>JAQNCA010000004.1:20484769-20498998 GCA_029783725.1 Acanthurus tractus | reverse complement strand
ACCCTTTTTTTAAATTTTTTTTTTAAAATTAATGCCCCCCCCCCCCCCCCCCCCCCCCAGCTGTTTCAGTGACTGTACAGCAGATTATGTTTCACTGGCATGTGTATGAATGTAGGTGACTGTCAGCAAACTGCCAGGATAAACACAGGTAAAAAAAAAAAAAAAAAAAGACTAAAAGGAAAAATCACATCTGTGCTGCCTCTCAATCGTCTCGTCTTGTCAAAAGCGGCTCAGCAAAGCAAGCTGTTTCCCTCCGGCCGATCGCCCAGATGATCACAGCGAATGCCAGGATGCTGTTAAGAATTACAGAGCTGATGTCTGAGCAGAACAGCATAGCAGAGAGCCGGTGAGATCCTTCCATGTACCTGTCAGCCCGCAATGATAGCTGACTTCCTGTGGGCCGGAGAAACACTAATAGTCTCCAGCTGGACAGAGAGAGAAATTTTCGCTCTGTGTGTGTGTGTGTGTGTTTGCTTCTTAACAGCAGGAAACTTAACACCTACGTTAGGTCACAAGATGACTTCAACATATGTGAATTTCTGTTTTTCACCTGGTGTGGTACTTTCCCCCAGCAGACCACTGCTGACTGGAAGAGCTGAGAATGAAACCTGAGGTGACTTCATGAGCTCTGGTGGGGCAGGTAGACGATACTGTGGAGCTTTTCACAAAGAAAAAATTCTATATTTTATGCTTTTGGAGACTTTGCAGCTGCTCACGCTGTCTGCTAACATCATGGAGATCCACTGGAGAAGATTACATGTGCAACAAGCGGACAGGTGAACTGTTAAACAACCAAACCGAACCAAGTGAGATGCCTTCAGATGTTAAAAACCACTTTATGCAACTAACTAATTTGTCCAAGTGAAGATAAGCTTAATTATAGACTAACTAACAACCATCTGCAATTTTTTTATGTTTTTTGATTATTTTTTTAGACTTTTTTGCTGCACAACAAGGATCTGTAGATCTTTATTCTACTGTTTAGCCAAAATCGCATCTTTAGCTAATCATCCACGGCAATTAACTGTTGGTGGAAGGAAAGGTTAAAAAATAACCCACAAAAACCTGACTGTGAGATTCTAACAGATTTCGTGATGTTGGCTTCATCTCTTACAGGCAATATGACACTGACACAAGCACCTTGAATGGTTGGACCTAAGATTGCTCAGATATGTGCTAACCACAGAGGGAAGCTCATGCTCACAGCACTAAAAAGAAGAAGCTTTGATGCAGTTCTGAGAAGACACATTTACACATCTTAGCGGATATAACAAGAGTTGTTTTAAGTGAGGGGGGGATGGGGGTCCACAATGCAGCTCAAACACACACACACCTCCCAAATTTTAAAAACACACTGTGCAGACCTGAATTCAGAACAGAAAAGAAGAAAAATATGTTCACATTTATGCAAATGAGATCCCTCTGTTGGAGAGAAAAGGCATGCAAACGTCTCTGGATGTATGCTAGCTTACACTGTGGGACTCACTGATGGAGAACAGAGGAGAATTCAATTTATCAAGCGGAGAGACATCACAGAGAAATATGCATTTAATTTTCGGTTGGACTTGAATTGTTTTAAAAGACTCTCGCCAGACAGAGAGAGAGAGAGAAAGAGAAAAAAGGATTTAAGAGGTAAAACTGAGTGCATGCTGTAAAAGCTAAGTGCAGGTTGTTAATTTTATACGAGCAATAGGCTAATCCACAGTCACCTGCGGTCACAGTGACCTTATCTTAATGGCATCCCAAACTCCGAACAGTTTCTCATCTCACATGAAGAGGGACACTTCTCTTTTTTCTCACCAAATCTTCACTTTATATAATTAATACCTGTCAGCAGTACATATACTTTAAAATAACGACCCCCCTCCCTGAACTTAATGAATTGGGTTTGATTTAAATGGAAAAAAAAGCACAACATGATAATGATTTTCGGAGCATTAAACACTTAACAACTGGATTTTTACTCCACGGTTGTGTCCTGCTTTTGGCTCAGAGCAATTTTTTAAAGTCAACCAACTTTACTGTGATGAAATAAAACATTATAAATTCATCTCTCTACCTCTTTCTTCTTTTTTTTCTTGCAAGTCATCAAAATTTCTTTCCACTCAAGCAAGAACTTTCTCTTGTAATCCTGTCATGTATGTTTCATGGCCCAGACATCCACTCAGCTCTGTCGTTTCTAAAGAATCACAGCTCAGTTGCTTTGATCTGACTGGAAAACTACAGCGTCTCTGAGGAGGAAGATTTCAGTTTTTTTTCTCACAAGAGTCCAACATCAACTCAGAGTTTCCCCAGAAGATAAACAACCAATACATCACATATCAGTTGGAAATGGTTCTCCATGTGGTGCGTCAGCGAGCTAACAGAGGGAGTGAAACCGTGTTGAAATCGTTCCCAAACCTGCACACTTTCCACTGTGTGTCCGAGCTCCTTGCAGGTAAAAGCAAAAGTCAAACCGCGCTGCATACTTGAGATATCTGGCTTGAGGAATGTGTGTGTGTGTGTGTGTGTGTGTGTGTGTGTGTGTGTGTGTGTGTGTGTTCCTAGCTGCTGCTTTCCATCCTGAGGTGTGTTTTCAAGGTCTCCAGGCTGCGTGGAGGTCCCTGCTCCAGGCCTGCTCCACATTAAAGCCACATGTCTTTGATTTTCTTTCCTGCAGGCCTGTCATACCTGCAGCGTCGTCGTGAGGTGAAAACCTTGTGACGCCACATGGCTGTTGTCATGGTTTTACTGGATGTGAAAGATTCACTGGCTCACAGAGGTTTTTAGAAGAGTTTATAGACACATGAAAACTTTGGAAACATGTTTGTTAAAGGTTATGTGACCAGTAATTGATGGAAAAACTGAGAGGATACACTTGTTGAACTTTGTGTATTTATTAAAGACCATGAAACACCTGGCATGACAAAATCTTTACTGGTTAGGGTCAGACGACTTTTCAACTTTGATTGCAGAGTTTGATCATTTTATAATGGGTTTAAAATGCAAAGATTTTGCATTTAGAATGTCTCAAAATATACAAAACATTTTTATAAATTTGCAGGAAAACACATTGTCTCTGAAATTAAAGACTTTAAAGCTGCATTATCTACTTTTCTGGCCACTAGGTGGCAGCAGAAACACACACCAACATCTCCACAGTGTTTTTAGAATTTTTTTTTTTACTGAAAATGTAGGCATAAGCAGTTAGATGTAATCAAAAACCGTAAAGTTGGGGCCTGAAAAATAAGACTTTAAGCTTACAGATGCTGTGATGCATCGGAGAGCTGAAAGTAACTGCAGAGTTTCTTTTACATGTGGGTTTATTAAGTCATCCAAGTTACCCATAAGACATACACACTCTTTTGATGCATTCATAATAAATATTGATAAGAGGCTTTAAAAATGTCGATTTGAGGAGACACACATTTTAAGTTTAAGCATCATATGTCATAGACTCACATTAAATTTGATGAAAAAAAGTTTTTGGTAGATTGTTTTTCATTACTTGCAGCTTAAAAACAGATCAGCACCCTGTTTTCTCTTCCGCACTGCAGCATTATAGATTATGAAACAAGTGTGTCTATATAAAACATTAATTATGTTTACTTGTAGGTCATATTGAGTTTCAGCTGCCAGTGGGTCAGTGGTTGTTGCATGTTGATGTGGGAAAAACACTGAACCTCATGTTCTCCTGATGGCTTTTAAATCTGTGTCAAATGTGTGTGTGTGTGTTTGTGTGTGTGTCTGTTTCTGATGAGCAGGTTTTCTCGTTGCATAGAAACTCCTACCATTAGCCTATGAATCGGTGAATGCTGAGTTGTATTTCAAAGTGCTTTGAGTAAATAAATGTTTGTTTGCCATTTACAACAGAATAACTCTCCCGGAGCAGCTGCTGGAAACACAAAGCAAACCTCTGTGGGTGTAAATGTACAATTTATTTGTATTTTAGCGCAAAAGCTCCTCAATAAATGTCGCCTCACTTTGTTCAAAATGCTACACTTTACAAAAGTGTTGCATTAGAGCACAGTATATTGAAAGGGGCTTCAAGAATCTCATTCACAGAGACACCATGATGAGCACTGATCCCACCGTTTGTCTGGATGAAGAGGCCTGATTTATGGGTCAAACGTCCTGTTGAAGGTGCATTTATACTCACATGAACCTCTTATCTAGTCTTTAAGTGAGTGATGAGTGTTTGCTATGAGACATCACAGCTATTTTTGTCCTGAACGAGTGTTTGTTGGTCTTATTGACATTTTCTGCTCACAATTTGTGTTGTTGTTTTTTTTTACAAGACACAACTAATCGTTTGCACAATGTACAGCAGAGGTGTGCAGTTTCATGAAATTTGATGGTTTGCACAACACAATCCATACATCATCAGTAAGATGTAACAAAATCAAAGGAGCTTAACCTGCATTTATTGATCTGCACACCCACATTTTCATGCTAAACCTTCATCACCATGTTCAGTGTTTCAGCTTGAATGGGCTTTTTCATCGCTGCCCTGCTTCACATGTGTACAGTTACATATTTTCACGCACATAATCATATGAATGTGAGATGATATGATCTTTATTTTACACACGCACACACACACACACACACACACACAGGCTGAGGGCTGGACAGGAAGGGATTGGGTTTCATGCTTCCTGCGCTGTATTCCCCAGGCTGCTAGCTGATGTCTTGATGTGAGCCGTTTCCCTGTTTCCTGCAGCTCCCAGGTGAGCGTGAGGCTGCAAACGCTTGTTTTTTCTGGGAAATTAGAAATCTCCTGCTTTTACCTCCTTTCCTGCCTGTACTGTTTTCAGTGTTCTTCCTTTAACTCACTCACACACACAAATACACAGGAATGAACAAACACACACAAACATTACATCTTAACATCTTTATGTTACATACAGCTAAACTCTAAATTCAATATGTTTCATAGGGAAATAACCCTCCCAGAAAACTATTGATCAGAAAAGAACTTTGAAAAGATGACTTTCGTTAGAAAAACCATGCAGGGATGAATGTTGTGTATCTGTGTAAATGCACACGTCTTTTTACATACTGATTTGTGGAAGTATTATATGGAATTTAAAGCATCTTCAATCAATTATAAGTTTCTGCAAATAGAAATTAGCAATTAAAAGAAATGATTTAAAATAGAAGTCACAAAAAGGTACAATTTGAAGTCAAAACTGCTCTGAAACTCGATTC
The DNA here is from genome assembly GCA_029783725.1 of Acanthurus tractus. NCBI lineage: Eukaryota > Metazoa > Chordata > Actinopteri > Acanthuriformes > Acanthuridae > Acanthurus > Acanthurus tractus. The sequence continues at coordinate 20,493,808 of JAQNCA010000004.1, read as the reverse complement.
CCAGCTTCTTTATCATAGAAGCGTTCTCTAATAAAAGAAATACTTTACGAATCTTTGCAGGATGCGTTTGTGATGTGTTTTCAGGTTGTCAAGGAAACATTCTGTTAATAAAGTAGATTTTAATCTCAGACTAGAGTTGTACCAAAGAGTCTAAAGCCGAACTTGAGTTAGAAGTAAAAGCATCATCAAAACATGTGAAAATATGAAAAAATTGTTGATATGCAGAGAGAAAACTGCTCCAGTGATGTTTCAGGTTTTCACCAGTTTAAATCACACAGTGTCAGAAAGTTTAGTTTGTGTTTTTCCTTCTTTTCACAGTCAATCAGGTCAGGAGATTCTTGAAACTTGCTCGAAAAGTTTTTTAACTAATCTCCTTCTAAAAACGTCAAAAGTTGCATTTTCTTTGAACAGAAATTCCTTTTAAAGCTTTGAGTGTTTTGAAGTCAGAACTGAAAGTCAGAGATGAAAGCGTGCATTGTTTTTAAGTTTATGCCGCAGACCCACTGAAATGGAAACTGTTCCGCCTGGAAGGAAGGAAAACACCATTAAAACATCAGACTTAATGCACGATGCACGTTTGAGCTCAGAGCTGCAATTTATCCCAAAGTTTAAGCACTAAAACTTTCTTAATCTGTTTCTTTTAATCCCTCAACTGTAACTGCAACCTGCCGTTTTCTACATCCTCCTCTGCTTTCCCTCCCATCATCCCCATCCTGTCTGTCTCTTTTCTTTTAATGCAGTCCTTTCTGCAGTTTTAATGCTGCTGAGGTGCAGTTGTTTGTCTTTACAACGTGTTGGAAACGACGCCTCAGGGTGCGTCGTCTCCGTGTTGATCCTCTCCTCCAAACAGACGCTGAGCTGCTTTGCTTTGCACAATATTTCATGGCAGTGTTGCATTACAACGGCTGCAATTAGGTACAAGAGTTTAAAGAAAAAGAGACTGTTAGCATAAAGGACTCAATGTTATGTCTCATGAGAGAATGTGAAGTGCCTGCAGCGAACTACTCGGAGGATAAACTCCGAGTAACTAAACTTTTATTCAGCGTTTCAGAGGACAATCAGCTCTGTTGGTATTCGGAGCTGAAAGCTTCCAGCGTCTCTGCTAAGAGTTAAACGTGTGGGAGATTAGCAGCAACACCGGCACAGTTCAATATTATGTTTTCTAATTGGCAGCGAGGATATGATGCCCCCTGAGTGAAGCCAGTGATTATGAAAGTGTTATGATCATAAGCGTCTGTCCTTTAGAAGTGATTTGCTGCGCACACTGTTTGTTTCACATAATGAAATTTAGATTAATATTCACCGTAAAAACTCAGCTAAGATCTTTAAATGGATAAGTCAGTTCTGTAAAAAGCAAGTCTGTATGCAGAGAGCTGCATGAAATATGTGGATAAAACCAGGAAATAGCATTATGTGTGTATTTTAATAATGATTTGCTGTTTTAGAATTTCATTAAACAAATAAACTTGAGCTCTGCCACACAAAATTGTTTATTATCCACCTGATGATGATATAAAAGGTCACAGTGAATATCCTGAGGCTGTTCAGGACTGTGTAAAGAGTAGATTACTATATAAAGATCGACTCATTAGCAACATGATTTTCTGCAACTTGCATCAAAAATAATCTGTTGTTTGCATTTTTAGAGTAAAACCTGAATATTCCACTTTTTCATTTTTGGAACATCAGCTTATTGCTGTTTAAACAAAGAATCTATAACTAGTCTGCTAATATCACTATTATTACAGCAATTACTGTTGGAACTGCTTCTACTTTTACGAACACTTCATACTATTATCATGACTATAACTGCAGATATTCTGCCTGATGTTGTAACTCTGTGCTTCTCTTTGTTTTTGTTTTTGTTTGCTATCCTTGCTCCTCGTTTCTCCTCACAATCTGTTTTCTGCATCACATTTTCTTTTTTGGACAAATGTAAAGAATCAAGCACAGGTGCAGTTGTTATCACTTGCCTCTTTCTGGCAAAAGTTACATGTGTTAAATGACTCTTAAAGCATGAAAAGGTTTATAAAAATCAGAAATGACATTGTTAATATAAGCTGCTTTAAATACAGGAAAAAAGTAAATACTACCTGTCTGAGCCCACTGCGTATGCATACAGGTGTGGAAATGGAAATGGAAATGTATAAATGAATATATTTGGGGAAATAAATGAGTTTGCTGAGAAAAAGGGAAAATAATACATAAATAAATACACAATTAAATAAAGTTTAAAAAAACAGGAAATTTAAAGGGAAATTAAACAAATAAATTTTTTTGTCATTTTAATTAATTTATTGAGTAATTTATTTATTTGTGATTATTTTGGTTGTTTTAGTCCTCCACAGTGGTTCAGAAACAAAGGGGTTAAAAAAAGAAAAACCTGTGTAACAGAGGAACTGACGGCCCCTGAATGCCTCACTCAGTTAAATTTAGCCAGGAGATGCATGTTTCTCAGCGTTCCCCTCCTCCCCCCATCAACGCCCCCTCAAGCCCTTATCTTAATTATTTCCAGACCTTTCAGTCTACACACAAACAAATACACACACATACTACCAACAAATGCTCACACACATACTACCAACATATACACACGCACACACAAACATTCACGCATACACATACACAGCTGATTTAAAAAAAAATACCAGCGATGTGTTTACAGGCCTTCCTGCTGATCTTAAAGTCAGGCAAGGGAGTGACTTTGTGTGTGTGTGCATGCATGTGCATGTGTGTTTGTGTGTGTTGAGCTCATATGGCCACCTTACTAAGTCTATTTCAATGATTATGACCTTTGATTTTTACATTAAAATTAAAATTGTTCAAATTTAAAAAAAAGAACCTCAATAGTCTCTCTCATTGTTCATCATCATCACTGATCACAGGAGACTTTATAAAATTGGAGGTTTGTAAAGAACTTTTAAGTTTTATATCTTTGCTCTTCATATGTGACTCCATAAGCCACTTTCCTATCACACTTCCAAAAAACCATTAATTTCCCGCAAAAATCAGTTAGCACACCTGAAACCTGCTGCAGTTGCACAGCTTATAAAAACAAAGTGATATGATTAAACATTATAGAACAAAGTAAAACCATGAAAGAAATTACATTCACAGCATTAATGGTGTTACATTGCAGTCGCTCCCTTAAGCAGAGTAAATACAGAAAGACTTTAAAGGTCTTTACTTCTCCTTTGTCAAAATCTGATGTAGCAGCTGATGTAGACTGTAATCACCAACCTCAAGAGTGAGGAAGTCCTCAGAAGTCTGGTAAACTTAATGCTTATATCGTAGTTTCATTTATGAACAAGATGGAACAAATGTTTAATCTCAGAACAACATAACAGAAATAAGGGAGAAAAGGTGCATTTTAAAGGGTTACAGCTTATTTATTTAAAGTTTATTGTGATGTATTCAGGAGCTCACGCCTGTTTCTGGTGGAAAAAATACATTTTGAATGTAAAACTTGCCTCAAACACGGTCTGGTCTTTGAGTTTTTTAGACAAATTAGATATCAGATGTGCAAAAAGGGTCTCTAGGTTCTTAAAATCAGAAAACAGGGTTTCCCAAACACTCCAGCACGCTCACACATGACGTAACCGACCCTCCAGACGGTGAGTTTTGACTGCTGAAAGTCCAAAATTCACCGTCTGCAACATGGAGAAAATCTGCCTTTAACCGAAATGCCTCACAGCAGCAGGACTTTATACTCAGGGACACATTTTCATGTAATTGACAAGTCATATTCTCTGAGTACCTGTAGATTCTTGAAATCATGAAATGCATCTGAATAGCTTTCATCAGCCTCACTCATGAGTGTGTGTGTGGCTGCAATTCAAGCAATAAAACATCGGAAGAACCGTTAATATTCTCAGGGAGGAAATTAGGTTGCAGGAGCAGCAGAGAATAAAAATGACACCAAAACATGAAATGGAAGTTTGATAAAACACAGCATGAAAAACAGATTTAATGGCTCCAAGGAGCAGCAAACACTGCAGGCGTCTTCTCCGTCCTCAGACTCAGATGCGTCATATATTGAGACGAATCCCCTGATGGCATCAATATGCATCCATCAATAATTCAGCATTTCATTCAGCTAATTAGCTGCTCTTTCAGAAAAACACAGTAAATGTCAAACAGATTCAAATAATTGGTTTGTCTCAGTGACAGTAAATGAAAATGTGAGTAATTCTGGACACCAAAGTGATTATAGTTTTATATATATATATATATATATATATATTTTTTTTTTTTTTTTTTTTGTCTTCAATTTATTTTATTTACAGAGTTGGTTTGTTTGAACCAGTTTGGTTTTAATTGTCTAAATGTTGGTTTGAGCTTCCATGTAGTTTTTTTGTTTTGTTTCCATCAGTTTCAGTACAAGTTTTAGCCTTTTTTTCTTTTTCTTCTTCTTCCTCTTCTTCTTTGTATTATTTTTCTTGTTAATTTTAGAGTTGTTTTTTGTTTTTTGTTTTATTATAATTGTTATTATTATTACTGTGTCTCCTCAAATAAAAAAAAGGGTCTCAAAAAAAGGCCAGAGTTGGGGGTTCGACACAAATAAGTATGGATTCCCCCCCCCAAAAAAGGTTAGTAGACAGAATAATAAGTGTCCATCATTTAAATCTAATCTTTAAAAATATAAAAAACTCAGTGAGGTCAAGCAAATTTAAGGATTTTTAAAGAGGACGAGGTTCCAGGGAGACGTAAACCTCAGGTCCAGATGTGCAAACTGCTTATGTGCACAACAATAGTGAGCTACAAGTGAAAAAATGATGTTATATTCTTCCCTTCCAAAGACTCAAACTTGCTTCTTCTTTGCTGCCATTGAAGGTTTTCTCCTCCACCTAATTTGTTCATGAAGGTAAATCCCACAGGTGACACCAACACTTTGAACTTCATCTTCAAGCTGAGAGCTTGAAGGTGTCATTGCCGCTGTCGCTCTGTCATGATCACGTTATATAACGAGACGTTTTCCCTCCCGACTCCTCCTCATCCGCCTGTCCTTTATTCTTACAGCAGTCATTATATAACCGCTGTACTCCATCTTTTGTCTCTTAGCTCCTGAAACGAGGCCAGAGGTATGTTTGAGGCTACACACACACACACACAACACGCACAAATCTATTTCTCTGTTTGAGGCAAAGCTATACTTTTATTTTATTCTGTCCAAAGTCATCATTTGTAGTAAAATGTTAACAGATAAGGAGGATAAGTGTCAGGAACAAAATGCAGGCGAAGACAGCAGGCAGGATTTCAGTGATTTGTTCAAAATGAAGGCTTATAGGAAGACGGGCAGGTGGGTTCAGGTAGCAAAAGTTACAAATGAAAACAGAGGGAAGACACAACATTGTGAAGGGAGGAAGTCCGAACAGGTGAGGAGGCAGAGGAGGGACGATCAGGTGACAGGAAGTGGAAGGAGAGGGGCCGTTGCAGGGCAGTTGAGGGGAGGTGAACAGGTCAAAGGGCATCTGGTGCATGGAAGAAGAATGATGGCAAACAACAAAAAGCTTGTGAAGGTGGAAAGGATGGGGGGGTGACTGAAGGAGGAGAGAGGGAGAATGACGCAACGTGCACGAGAAGGTCGACCCGAACCCTCTGACTTGAACCACACAGCAGTTTTTTGTGCAGATGTGCATAATTCTTAATCACATCAGCATAAGTGAATTTAAAAGAAGACTGAAAAGCTCCAGCAACGGTTACAACTCCATGACTCAGTGAACTAAATGCTAAATACAAGCGAGCTAACATTCTCACAATGATGAGATTATTCATGCTGACCAACATCAGCCATTGAGGAGTCGATTGCTCCGTCCATCTCCAGGGTTCAACCAGGAGGTCCAGGAGGTCCAGGAGGTCCAGGAGGTCCAGGAGGAGGGAGGGTGAAGAGATGTTTAGATTGGACTAGATCATTTTTATTTTGAACGTGAGAAAGAAAAAAAATGTAAATGTAAAATAAACATAAATAACAGGATTTGACAGAAAATTTCAGAGTTTAGAGAGAAAAGTTATAATTTACAGAAAAAGTCATCAGCTTGTACACTTATTTACAACTTTTTCATTAATGAACACAGTGAGTTTGAAAAGGAGAAGGAAGAAGCAAAGATTAGCTGTGATGTGAAATGTGATGCTGAATATCAATGTAGCAGAGAAATATTGCAAAAAAGGTTCATTTCCATTTTCTCAGACTGTTAAACTGCAGTATTTCATTCCTGGAAATAAAATATCATAAAAGTTATTCATTTAAAACTTTCGTCATGATGAGACTTGAACTGTGAGCTTAATATTTCACCTCCTTCCACTTCAGGCCTCAACCTCATCAATCATCTCTCCTGTTCTGAGTGTTTTATGTAATGAAATCAGATGTGACACATTAGCAGCAGCATCTGAACATGTTTCAGTTCCTTTTAAGAGCATAAAATGACAGTTTAGCCAACAGTTACGGCTCGACCGGGGGGTTTGGGTTCTCCTCTCCTCAGCTGACCTGTGGCAAAGCTCTCTGTTGGAAACAGATGTTGCTGTGACTCGGGGCTGTTTGATACATCGTGTTTGGTTTTTATTATGGTGCTTTCTCTTGTTCTCCTTATTGACCCACTGTGCTGTGACTGTGAGTCTGTTGAACTGATGGTGGGCTGATATGATCGTTGACATTGTGCTCTTGGTTCCTTCGTGGCTTCCTCTGAGGATCTACACAGAACCTGCAGTTCCTCCTCTGATGAACCAGCCAGCTGATGTTTCACACCAGCTGAAGGGTATTTTTAAACAGTTTGCAGTATAAATAGGATGTGATTTGTGTTGAGTTTTTTATTGCATGAGTTTCATGTTAACATCCATATTTTTCTTATGAGGCAAATAAATGCTATTTCTGAACATAAATCTTTTCTTAAAGGCTGAACTCTTTAATCTTTATTCCTGAAAGTATAAAAAAGGGAAGCAGACATATTTTTTTTAGAGTGTCAGGGTTTATTTTGCACTTTAGTTGACTAGTTTTGAATTCAAGACACTTTTCACGGACTTTTAGCTCTATTTAAATCACTTGGGACCCTTCAAAGTCTGACCAGCTGGAGCTGTGTCTGCTTTCATGTTGCATTCAAGCTCAAAATGTTCAACTACAGCGCCGCCATGAGGATGTACAAGGTGTTACGTCAGTAGAGATACTTTTTTTTTTACACAAGAGAGCTGATAATGTTAACAAATCAACTGGCTAAAGATCTCATGCAGACACGTGAGTGTATTTTCTTAATCTCATCACTACAAACATGCACATTTCCAGCTGTTTTGACGCACTGAAATGCATCCATGTTCCTGAGTGTCATTGAACCTTTGTCGGCTTCACTGGGTTCAGTTTCAGTGATCAAACCTGAGGGATGAACGAGAAATTTGATTTTTTTTACCAGAAACATGGGAGACTTCAGTCCTCTGCTTCCAAAGCGGGGCTCACATGGTTTGTCTTCATCTTGGCGGAGGTTTGAGAAACGCTGCCAAACACTCGAGCCACCGAACTGCTGAGGGATTTGAATAAATGTTTCTGGAATCGCTGCCTCAGTGTGTCTTTGTTAACTGAATTAAAAGGAGATGATACGGCGGCTCTGCTTGTTTTAGATGCAGAGGGGGGAAAAAAAACATGGACCACATATAGAAAATGATTAGTGTTGCTCTCTGCGATGCAAATAAAAAGGTAATTAATGTAGTTGGAATTAACAGGGAATCTGAACTAAATGCTCTATTTTTCACTGATGCCATGAATTCAAAGTAGAGAGAGAAAATGTATTTTTTTATTCTCCTCAAGTCGTCATCATCATCATCATGAGCATGAAAGATTTATTTCTCACACAGCTCCGACTGAAGACACTTTGCTCACGTCGTTCTGGACTTTTAAATAATTTTCACAAGTGTTTTGTGTATATAACACATGCAAAGACAAGAAAACGAGATAAAGAGACTAAATGGAGAAGTCATGTACCGTTTGTTAATATGCTACTTTTGCACAAAACACACAAACATGGCAGGTATTGGAAGTTATCTTACTAACGAGGAGCAAGATGTGAATCAGACAAATCTGGAGCTCATTTTTCGGAGGCTCACTGTGTCCCAGCTTCCAAGTCTAACATGATGAAAATGAAACACACAGAGATGAATCTGACATCCATCTTCTTATTTAACAGAAAGCCAGACAGACAACAAGCATGACATGAACAGAGTTAGCGTCAGTCTTTATCTTCTTCGGATGCTTCAAACAAGCTTGTGACTCCATGTTTGATTTTAAGTTCAATTAACACATTTTAAAAGGATAAAAAAAAGTTTACATAAAATCTAAAGATGTCATTAAGTTGGACTGAAATGATCCTTCTCTTTCTTGAGTCAGTCGGCAAGCTAACGGATGCTGGAAACCAAAGATTTTCTTTTAAGTAGCTTGAAAAACTGAAAAGAAAGAAGCTGATATGTGATGAATAATTGAGCAAAGCGTGAGAGATTTTTCTGAACTTTCTGAACTTAAAAAGTTGTGGCTTTTAAAAGTTACAGCGCTCTGAATTTAAAGCACCACGGGGTCCTTTTATGTCACTCTGTCTCGTGTATTGAGATCAGCTGTGCAGACACACAGGACAGAAACATGAACAATATGTCTGTTTGTCATCAATAATCATTTTAATTAACAAATCTGCTCCAGATTGGAGGAGATTCTGCCTCTTATCCTCTGAGCTAATTAGGTTTTAAATATCATTAAAGCCTAATGATGTATGTAGGAGACAGTTTGGCCTGATTCTTTAAAAAACGGCTCACTTTCTTTCTGTTCTCAACTCTAACAAGCAAAAGTTTCTGTGATTTTCTGTTCATTTCTGTATTTGTTAGATCAGAGCTTGTGGACACAGAAAACAGGCTCAGCAGTCCAGTTTATTTCTGGAGGATATTTTATGTCTGTTCGTTGCACTTTTTGAGCAGCATTTGGATTCAAATTGCACATTAAAAAAATCTCCATTTTCTTTGATGTCAGAGCAAAGTTTATCAGATGTAAATTTTTTTTTTTTCTTTTTTGATTCT
>JAQNCA010000004.1:20463261-20479203 GCA_029783725.1 Acanthurus tractus | reverse complement strand
AGCAGCAGCAGCAGCAGCAGCAGAGAAGTGAACAGGAGTGTGAAGCAGTCGGAGGTGGTGTGTACAGACACTTTTCAGAGAGGAGAGGAATGACGGCTGCACGATTAAACGTCTCAGTTATCACAAAAGTAGAATTACGGGCGTTAAAACGCCTCATTTACACCCAAAGCTGTTTATATTGAGAAAGTTTGTTAAAACGGTTGAATTCAAGGTGATGATCATTATACAAAAGCTCATTCTCATAAAATGAAAATAATAAAAAAAAACTTTATTTTCCTTTTTTTCCTGGCAGGAACAGGATCTACATTCAATCACAAGTCATTTCATATTTGCTTCCTCGTGTGTGAAGAAGCTGCAGTGATAAAGCCTTTGTGACTGCAGCTGATTCAAAGGACAACAGAGTTTTTGGGACGATTTTTCAGACGTAATTGTGCAGCCGAGCGTGAAACTTTCCTCCTGAACCGGCGGCTCGATCAGGAGACGAGAGTGACTCAAATCCACACAACGAGAAACAGAGTGCCGAAGATCTCTAAGAGAAGAAGAGTTTCATTGAATGCTGAAAAATGAAACACACGTGCGTCTCTTCTTACCTGAATCCACCTACACCTTCATCTGTAAAGTGAGAGTTAGATGGAGTTAGGATGAGTGACATGAATGAGGTGTGTGCAGTTATCCAGTACAGATTTAAAGTAAAAATCAACACTTGAATTCTACTTTAAACGCAAAGTTTGATCATTTCAAATGGAAGATAACTTTTTTTGTCATCAACTTTTGTTAGTTTCAATGAATTCTCTTTATTTTGAGCCGTTTTACAGATGAACTCAAGACAAGGTCTGGATCTTTTGTCAGTCTTCTCTTTCACGCATGTAACACACAAATACCTGTTCTCATATACTGGAAATACTCTGCTGGTTTTAGGAAGAGGTGGCTTCTGGGCAATCATGATTAGGCCACTGATTTACTCGGTTTAACGACTCTTTTTGCTTTATATCTATACAACATGTATGTGACTGTAAACAAAAAAAGTGAGAACTAATATACAGACAAGAAGAAAAGGGTACGAAGCTGCTGCAGCTTGAAACAAATCACTGCAGCTTCATAATCTTTTCTTGGCTCTGTGTCCAACAGGACACTGAAATATTATATAATTATTTTATATTAGAACAGGTGATAGTTTTAAAGTCCCTTGAATTAATTGTCATATATTTTCCTGATATGATCTTTGACAATATCCAATGACTTAATGAACAAAATATCCTAAAAGTCTGACATGTGCTCTCTCAAAAGACATTTTTTTAAAACCTTTTTTTAAACACACATCAGGTTTAGTGCAGCAGCGTTCACTGACCTCGAAGTCCTGGTCGGACAGGTAGATCTCCAGGCGGAGCGGGTCGACTCCCTCTGGAAGCGGCCGCGCCTGCAGCTGAGCCAGAGGGAAGGTGTTCTGGCAGAGTCGGGCCAGCACGTCCTCCACCAGGATGATCTGATTACACACCTCTGCCTCCTGCAACCACACCCACAGACAGAGGACACTGCATCAAGTCCTTAATCCTGAGAACAGGACGTCCAGCGAACACGCAGCATGTGTGAGTGAAGAATGAGCCAAACTACATATTCTGCTGATTGTATTTTTTCCAGTTAATGCAAGCTTAGTACTTTCACTTGAAGTACACAGGTGTGTGTTTGCATGTTAAGAACTGACAGTGTCAGATCTGATTAGACAAAAAAAGACCCCTGATGAGGAGATCTTGGTATAAATGAGCAGAGCGGAGAAGGAATGTCTCCAACCCATGAGGCCTCATCACCTCTCCGTCTGCCACTAAACTTCTTTGCTTTGAAGACACCCAAAGTTTTTCGCCGAGGTCACACAGTCCCTTTGTTGTGATCAATGTTGTGTCTTCAAGCTATTTGTCCAGACTCTCCCCCTCGCCATAGCAACCAAGGCAGAGGCCATGAGTGTTTATGTTTAATACCCAGTGAGATCCTGAAAGTGTACGATTTGTTTATATAATGTAAATCAGAGGATGTGTGTGTGTGTGTGTGCGTCGCTGACCCTCTCGGTGATCTCAGCCACGTCCTCTCTGTGCTCCCAGCTGGGAAACATATTGGTGAAGGTCAGCGGCTCCAGACCGGCGTGGATCAGGTAAGACTTCTGAGGCTTCTTCTCGTTTTTCTCTGCAGCAGACAACCATCAGATTTGAAAGTCACTGATGTGACTAAAACTTGCAGAAAGTCCGACTTAATCCTGCCTCTTAATTTCAACAAGTGAGATTAAAACTTGGAACTTTGTGGCAAATTTTGACTTTACTTTTTGACAACAGACTGATGAGTTCTTGTTGTATCCAAGACAGAAGTAACAGATTTGTTTTAGGGAAAATAACAGTGAAAAGCACATCTTCACCAAAACACTCCACAAAAAATGTGCTGTTTTTCTCTCTTGTGCTTTTATGTCAAAATCATAACTGTAAAAAAAATAAACCTGTAAAAAACCAAAACAGATCAAACACAATCTTTAGTTCATGGCCTCATATAGATGCAGATGAGTAAATTAGCTCTCGTTACTTAAACATGCAGCCTCTTCCCTAAAATGTAAACTGAGCTTAGTGTTTAAAATTTAAACAAAGACAATGATGTCATCGTTAGTGAGGCGAACTTCCTGGAGATTCAAGACGCCAGCTTTTACACAACAGCTGCACTGTGACGATGCTGAATGTAACTGTGAGACAATGTTGTGAGATAATCTGCTAGTTCTCCTAAGATGGACTCTTTCTAGCATTTGTCTAACCTTTGCAGTACTGCAGCACGGTCTCCATCGCACACTTCCTGTCTGCGTCCCAGCGGATACGAGCCGAGCCGGTGCACTCGCTGTCCTGAGGCCACCAGCCCTGCCACAGGTAGACCTCATGGAAGTTATCCACCAGGAACAACGCTGCCAGGGAGGAAAGTTAGTTACTGCGTGACAGTTCTGAGGGTGAGACATGTTGAGCGCTTCATCGTGGTGTCGTTATGAGTCCGGGCCTCACCGGGTTGTGGTGCGTTGTACAGGTCTTCCTGCAGGAAAGGCAGTGAGCTGACCAGGTCTGGAGCTCTTGACAGGTGGAAGAACTCTGTCGCCACAAAATCTCCAGATGTGCTGCTCAGCTGGAAAAGCCTTGGGGTGAAGTTGAATTTGCCTGGATCTGAAAAAGGAAAAACAGAAATCATCATGTTAGGGAAAGATTAATACCCCTGCATCAAATAATCAAAGCACACAGGTACAGATGTTACCTTGCAGCATGCAGTCGTAGGCCTTCCTGTCTTTTCTCCCCAGAGCCTCCCAGAAGCCTGGAGGCTCCACACCTTCATCACACTCATGAATGGTCACCTTACTGCTGCTGTGCAGACCCGCCTCCAGTGGACACCTGAGAGACACAAGACGAAAAAAGAAATCAGTCCACGTGGTTTTTAATTTGTGATCATTTACTGAAGTCAAACTAACAGAAGAACTCACTGTTCTTTAATCTTGAGTGCAGCCGTGTTTCCGACGCTGCGAGTATGCAGCTGCGTCTTGCAGCCGTTCCACAGGTAGATGATGGCTTTGTTGATGTTGAGCAGGATCATGGAGGCTCTGGAGCGCAGGCTGCTGCAGTGACAAGCCACCTCCAGCAGGTGGCCCTCCACCGGCACCTCGCCCCGCACACAATACAGACGCCACTCACCTGGACACAGAGGAGCAGGTGAAAATGATCAGCACAATGACAAGAAGGACCTTTTTTACTGCTCAAAAACCAAAAAAATGCAAACATGGCAGGTTTAAAACCATAAAAAAAACAAAACCAGCTGCTGTGTTAATGAATTACAGAAGATAACTCAATATTAACAACTGAGCAATTGTTTCATTTGTTTTTTAACCTGTTAAAGTTTTGTACAAAATAATCATCAGATATCATCTTATTCAAATAATGATGCTGATGATTTTCCTAATTTTATATTTGTATACATATCAAATCTGACTAAACTGTCAAGAGAATGCAAAAAAAGGACTTGATTTAAAAGATTTAAAGGTACAGTTTTTGCGATATAGTGACATCTAGTGGTGAGATTGCAGATTGCGACCAACTAAATATCTCCAAAACAGACTCATGTTAATTCTACACCTCCCAGTAGATCCCTTTAAATCTTACATGCTGGATCTTGAAGAAAGCAACATATCTGATTTAGTTAAATTGTTTATTGCACCATATTTCATCATGTGCCTTTTGAAAGATTACAACCCGAAGTTTTATGGTGAGAGGCTCCAGCAGTTGATGTTTTTTTTTGCAGGCAGGTGAACATCATTTCAGTGGGACTCTGCTCTGGAAAAATGACCATCCTTGTAAAATAGAACAGAATAAGCAGACAAAAAGCAGGAATATGAAGATGTTTACTCTGAGTGTTCTCCTCCTCCTCCTCCCTCTTGCCAGCGTGGACGATCATCCCTCCGTTGAAGCACTGCAGGAAACATGGAGGCTCCTTTCCTTGTTGCACCTGAACCTGTCACACACAGACACAGAAATAAACTAATAAAACCAAATGAAACACTATTTTAAGGACCAAACACTGAATATACAATGGCATGCTTAAGAAAAATAACTTCGGGAAAGATCTGGATTTTATTTATCAACCTTTGATTCCTTTGACATCCTCTTAGTGTGAAAAATGTCGCCACACAGATCACACTCCTTTTCAAACACTTTTTCACATTCTGATGGAATAATATGCATTTTCTGTGTGGATTATTCAGCCCGTCTTCTTTACCTGAGCCCCTCTTTCCTCGTCCAGCTCCACTGTCATGAGCGCTGACGTCCCTTTCTCGCTGACGGTGGAGTGTCGACCCTGCCAGAAGAAATAGCAACATTTCTCCTTCCCCGGCCCGCTGCTCCTCACCTCAGGGTTCTGCCTGCGACCGACTGACACACACACACACAAAATGAGAAAAAAATCCTAAACGGTCAAAAAAATAATAATAATGTTCTCATTGCAGTGAAGCCCACTAGTCACTGCTGACTCTGTTATGTACTTGACTTTAAGTCGCCCAGATCTGGCAAATCTAACCACCTTTTGTTCCAGTAGTATTAAAGCAAAGCAAAGATTTAGAGCAGATTTCTTAATGCTTAATGCTTTTAAATGATGGGAGAAAACGATTTCCTTTCGGGCCAAGCATTCACTGGATCAATTATTTTTGTTTACATGCATATATACTGTATAGGTATGTTTAAGTAATATGCATAATTTGCGCATGGATATACAGTATACATATACTGGATAGGTGGATATTTAAGTATATCACTGTATTCTTGCTTATGTTTTCTGTTTCTGTTTGTGCAGCAACCTGTATTTTTAACATCAAGGTGGCCCCTATGACTTCTGCTACACTAGCTGCTCATCTGTATCTGTTATTTGCAGTCATTTTTAGTTTCTGATTTTTGTCTATATTTGTTTTAAGTTCAATGATATGCCACCAGTGGACATATTGGACTGTGCTCATGCTTGTCTGAAGGAAATAATTAAAAAAAAATTACAATTGAATTTTTTTTTTTTTTACCAACAACATGCAACACCAAAACTTGCTGCACATCAAACTGTTTTAACATGTCAGCATGATATAGTTTTAAATTAACTGCAGCAGCTGATTTATAGAGGATGCAATTTGAGAAAGTGGTCGTTGGTCCAACAGCTCATTATTCTGAAACCTCTTCATAGAAAAATGTCTAAAAAGAGTGCTTGTGTACGGTTAAGGGGTTAAATGGTTAATAGATAGTTAATTTAAGGGTCAATCAGAGGCAGAGCAGGTTGGGTCTTTGCAGAATGTGGATAGAAAAAATTACAAAAGGAATCAGAATAATGGGTCATTAGCTCAATGGCATGGCACCGTTTTGGTCCACCAGCAAACACAGGTGTTGGAGTGAAAGCAGTGTCTTACCTGAAGTGCTGACCATGTACTTCCACTTGACCACGTAAGCGTCTCCCTCGTGGAACTGGCCGATGCTCTGGCGAGGCAGACGGCTGTAGTCGAACTCCAGGATGTGCCAGACGTCCACCGACACCGTGCTGATCTCCAGAGTCCTCATGTGGTCCTCGGTCTCCACCGGGCCGTAGCCTCGGCCGACGTTTACCCCGTCCATGATGGTGGAAATGGACGACTGGAGGACAGGCAGCATCAGGGCGGCGTCATAAGGGCGGCATTCTCGCCTTGGTGCCTCCTGAGAGAGAGAAAAGGATTTATAATGAAGGTACATTTAAGAACTAATGAAGACAACTTCCAGTCTGATCTAGCAGGTGGTTTACCATCGTTGTGGTCCCAGTGTGTAAACGACAAACTGGTAACTTTTTTGAGCTTGAGTGTGAATCACAGTAACAGAGAGACAGAGGACGAATATGTGTCAATAGTGATGTAATTATTCTCATAGAACAACTGCTGTATTCTCACCTTCTGCTCAGGTACGAGATCGCCGCCTTCCTTTGGTGACGGCAGCTTCGCTTCGGTCCAGTCCAGGAACTTCTCCTTGAACAAGATTGTCTCGTTGTGCTCTGTCAGCCGGCCAAATATCGCCCAATCAGGACGGCCCTGGCCCTTCCTGTCAAGAAACATGCATGCAAAGAAAAGAGGGAAAGATGTAAAGAGTAAACTTTCTCATTAAATTCTTTTGTTTATACGAATCTTCATGTGTAATTATAAATGGAACAGTGTTTTTCTTTTTTTATTCAAATTGTTTTGTAGATACGGTATTTAATCCCAGCAGTGTAAAGAAGCATATATTGGAAATTATAAAATCCTACAGATACAAAGTCTTGGCTTCCTCTGTATATCATTTTTTTAAACAAGTTTCATATTTTGACTGTGGACAAATTTTTGAAAAAAAGAGGTTTAGAACTTGTTTTAATGATTAAAGTCACAACAGTTTAACAGATGTAGCTGTAGATGATCTTTTTAGAGGTTAGGAGTGATTTATTGTAAATAAGGGTCCTCACAAGTACAGAAATACAGGGTATTTGTGTGTGTGTTTGCCTGTTATAATCATGTTGTGGGAACACAAATGTTTTCACTCACTTTCATTCCATCTACAGACAAAAAAGTTAGCCGACACCAGACAGATTTCAGGTTAAGCCTGAAATGTGTGTGTGTGTGTGTGTGTGTGTGTGTGTGCGTGTGTGTGTGTGTGTGTTTCCCACCTGGGTATGAGCTTGTTGCAGCCTCCGGGGTCCAGCGGGTTGATGTCACAGCAGGTGTAGTCAAACATCCCGTTCCAAAGGTGTTTGGCGAGCTGGAAGGCCACTTTCCTCTGAGCCAGGGTCACCTCTTTACCGTGCCACACATACACCTCGCTGCCGAAGTCAAACACCAGCACCTGCAGGACAAAACAGTGAGAGAGCACGAGCGAGTCACTTCTGTGTTCGTCCACATTCACAACCACAACATGGCTGCTTTACTTCTCCCGACTCCTCTGCAAGCACCAAAGCTGGCCTCCTCTCTCCAAAACAAACTGTGAACATCAATGTAGTTATCTCGAGATGACTTGATCGTTTTGTTATTCGTTCTTTTATAATACAGGGTTAATTTATATCAGGAAAAAGTATAGATATACAATTTAGACCATAGATGATGAGATAATTTACCACAAGACTCTTTTTTTTAAATCAAAGGACAATTTTAAAGAACTGGAAAATGAGCTTCTGGTTCAGCATCAACCTGTAGGATCTTTGTCACGACTTTCAGGGAGGTTTCACAACTAAATCTTGATTAAAGTACAGTCTGATGCATCGATCGCTAATAATCACTTCTTGATTAGACCTTTTTCAGCCTAAATCAGTCACTACAGTTGTCAAACAGCCATTAGCATAATAAAAAGCAGGAATCGACCTTTTGTTTACTCTTTATAACTGATTTGATCATTTTTTTTGTCTTGATACAACAAAATAACCCGTGATCTTTAGATAACAGCTCTAATAAAATAACTGTGAGCACAGCCTTCAGTGAAAAACAGGACTCATCTACATCACATGGATTCAGTGTCAGAGTGTTTGTACTACAGAAACAAATGGTTTTTTTCTTGTGCCTGTTTTTGTATTTTACTGCCAGCACAACAAATAATCACAGCAAACTATGTTGTATAGATCTTAGCTAACCCAACCACAGAAAAAGACAGAAGCATGTAAAATGAAAAAAGGAGGACTGTAAAATGTTCCTTCATTTAAATGCCAAACAAGCGATGTGAGCGGATGCATTCCAAGGTCCCAGCCTGCGTTTCCAGGACTCGTTTCGTTCACTCCAGCGGCAGCAGCAGCGCACAGATGGATGTAGGAGGCACACGCCATGGCACCTGCTGTTGCTTAGCAACTAATTAAAAACAGCTTGAAGCAGAAAGCTTCTCTTAAAAAACTGAAACGTTATAAATATTGACATTCAGAGTCCACCATCTTAATTATAGTTGCATTACAGCTTGATGAGAAGTTAAATATTGTTGGCGTTGAATTACCTTCTACTGTAACGAGACCACTGATGGCAGAAAAAAAGCTTTCAAAGTCATTCAAAAGGAACTCTTCTTCACACATGAACACTGACAGTTCGTCCTTTCCATTCAAATAATAATAAGAAGAGAGCAAAGCATGTCGAGAGGCGTTTAAGGACCCACAGAAAAGTCCCACCGACCTCCTTGGACTCCAGCAGAGTGCTGCGAGGGACCTTCCCCCACTCGTCATCATCAGGAACGAGTTTGTCATCCAGCAGCCTGAAGATGCAGTTTGTTTCCACAATGGCGTTCTCAAACTGCTCGTCCTCCTCTGGCGGACCAGCCGCTGTAATGAGAATGAGACGGAGACACGACATCAGTGTAACAGTCTGCAAGTATCCAAAAGCAGAAAATTAAACCACCAGTCTGAACAAAAAGTATCTGGAGACTCGATGTAAAACAAATCGGACACATTACAAGCTAGTTTGAAAAAAAAGAACAACCTAAACTTTCTGGTCAAATGTGAGTATGAGGGGTTGATGTCTCACGTTGGTAAGCAGTCTGTCCTCCCAGGATCGTCCAGAACTGCTGGGTGTCTGGACTCTGCGTCTTCAGCCCTTCCTCGATGGTCAGCACCTGGTTCGCCCTGCAGCCCATGTCCTTGTTTGACTGGATGAAGGTGGCCAGATCTACTGCCTACAGGAGAGAAACAAAGTTCTGCTTTTGAGATCAGAGGGAGACGCAAAGGATGTCTCAGATTTCATGTTAACTTTGATTTGAAATACAAGGAAATTTGACTTCTCTTGATCAATCCAAGGATGGTAAACTGACTTTGCAGCATCCTGTTTCACATTTACACACACATTTTGAGAAATGATACAACTGAACAACTAACAAGAGATGTTTCTGATTTTTCATAATAAAATAAATAAAATCATAATAAAATGAGTAAACAGCACTGAAGGACGAGGCAAAGTAGAAAAACAAATGTTTATTAGAAAGTCTAGACAGATCTCCTTATGGGAAAAGGAGGAGCTGCAGGATAGCTGGAAAGCATGTGTTTGATGGGGAGCACAGATGGGTATTTGTGCCAGTGTGTGTGTGTGTGTGTGCTGGGAATGAAAATGCAAAAACCGAATCATCAATTAATCAACTTTGTTCAAATTCCAATATGTCCACAGTAGATTTAATGCTTTATGTCCAACTCAAAGCTTCTAAATAGAAGGTGCACTCTGTAAAAAGTGCAGGTACAGAGCTCACCTTCGCCTTCTCTATGACATTAGAGAACTCTCCGATCCAGACGAAGCAGTGCTCAGGAGTGACCAACAGGAAGCAGTCGCCACTGTTCAGTGAGGACGCTCTCGGCTCCACTAATCTGGTCTGGACATGACGACGACCTGAAGAGAATAATGTTATCAAACGGTTGTGATAATCCTTCCTTGCTCTCTGATTAAAACTTACGATAATTTGCTGATATTTGAACAATTATTTTACGTGCCAACAATTTCTTGACTGGGACAAGTAATTTTAATGGAATCTCTGCTGTTGTTATTGTTATTAAGGTTCATGTTGTATGTCCATGTTTTGATTAAAGTTAACATCCATAAAACTCTGAAAGTAAAGAAAATGGCAGGTAAACAACCTAAAGAAAAGCCAGTGGCAGAGGGTCATGCAGGTAAAACCAGCCACTCATGGTACACCTGAGACAGTCATATGTATGTTTTTGTCTTATATATGTTTGCCCATTTTGACTGCTCCAAAAAAACATTAACTTCAAGAACCGATTGCTCACTTGCTTCCTGATTTATCTCGGCTCATTGTAACAATATCAACAGTTATTCTTCACGTGCCGTGGCTTTACTGCCGTCACTGCAGCGTTACCTTTTATCTGCATCAGCATGAGGTTCTTGTACGGCACGGCGCTGTTGTTGGACATCTGCTCGGAGATGTTGACGCTGCGCAAACTCACGCTGCTAAAGTTCTCTTTGCTGGCCAAACCTGCCAGAGCAGCCTCAGAGTACTCTGAGCTTTTACTGACTGGAATGAGAAGAGGACATATTTTTAAAAAGTATAGAGCCACAGGGGGCAATAAAAAAACATCATCATGCATCATTAAACTTTAAAGAAACTAAAATCCTGCCTGTATGCTGCTACAGATGTGGGCCATATGAGGCTGCATTCCAATTAGTGCTGTTTACTGAACGAACAAAGAGGCGGGATGGATGTATTTTTGTAGGCTGTAAACAAGGATAATTTTTCCAGTTTTCTGCAGGGATTTTTAACTAGAAACAGCATGAAAAACTAACAGCATAATAAACAGCCACTGTCATGCGTTACACTCACTCTTCTCAGCCTTCATCCTCTTGCTCTCCAGCTGTGCCACATTCAGCCTCTGCTCAATGTACTCGTGTCTGATGTCCTCTCTGGCCGCCAGCATCTTCAGAGGGTTTCTGGACGACTGGACGTTCCTGGATGGACGGACCGAGCGCTTATGCTTCACCATGGCTGAGGTCAACCTGGAAAGGGAGGAAAGTGAGCAGGCATGCAGGTGATGTATGACCTGCAAGAGTCAGCCACAGTTAAAAACTTGATTATCTTCTCACTTGGGACCCTGAGAGCCAAAGATGGCGTCAAAATCCTCGTTGATCTCGATCCTGGTTGGCATGCGTGGGAATTCTGCAACACGTCTGTAAAACTTGGAGAAGATTTCATCATCCAGCTTCATCACCTCCTTCACTGCCTTCTCTGTGACTGTTACGGTGGTTTCCTGCAGACCTGCCACTGAAAAAACAAAGAGAAACAGGGTTAGGACCTTTGCAGGTCACCACCGTAACAGTCACCGATTTGTAGCAGAAAAAACAACTCGTAGACATAATTCACATGAAGATGTGCAGCTTAGGTGTGATGAAGAACAACAACCCCCCAATGAATGAAAAAAGATTAAAATGTCAGAGATCCTTCACAGGCCTGCAGGTGAAGATGACACAAAGCACTGCTTAATTAAAAAATAAGTGAGCAAAGAAGCACCTACCTTTGCTATTCAGACGTCCCAAGAAGTTCTCCAACTTGTCTAGTTTCTTATCTGATTCCATGCTTGGTTTGACCTCAATTTCTATAAATGAAATAACTCAGTTTTATTAATTATGTCATACAAGAGTAAATTCTCTGTCAACATTGAAAAATATATATAATTTAGACTGGTTTGTTATGGCACGTAGATTTTTAGATTTTTTAAGTTACTCATTGGATGCTTTTCTGTGATATTTATGAGCTTGCTTTAACAGTAACTTCATTTTGCAAATAAAAGACTTAAAAGTGAAGTTAAGCTTCACTTCTGGCTAAGAAACAACAAATCTGAATCTTAGCCTCTTTGAGGTTTAAACAGCAACGGTTGATAAAATCGTCTGAGTGGGATTTCTGTCACGAAGGCGGCAGTGATGACACAGGAAATGCAAATCCGTCTCACCCTCTTGTGGTTTGTTGACAGCAGGCGAGCTGCTCTTGAGTTTGGTGGACACTGGTGACAGGATGGGACTGATAACTGAGGAGGAGGCTGCCAGGCCTGCAGACACACAAATTCACACGAGATAGGACAAAATGTCTGACACTGCAGGGAGACAAGAGGAGATAATCTGCTGTTTTCACCAGAACAATTTGATGGTTTATGATTTAAAGTCAAATGTTCTGCATTTATAAAGCATCTCTGGAGTTTCTCAACTGCCCAAGTGCTTTAAACACACGTCAGCATTCACACACTAATGACAGATAACTCCTGCTTGTCAGGAAATCATACACACACTCACACACTGATGGAAAAGCCACTGGGAGCATTACAGCCTAATTTGCATAAATGTTGTGCTTATGATCTGTTCTCAAGTAAAAGTTTGTATCAAAATTGCATGGGGACAAATTCATATGCTGGCTGATGATCAAGAAGCAATCAGAATTTTGACAAAGGCCAGAAAATCCCCTAATGTGACCTGAACATCTGCTAAGGCACTTCACTGGCCTCCAGTTTTTCCAGTTAAGAGCAGCTGTTTTGAGTCCCTCTTCAACCTGTGCACAGAAAGTTTTCCACAAACCATCATGAAATCCAACACTGGGAATCAACCTGCGCCGGGGTTTGGGAAAGTACATGGGAAACAATTATTGTCTGTTAAAGCTCTCCTTTACTGAATAAAATTCATGTGCGTTTTCATAAAATCTTTCCCAGTGGCATTTTTTAAAATGGTGTACACTTAAGTTAAAATGGGTTCCTGCAGGTTTGCACTCTGACCTTTCTTGACCATTCGTGCAGCCACGGTGTACTGGGTGGAGTCGTTGGCCGCTCCTTTGCCCTTCGACTTCCAGGCATCTTCACGAGTCGAAATCATCTGTTTTCTCTCCTCAATGGTCAACTGGGAGTCGATCTCTTCTCCCAGCTTCTGCACAGATAGACAGAAATCGGACAAATTATCAAGGATTATTAAGTGTAAGTGCCCAGTCTTGCATGCAACTATGCACAAGGAGGTTGACTGATAGCTTCAGTTTTAGTTGTCGTTCTTAGTCGTGTTGGAGGTTTTTTCCTCACAGGGTTAAGAGGAGCATTTTAACTTAAAACTAAATTAAGTAAAACAGCCAAATCTTTCAAGACGTCACTGAATCTACTATCACAGAGCAAGAGAATTAATCACCTCTCACACAGCTTTGACTACCCAGTTTTTCAGGACCAGGCATTAATATACCCACAGTAACGAACCAAGCACATAAAAAAAGATTTGATGCACTGAAGTGGGCTAACGTGCATGTCCTTTCTAATCTGTATGGTTGACTTTATACCACAGTGGCAGTTATGGCTTTACACTGAGTTTTACTCATGCAGTCAGAGCCAAATAAAACTCAACAGCACCCAAAGTGTTCGTCACACTGGTAGCTGCAAACCAAGCAGAAAAGATGAGTCCCCGAGTTCATGCAGCACATTCGAGCGTGCCAGATGGATGTTCTTACCTGACTATGATGGTCAACATACTGACACTTTTGACCGAGGGAGATAGGAGGAGAAAAGGTGGAAGAGAAAACAGGTTCCTGCAGACGTGGTTGGAAAAGTGAAAGGAAGAAATGGAAGGAAAAAGGATGAAAAAGCAGATGAAGGAAAAAGAAGAAGGGATGCAACAGAGAGATGGACAGAAACTGGGAATGCAACATGTCTGCTGCTGAACTATTCTCTACTGTTTAACTGCCAGATATAAATCTGAAAGCATGAGAACAAAAAAAACAAAGCAAAACTTTATCGTACACTTAAATGTTTTTGAAACACATGCACAATTAAAATCTAAAATGCACAAAATTTAAATCTGACTGTTAGTAACAAGGCGGCAAACTGCAGAAGCCAGTTTTCTCTGGTACTTTGTAAGTTGAGACAGAAACAGCTTGTCACAGGCCAGAAGGTCAGATATTACATTACCAGTGCAGAACGAGTGAAAACACGGCTGAAAGCTTAAAGGAGCATTAAGCGATACTGTTTTTAAAATGTACTATATCTATATGATCCGAGCATATAAACTACAGCTGCAATTGTTAACCTTTTCAGCTTTTGACTCATGAACCCTCATCAAAGTTAACATAACTTAAGAGATCCAATACTTTTATTCAAATCCTCTTTAAAGGACTGAAGTTGTAAAAAGATCTAACGTTTCACAGAAGAAGCAACAATAATTAGCCTTAAAAAGTAAACTTGAAGGTTTGAATCAGAATATCTTAACTTTTCCAAACTTTCCCTCAGATTTATTTCTGAAAAAAAAGACCTGCGCTTAAAGATCAAGAGTTGAAAATATTTTGTTTTCAAGGTATAACAGCAAAATCAATGTGCTTGAAAACATTTTCAAATTTTTATGTATCCACTCTAATCCTAATCTGAAGATATTTCTAAAAGGTAAAGGTAAAAGTAAAAAGGCTCCAAAAGGTAAACTACGTTTATTTTAAATTTAAAGCAACATTATTTAACTTCTGGAGAGAAATGGTTGCATCTTGAGCCTTACTCCTCAGTTTTCAATATGGATGCTATCGCTTGGTGGCTCCGTTTAACTTGAGGCCTGATCAATAAAGCTGGCGTGGAGGTGCCAAAAACTGCAGTTCCTCCCAAGGCCACTTGAGGCTGACTTGAAAAGGGAGTGAATCCCCATAGAGCCCAAAATTATAAAGTCTGACTTAACAGCA
Organism: Acanthurus tractus; assembly: GCA_029783725.1. Lineage (NCBI taxonomy): Eukaryota > Metazoa > Chordata > Actinopteri > Acanthuriformes > Acanthuridae > Acanthurus > Acanthurus tractus. The sequence continues at coordinate 20,464,540 of JAQNCA010000004.1, read as the reverse complement.
GAAATAAACCACCTAGGACCAATCAGAGTTTTGGTCTCTTTGTCTAATTTAACTATTGTTGACAACAGTCTGAGGGCCGAATCTTTATTTGGTCATGTTTCTCCTCCACAGCTGCACCCTCTTGTACAGTTGTACAGTACAGTTGGTCACTTCTAGCTGCAAAAAACAGGATGCTTATGGCCATAGTGCCAAACTCAAGGCCTCGGAAGGAAGAGTAACATCACAGTGGCTCTGTACGCTGTTTAATTTACTGTGTGAGGGTCGGAGCCACTTACCTGTGATTGAGACTCAAAAAATCCAATATCTTCCAACAGAAGTTATATTGTTGCTTTAACTTCCTACACACAAATTTACTTTGAAGCTAATTAATAACTTAATGCCCCTTTTTTGATAGAATCAGCATAAAGCTCAAGACAGCTTAGAAGAGCTCCGGCATCAGCATCTTTCCAACAACCATCCCACCATTTCAAGTGAAAAGCAGCCAGAGATCAACAGATTCTGGAGAAGCAATCACACAAGGCTGTGATTGGACAACACAGGTCCCACACAAAGCTGATAGGTTCGGGGTTGGTGTGCGGGTCTTACCCACAGCTGCTCAGATACAGACACAGCGGAGTAATCCTGAATGACCACCCCTTCCTCCTGAGGGGTTAAACACAGGGGAAGTACTCGATCAGAGCAGGGGAGAGGGGGACTATTGTTGCTCTAATGGGTTTAGGGGTGAGAATGCCCGGAGGATTACCATCCAGGGTTTAAGCAGGCAGTTTCCCCCATCAGAATACTAATGTGAAGTAGATGAGCTGCAGTAAAAACGTGCATCTTGAAATAAATTTAATTCTCGCTGCTGTTAAAAACCAACAAGGATGAATGTACATACACAGAAGTGATTCTTACACTGTTTTCTTCTGTCAAATAAGCTTTTAAAGTCATTGTTAAAACTTAGCCTGAAGCTAATCCAAATCTAATCTTGAAAAAAAAAAGAGAATCTATTCCCCAAACCCCAGACTGCTAATTCGACAGGCAGACTGTCCCATATGCTTCCTGGTTTACAGCCTATGGGGGCTGGAAGCTAAACTGATCTGGACCACTGGGCTCAAACAACAGATGGACTAGAGGAGGAAATGAAAGGAGCACTTAGCTAAAAGAGTGGGGACGGAAACTGGCATGGTAACCATGAAGGATGGAGGGGTGGGGGGCGGGTGGAGTGAGGCACTTTTGTTTACTCTGGTTACTTTTGGTGAAGCTGTTACACCAAAATACGGAAGAGTGTAATATTTTT
>JAQNCA010000004.1:20445296-20460239 GCA_029783725.1 Acanthurus tractus | reverse complement strand
GCTATTGTTAATAGGACATCAATTCTTCAGAGTAACCATAGAAGTCTATTTTAGGATCCAAGTTATTGTGATCAAACTGTCGTCAAAAAATAATCCAACAAAGGGGGGGAAAAATGTGCATTTTTAGTATTTCTATAAAGGTCACAGGAAAAAATACTTCAAGAGCAAAAAACCAGGTCAGACTTTTCTGTTCTACGCAGACAGCAATTGTGACAGTAAAAAAAAAAGAAAAGGTCTAAGAAGCGCTGATAATGAATGGCTGAGGAGAAAAAAGTATGTCATCATCTCTGCAGCTCGAGTGTGGACAGGGCAGAAATGAGGGCATTAGGAGGAATCTGCTAAATCTCAGAGGATCTCCGCAGTCCACACGGCGCTCTGCTGGCTGGGAGGAGAAACACAATGTAGCTAAAAATGAATCTCTCTCACCTTCACAAATGTAACAGGGCGAAACAAATCTACTGACTGCGAGGAAGGGCAGACTGTGACTTCTGCCTCATCCTGTTAAACGCTGCAAAATCCAGGAGGCACTGACTTTTCACACAGACCACAAAAAATCTCTGCCAGTGTCTGAGCTCTGCTGACATCTCACACAACATCAATACTACTGTTTTTGTTAAAAAATGACAACTTATGTCCAGACAAGTGTTTTAGCACTGCTTCACAACTAATCCAGACCGGCCACACCTAGAAACACATACGTATATACACACATATTCCTGTACAGTGGGCTTTGCTGTGCAGCGTGTAAAGGTACACAGATTTCAAAATCATCTAGTTTCCTTGTGGCCTGATAGCAAATGTCTAGTTCCAGTATTGCAGTATTGCAAGCATCAGTTTGAATGTCTTTAACTTTTGCAAATGATTTCTGCAGTCATGAAATAATATTAAACCAATGATTTTGTCAGCTGGTGTCCATCCTGACTACTTAATCAGTTGACGTTAATAGTAAAAGCAGTTAACCTGACTAGTTATGCATTTATAATGCATGAAAACAAATCCATATCACTGTCACTCACCTCTCCTTGATGGACATCTGTTTGGAGGACATGTCGTCAGACAGAAGGTCTCCAGAATCTGTGGGGGACAGCAGATCACCAGAATGGACACTGTGCCTGCTGAAGTCTTCGCTGTGCTCCAGGGGCAGTGACTGGGACTTGACCAGTGCCTGGGGGAAGGACTGGGGCTTGGGTGGTGTCTGTGGAGGCACCTGGGGTTTTGGTTGAGGTTGGGGAACGGTCTGGGGAAACGGCTTCGGAAGAGGCTGGACAAATCTCTGAGGTTTGGACTGGGTTTGTGGGGACTGGGTGAATGGTTTGGGGTACGTTGGTGGAGGCTGGGGGGGCTGCGGCTGGATGTCAGATGACGGTTTGGGTAGAGTTGGAGGAGGCTGCTGTGCGAAGGGTTTAGGGAGAGTTTGGGGCGGCTGGATGTTGGTTTGCTGCTGCGGCTGGCTGCTTGAAATGTGAGACGCTGTCCTGCATGATACTTTAGCTATCAGTGGTCTCAGTGGTGCAGAATTATCCTGCAAGTCTGAAAGAAAAGTATATAATATTCAATCGCACACAGTCAGAATGTCTGAGATTAACTTTTACTGGTTATAACGATATCCATATAATGAGAGGGATTTTGATTAAGTAATTGGCAGAGAATATTGGCTGATATTTTTGCTTTAAATGTGTGTCTCTAAATAGAAGCGTCAGAGATTGTCAAGCAGGAACAGTGTGTACTCCCCCACAAAGTCCAGAAAAGATGATCAGTAAAACCAGCTGAAGCAAGAGCCCTGTGTGGGTGTAAAGACCTTCATGTCTATGTCAATATCTACTGCTATTTCAGGATGAAACTAACTTAAGTTCATATAAATAGAGAGATGATAGGAACTCGGGGAGTAAAGGATGCAGAAAAGGTCTCTGGTTGCATCAGAACTGGTGATAAAATATGTCATGCTTAGCGTCTCAGCCTTGAAATCACAAGACCACTTAAAAATTTGACAGCTGGAAGAAGTTAAGTTAAATCCGTTTTACGAATTGTTTGATTAAGAAATTCCCTGTGCAACCTCTGCCCGTTCCTAAAACACATACAGCTCGTTTTGTTCGATAAAAAATATCACTAGTATTCTACAAACTCTGCAGTGCTTTTCTGCATAAGGTGTCTTTATTTAAACATGTATTAAAGTTTACACTTTGGGGACAAAAATTTACCCTCACAAATACATTTTAAGTACTCATTTCCAAATTGGGGACGAAGCACTGCCCCCTAAAAGGAAAACCATAACATCTTAGACTAAAGACTTCCTTTGTCAAGGTCAGTATTGGGGTTGGTGTTTGGGCCCCCAGGGAATAAATGTAAGTCAATGCCAGACCTTCCATCCTTATGATACAATAGTATAATAGACTATACTTTGGTGAAGATCTACTCACGCAGAACTAAGTAAGAGCACAGCCTGCAGACAAGGCTGTCATTGTGTCCTTCCTGTCCTCTACCTGCTTCATGTAAGTGCCGGCCGATTGTTCTGCACTCTCTGACTGAGTGCTTTCATCTTTTTGTGTGCATGCATGGGAAAAGACCACCCCAAGACACATTCTGCATTAGCACATAAAAACAGGTCAGGCCCATTATACTGTGGCATGTGCACGGCCAACCCACAGGCGTAATATGGTGCGAGGGGGACCGCAGCCCCTTTATAGGCCGTGACAGAGAGCACACACAGTTTGATTTCAAAATCCTTGAGGTCTGTTAGCTGACAAACAGCGAATCAGTAAATGGGCTTCCTCTTTCTAGACAAAGGGACCAACGTGGAAAATGCATGGAAAAATATGCAAATCAGATGCAGCCTCAGACGTCTGTCTCTCCTTCACACACTCCCTCTCTCTCTCTCTGTATCAGCCAAATCAAACACCCCCCAGCTGGGACAAGTGTGTGTGCAGCCGGCAAAAAGCAATCATGCGTGGGAGCACGCTGCATACGACAATGAAGATAATGAGAACAGCTCCTTCACCGGGCATTGCATCCTCCTTTTTTTGTCATTCCTTTCCTCTTTTCTATGTTCATTTTGATTATTTTTTTCCCACATCTATTCTAGAACAATAAACTATTCACACCTCTGTATTATTCTCTTTCTCACATCTTCCCATCTCTCTTCAGTGCAAGGTAAAGGAGAAGCCTCCTACCTGAGATGCCGGCTTGGCTCTGGCCGCTGCTCCTTTCCTGCTCCTGTGTAGAGGAGCCGTGAGCTGCTTCTCTCAGGTAGCTTCCTCTTCCTCCTCTTCCTCCTCCCTCTGCTCTCTCCCTACTTTCCTGGGAGTCTCTGTCTGCGGCTCTCCAGCTGGGCAGAGGCTCTGACTCGCCCCTCCACAAAGAGTGCTCGGCAGAGTGCTGAGGATGCTGCCGCCTCTGCCTGTCGTTCCGGTCCCTGTCAGGGGAGTGTGGCTTTCCCTTAACGCTGCCTTCCTGGCTCTCCTCTCTGGCTCCTCCCTGCTGTCTCCCCCTAACCTCCTCCTCACGGAGCTCTCTCCTGCCTTCCTCCACCGCCTCCCCCTGCTGTGTAGGAGGGAGAGGAGCCCCCACTCTCTCTCGGCTCTCGGGGAGGGGAGGGGAGGAGTTGAGCTTGGGCTCAGGGTGGCCTGAGTCTCCGCTTTGGGTCATGGAGAAGTACCTCAACGCCCTCTCCTGGTGACTGCTCGTGTTGCTGGAAGCCTGTTGTTGGGCAGGGATGTAGGGGACGGCAGTGGACTTCCCAGGATGACGACCGTCATCATCACAGATGCCTGGCGTGATGGTTACTGCAGTGACAGGAGCTTGGGAGGTGACGGCCGCCACAGAGCGGATGAGGGAGGCTGACAGGGGCTCCAGTTTGATTTCGCCTCCGCTTTTCAGCTGCAGAAACAGCAGGAATCACGTCAAAAAGTCTGGATTGACAGAATGATTACAAGAGAGCTGGAGAAACTAAAACAGAGAAGGACCGGATTAAATATGGATGAGGCAGGAAAGTTAGATTAATAGAGGTATGTGTGGGCGTTATTTATTGATGAGCAGACAAATGAATGAGAGGATAAAGTATAATAAAAATGATGAGAGAAACCGACGGATGGATTCAAGGACGGATGGTAGCAATCAAAGCAAATTTCGAACATTTCAAGTTTACTCATGAAACTGCAGCAACTCTGTCATTAACAAAATGGCAGCAGGAAGCACAGATTTTGACACATCATTTTTAGTTGGTTTATATGATGCATTGAATTGTCAGTGGTGTATTTTAATCTGGAATATTTTTCATCTATTTGGCCATTGTGACTGTCTGTTATGCTAATTTGCATCAGGAATGTCTAAATGAGTAAGGTAAATAGAAAACCTTGACACAGTTAATATACCCATGAGCAAGGAACACTGTCTACTACTACATTAAACCTTTTGTGCTGATGTTGTGGCAATAAAGATGATTTTTTATTTCTGGATCTGTATCAGTGTTTCTTTAAGATAGCCAGGCATGCAGTTACATATTACTTACCTGTATTGAGGCCTTAAAGGTCAGAAAAAATGACATTAAAGCTGCATCATTATTTGCATTAATATTTTTGCACTGTATGTTGACATGTCACCCATCTCTTCATCCAATAGTTGCAGCAGAGATGCTCAAATCTAAGACAACTGTCAACTGGTTTTGGTTGCAGGATAAAATCTGTATTGACCCTCACACATTTCAGCACAGTCAGTATCACGGCCAGATCCATCCACGCACTTATTCCCCAGAGAAGCATTGTTTGGCTAGTTTATTCAGGTAGTGAGCACAGCTGAATAAACTAGCATGTAGCGTTTGCAGCAAATAATCCCATGCTTGTTATGCCGGGAGCAAGCATGTCACAAAAGCTGCTTACATCCATTAAAAAGGAGCAATGGAAAACAAACAAGGCACCTCCACTTTAAAGTCAATTCCTCGTCACAAACAACATCGATCACTGAGGCAGAATCATTTCAAACTTTAATAAAAAGGCCTGAAATTATGAGACTTCTCTGAGCAAGACAAAACAACACTGGTCACTTGCAGGACCAATCATATCAATCAATAGCAGGATCATTCGATGCAAACCAATCAGCAGCTCTGCACAGGCAGCAGTGGTCTTACATGTTCTCCCTGTTTGGCCTCTAAGTCACCATTACACACCGCAGAGGTTACAGGCGGCTCAGCTTCCTGTGTGGACACCAGTGATTGACTATGATTTACTGTTGAGGAAATGGTGCAGGTGAAGTTAACCTGACAGGGGACATCTGACACCGTGTTTCTCTGGACATGTTTGGGTTCCAGTGCAGGAAGAGCAGGAAGAAACATCGGTTTTCACTGCATTTTATCTGTGCTGAGACATCAGTGGAGGTAATTATAGGATACTGATATCTGTATGGGCTGGATATATCTGTGTAAGCTGGAGACAGTCTGTGATTTTTTGGCAAAATAAGTGGAAAAGAATCCCATCAAGAACATTAAATGAGAACTACTAAATGAGAACAGACAAAGGTCACAAATGCTATTCATTTCTTCACGACAGCAGTCAGGCTGCAGACTGCTGCATATCAACAGACAAAATGGTTTCCGTATATATTTCTAAGCTTCCATATGTGAATTGTTGGTGATTTGTGACATCTAGAGGCCACAGTATTAAAAAGCAAAGGCAGAATAAACTCTGTGTCCCCTGTTCATTTAATCGTAACTGAGAGTCATCCAGCTGCATAGAGAACCATGTCATTCATCCATCACACAACAATGGAAAATGGTGCACTGCAGAACTCTCGGTGCAGTGTAGGTGACCTGGAAGTGAATTGTCTGCTGCTTCAGGCTTTTTAACTGTAAGAAGATCTTACAGCCAAATGATCCTAGATACATTACTGTTATTTTAACCATAATGTCTCCTGTACATTTGTTTTACTGAGTAAATCTAGTACTTTATACTGCTATTAGTATGTATTGTGCTGATACATTTACCTAAAATATTTGGCTCATTAATGTTTTTCTGACTTTTTCCTCTATTGAACTTATAATATTCATTGCTTAGTACAAAACTTGTGGAAATTTGTAGGATGTCACCAACACTGGTGAGCTGATATAAGAAAAGAGAAGAGGAAAAAGGTAATTCTTTTGCAATGATGTGAACTGGATTCATTTATTGTTGCAGACGAACTTAAAAGTTTTACTTCGAAAAACTTTTTTGCTTTTGTGACATTCAGAGGGCACATTTTATTTAAAAAAGGTGCAGCTATACCTGATCCACCTCTCCCTGTGTAATGGGTTGAGTCTGAAACCGAGCATTGGCCCTCCGCTGGCGAGTGTCCCCTCTCGGCCCCTCGGATGGTTTGCCCACAGCATTGGAGAGGCGGTTAAAGATGGCCATCTTCTCAGACAAGCTGAGGGTGGACAAGTCAGGCTCGTCAGACACAGGCTCCTTGCCATCTCTTTCCACCCCAGTGCTGGGAGGTTGACCTGGTTTCTGCTGCTCCTGGTCCTCCCTCTCCTGATCCTGGGCTCCTGAGCCTGGCTGGGAGGAGGCCTGGACGCTGGGTAGTGACAGGAATGTCAGTAAGTGAGGGACATAACCAAAATGAAGACTTTTCGTAGACTGGAAAGTTTTTCATGCATGTGTATATATAAAAAAACATATCTAGACATAAAAAAGACACATTATCTTCATCATTAGTGCATGCAGATGGCAGAAATTTAAGACTGGAAGTATCTCAGATGTAAAATAAACTGTAATCCAAGTAAGGTTTCTAAAATTAAACAAGAAAGATATGAGGTGCTATCTTCAAGTCAAGAATACAACACAACATCCAGTTGCATTTGACTTACTGTAGTACGAAAAGATGTCTAATTAAACAAGGGAAAAAAATTGTGTTTCTAATGAAAGTTTGTTAAGTTTCATTTTTTAAACTTTTTACCATAGATACAGTTTTGAGGTATCAAAAGGTGATGCATTCTCCTGCTGAATCTCAAAGAACTGAACATGTCATGCATGTAAACACCAGCCAACGGATAAATAACTGTGACAACTGTGTCAGATTAGAAGCACAGCAACAGAGACATAAGTAGATCAGCACACATATGCCAGATAATCATATAATGCACTGCGATGTTTGCAGGATATGGCGATCTCCCAGCAGTGTGCTAAGTTAAACCGGGGTTGGTAAACAGACTGCAGGACACGTGAACTTGGACATGCAGAGGGCTTTAACTGGCTCAACCTCTGACCTTTTCACAAGATATGTAATCGACATTTGTGACCTGCATGTGAGAGACACTGCAAGAGGTAACGCTTGAAAACTGGACATGGAAAAGTACTGAATGAGTTATTGTGTACACCAACTTCCTTTCCCTATAAGGTGCACAAAGCTAAGATGCAGCACGTGAGGGTGCAGAAATAACAAGGTAAGATGAGCTGGATGAACAGATCATCACCGCAGCCACAAGGGGCAGACGGAGAGTAAAATGTCTCTGTGGCACATTTACATTTAAGCACCACAGTTGTTTCAATACTAGATTCAAACTCATTAAATTACGAATGCAACCCATCTAAAGTCATTTCTAATTTCTTAGATCTATCACGGTCCGTCTTCTTAAATTCTTCCATTGAACTCAGGTCTTGAAAATCATAAGATTTACATGTTTAATGCAAGACAGACATTCTGTGGTTTAATATATAACTACAAACACAGATGTGCAAAGAGGAACACATTCCAACACGTAGAGACTGACAATACATATACTGCGGGTTAGCAGCCAGGCTCAGCTCTACCTGGTGCCGGTCGCACTGGTGCTGACTATAGTGGGACTGGGGATGCGAGTTACATTAGTGTGGATGCCCACAGGTTGTGTTGATGTGGCAGGATCACTTAAAAGTAGAAAAAATGAGGGAGAAAAGGGAGAATAGATGAGGGAGAAAACTATAAAGTACTGGATATGAAAGGAGAAGAAAACTGTAGTGACTGGAGATAAAGGAGAGGAGAGGAGAAGTTAACAAGTTAAAAACCAGACAGAAGACAGAAGGAAAGGATGGTGGTGGAGCAGAAAATTTAAGGAAATAAAGGCAAGAAAATAAAACAAAGAAGAGGGAGATGAAAAGACAAAACTAATACTATACTCTCCTTAAACTATGATGCAAAATAGCTTGACACAAGCCAAATTCAAAGCTCTACCTTGAGGCATTGACCACCTCCTTGTTGGTGACGGGTTGTGTGTGTGAACGATCCTGAACTCTTCTTAGACGCCTTTCTATGGCAGCGTTTCGAGAGCGCGGTTTGGGAACGCCTCCCTCTGATGTCCTTTCCAGCTCCTGGAAGAATATGTCATGTAAACATCAGTCCTTTGGCTACCGATAGGCTGCTACGACATTTGAAGAGATAAACAAAAGCATCTGCTTAAATGTCTGTCAACACACAACGTTTACTTGCAGGTACACCGTATGGACTACACAGATACTATTTTTGGCTTTAAACAAAGATCAAGCCTTTGGTTTTGAGGTTATGTGTTTAAAACAATACTCAATGAAAATTTTACAGCACTAATCACCCGGCCTGGTAATTGAAATGTAAAATAAAGTAGGATTTGTACCCTGAAGAGAGACCTCTTGGCAGCCACACTCATTTTGGCTCTCTCATCCAGTTTTTCTTCATCTATTGAAAAAAAAATGTATTACTAGGCATCAGGTACATTTGTAAAAAACAAAAAAAAAAGGACACTAAAGTTTATTTAACTAAAACTATGCAGAATTCTGCAAATGCAATAGACAAAACTAACCTTCAGCATCCTGGAGCTGTGATGGGCTCAGACGTGACCTGCAGAAATCAGATCAAATGCATCAAGCATCGACATTTAGACAACCTCATTGAATTTTAAGAGCCACAGAACAGCATCTTTTAACTTAGATTCATCTTCAGTCAGCCACTGTATTGTTCTCTTTGCATTAAGTGACTGTGAAAAGCTCTTGCAGATCGCTACAGGAAGCTCCTTCTGTACCTATCTGACTCCAGCCGCTCTGCAGAGGTGATGGGCTGAGTCCTAAACCTCTCCGACATGCGGTTGTCTCCAGGAGTGAAGTAGCGTCGAGGCCTCCGGGTACCCCTGTCCCGGTCACTGCCGCTGGCCGGGTCTACCTCCATCGCTGACAGATCTACTTTAGTACTCTCCCTTTTAGAGCAGGACATCAATTTAGAAGAAATGACGAGGACAACATAAAAGGAAAAAACAGAAGAAAGAAAACTGTTAACGGTGCCTTGCTTTGATATAGTTTTAGTAGATTAGCAGTTTGTCAGAAACTGCACTCAAGGTGGAAAAACACGGTTTCACACAATGATATTTGCACACAGGCCGAGCAAAACACAGCTGCAACCAAAGTGTGAAGAGTAGTCATCCAATGTTAACATGCAGGAGCAGAAGACAACTCCCAACAGGTAACTTGCAAGAAATGATGTTAACTTGATCAACAAAGTTAATAAATTGCAGGAACAAAAATGACGTTGATATTGTAGCACTACATTCATTCAAATTTCATGCCACAGAATGACTTTCCAGCAGCATTATTTTTGTGAATCACTTTGCCACAGCTTACTGATGCAGAGTTAGACAGCTGTTTAGCGATGCAACACAGAGCCCATGCCGGTGGACCTACAGCTCAGGTTTCCGGTTGGCATTCTCCAGATAAGAGTGCCGCAGCTGTGCCACTGACACCCTGGTGTCCAGCGTGCCCATATCCCCGTTAGACATCCCTGATGGAGGGATGGCCCTCATCGTTTCTCTTTCCGCTGCTCTCTCCATACGATACATGGCAGAATGCTGGCTTAGACCAATGTCTGACATGGAGCGGGTTCGCACCTTGGGTTTGGGCCCTCCACTTATCTCCATGCCTCTGTGCTTGGCCTGAGGGAAAGCGGAGCCCCTCTGCAGGTAGACGGCCGAGTCTGACCTCTGTTGCCTTGATGGATCTTGCTGCTGCTGCTGCTGCTGCTGCTGCTGCTGCTGCTGCTGCTGCTGCTGCTGCTGCTGCTGCTGCTGCTGCTGCTGCCTCTGCAGCTCGATGTCTTGATTCCGATGTGGCTCTTGTTGTTTCCTCTGAGGGTCTTGCAGCTGACTTGGAGGCTCTTGTCTTTGGAGCTCATACTCCTGCTGTCTTTGATACTGCTGTTTTCTTATGGGCTCTTGTGGCTGCCTCTGAGGGTCTTGCTGTTGAATTTGCCCCCCATGTCTCTTTGTGGGTTCGTACTGATGTTGCGTTGGAGGCTCTTGCTGTAGTATCTGGGGCTCTTTCAGGTAGACAGTCTCTGAGGGTTGATGCTGCCTTGGATGATGGCGCACTGAGGTTTGAGAAGGCTGCAAAGATCTCAGTACTCTATCCTCTTGGCTGTCATGGCTGAGGAGATTCTCCCTTCCTCTTTCTCTGAGTCTTTCAGCATTTCTCTCCCTCCCCCTCTCCCTCGGTCTCTCCCGATCCCAGTCTTCCTCGCCTCGACTCCTCCTCCTCCATTCTGGGCTGTAGTTCTGCCAGTCCATGTCCTCATGTCGGCCTCTGTGAGTATCATCCACACTCTTTTCCCTTCGGCGGATCTCTGAGGGCAACACAGCCTTCCTGCTCTTCAGCAGACCTTCTGTATGAGCCTCCTCTTTCAGAGCCTGTCTGGCCTCCAATCTTGCCTCCCTGTGGTTGGCATAGATTTGGTCAGCGCTCACTCTCCTTCGTGGCTGTACCTCAGGAGGACCAGGAAGTTTGGCAGTGGCCACTGTGGCAGGGATGGCCAAATAGGGCTGTGAGTCCACAGCAGGGCCGGAGTGCTGGTTCTCAGGAGCAGGAGGGGGATAGGCTGTTTGGCTGTGGGCAGGATGGTGGCGTGGACTGGGCTGAGGCTCCGGGACACTCCTTTGCTGGGTGGTTTCTGAGCGCTGCGGAGCATAATGAGCAGTGTTCTCCTGAGGACGCTGTCTGTTAGCCTGGTGTCTTTCTGGACTCCAGTCAGAGGGCCTCGGGACAGTTTCGTCTCTGGACAATCGTTCCTTTACTCTGATTCTTAAGGAGAGGATAATGGGCACTTACATTCGAGTTCATTTAAAGAGCTACGTCAACATCCAAACTCAGAACTGAAATCAAACAAAATGTCATCCAAAGGGCAAAGAGGACAAACTTAAAACCTACATATCAAATCCACTTGACTGATTTTTGATTATTTTTCTTTTACTTTCACACATTTCACACTTATCCCTGCTTAAAATTTAATTCCAATCAATTAATTCCAATTTATTATGAATCTAATCAATGACGGGCGCCTCAAGTGCATATTGTGAAACATATTGCATTAAAGTTCAAGGCATGAGACTATCATGGGACTGACTTGAGCGTTCAAATTCTACTCTAGAATTGCAACAAGGTTAAGTAGCAGCATGTCCTGGGTTTAAATTTAAGTCTTCGTTCAAACAGCTCTCTCTCTCTCTCTCTCTCTGATGCCAAAAAAGTAAGCCAAACTATTTTCATCCACAACCTTCTAACCTCTGGTAGCCAAAGGTTTCTCTAATCTCATTCAAGACCACTAAGCCAGACATAATTGATGGGCCTCTACTTTATCTGACATGGCATGAAGGACTTACACAGTGCTTGTGCTACAGTTCATGATTACACACTAATACTAGCTAGTATAAGCAGCTGATAAGACCACAAAGGCCGTCAGATGCAGTTACATGCATTTGACATTTATAATCGCTAAAAAGGGATCAAAATATGTTCCTCTAAGTCACATTTAGACAATAAAAAAAAGACCTTTCATTGATTTGTTTAAAATGAAGCATCAAAAAGAAGCAGCACTTCATGCGTCCTACTGAAAATACTCAAACTTTGCTAACCCTTGGTGGAAAGGTTAGTAACTAAGTCTGACCATAGGCCTTCATCCCTTTAGAGGATATCAGTGAGCCAGATATGTCACGTATCTGGGCCACAGTCCACTCCAGAACTATATGTATACACCATAGAATTTAAAACTTGAAACCCAAACCTTTCAAGACGACTCTGATTACTAGAAACAATTGTTTTTATCTGTTTCAACAAGAAAAAAACAACATCCGATGAAAATGAAAGGCTCTTGTGGAAATATGCATGTTATGCAACCACATTGTCAAAGTCACTGACGGGGTAAAAGACTTGGATGTAATTTCATAGGTGTTGAAAAAGCCAGATTCTGAGGAGGGGGGGATGTGAGTTTAGCCTCAGCTGACAAGTGCTGAGTCAGCCTGTGACTCCGACGACCGGGTCAGGGCATCAGGCTGTTTAATGCTGTCACCTCATCAACTCCAGTTCACTACCACCGCTCAGCTACTCAAATCCAGGCCACACACAGTCACACTAATTTAACAAGGATGCAGGTGCAGGGACCGACTGTCTGCTGAGGAAAAGAAATGGTCACTTTTCCAGAGTTGTTGGGATAAAGTTTCTCTGTTTATAGAGAGATCTGACTCTGAAGAAGTGTTACATCAAGTGGGTCAACTACTCCTGTTTCATGGAACTGTGCTCTTGTTATCTTAGTGTAAGGTCTTTTAGGGACAAAGTAAATGCTGTTCTTATTTTGGCTTAAAAAGACAAAGAAAGAAAATAGAAGGGACAATTATAATTGTAATTTAGTTGAGAGGAAGGAGCATTTCTACGAACATTCAGGCTTGGGTTTTTTGATATTATTGCATAAATGAGAGTCGAAATGGAGAAGAAAAACATACGTTTGAAAAATGCAGCTCCAGAAAAACAAATAAAAATTAATGAAATATTCTTATAATGAAAATATGAAATTTCTTAAACTAAGTTAGGATGAATCTTTAATCCACAACTTTAAACACTCATGACAGTTAAGGAAATAACCATAAAACCAGTTAATAAGGGAAGTATTACTGAATGAGATATATTATTTGACTGTTACATGGTGTATCTATCAGTATGTCCACCAAGGACTAGTTTTTAAAGTGCTGGCATGATATTTTGTTACCTTCTCTTTTTTCAGGTGTTTGTAGCAGTGTAATGACAGGGTGTCTCCAGATCTGACAGTATTGAAAACTTCAAGATCTAAGCGATGCTTTAAGTTTAAAAGACCCATTTTATGTGAAAATATTGCAAAATGAATCAGCTCTTCCCTGAACATCAAGTCAACGTTGCCAGCTTTAACACATGTACCCGGTGGACACTACAGGAGTGTAAAAGGGCTTCACACTGATGGCATCCTGAGTGGACAGTACTGTACCTTGAGGGCCAGCTGATGACTGTCTGAGTGTCGCTCTCTGAGTCTGTGTTGAGAGACCAGTCACTTTTTGACAGGGCGACCAGGCTACAGGATGATGTGGTGACAGTGTCAAACTTTCAGGGAAACTTCTGATCAATCTTTTCATCATTAAATCAAAGTGAGCTGCACAGAGCAGATGAATCATTATCACAAATATCTGCAGATGTTGTTTAGCAGTCTGAGATATTTTATTTTTATTTATTTATTATTTTTAATAGTTGCAGAGTTGTTTTTTGCCGAGGAAAGTAACCAAGCTGCTGTTAAATCACAGTAACCTTTTCGAGCGAGTAAGGAAATCATATCCTCTCAAAAAACCAACCCTGCAAGCTGCCCTGCAACCCGGCAACCTTTCCTTGACGAGCTCCTCAGAGCACCTTTTCTGTATGAAACTGGAAACTGGAAACTGGTGCAGAGCATGTGTGACCAGGCTGAACCCACAGTCTAGAAAGATCCTTATACTGGCATTGCCGTAAAAGCTCATAGCTAGCTTAGCAGCCAGCAGACAGGCCAAACCTAACCAGTCCATAAATCTGGAACTTAAAAACATCTCTTTGTTCATCCAAGTTTTTTCTTATTTGGATTCTGGCACAAACAAAATTCTGATTTTAAGTGTTAAAACCATTTCAAGCATAGGTATATATCATTTTCTCACTCAATTTAAACTTGATATAAATTTTGAAATAATATGAACAAAAACAACAAAAAATACAGCCTGTTCCCAACAAAAGTTGGAAGGAAATCATGGGTTCATGTTGTTTAAACTCTCTGATACCACATGTAGTCTAAAAATAAATTTCAGAACTGACCTTCATGGGCAGCGTTACACAGCAGTTCACACTAGCCAGACAGGAATTTAATAGCATCTTATAACCATCTGGGCCATTTAAGTGTTTAAAAATAGCTACTGTTATAGTCAAATGATTGACATATTCTGCATAGAGTAAAAACAAGAGTATAAATGTTCTGTGTTTAACCTGTGTATATAGGAATACTCACCAAATGATACTTTTAGTGTCATATGTAAACTTTAAGATGTAATGGATTATTTTAATAAGAAATAATCCTCATAATCAATATTTGCACCACAACTTGAGTAGAAGGAATCCCTTGTTCGAGACCCATGTCTTGGATTTATTGGGTTTTGTGAAGGTTTTTTTAAACAAACTCACCCCTGTCTGTTGAGGATACTCTGGGCCTGCTGCTCTATGAATAAATCCCCAGGTGAGATGCCGTAGCGGGTGGAGGGCAGGGAGGCCCGGCGGGCGGTGCGAGGGGAGCTTGGCACCGCTGCAATGCTGTAATCCCTTTTGGAGGCGGAGCTTGACTCCTGGTGGGCGTCATCCTGGTGGTGGTGGGGGTGTTGTTGCTGCTGGGTAGGAAGCAGCTCCTGGGTTCTGGATCTGGACGTGACTAAGCGGTCTTGATTCCCACCTCGCCGATAGTTCTCGATGTTCATCATTCTTTCCCGTTCCGAGAATCCTCTGGTTCTTTCTTGAGTTGGGGGCGGGACTTGGTTTGAGTGGGAGGAGCTGGAGGTGGAAACAGGGGCAGGATCGGGCTGAGTCCTCATGGAGACCCTACCCACTCCAGAACGGTATGGCACCCTGGGCTCCCGTCCTTGTTCCTCTGCTTCCTGCCTGTCTCTGTCTCTGTCTCTGTCTC
>JAQNCA010000004.1:20408002-20445196 GCA_029783725.1 Acanthurus tractus | reverse complement strand
TCCAGAACGGTATGGCACCCTGGGCTCCCGTCCTTGTTCCTCTGCTTCCTGCCTGTCTCTGTCTCTGTCTCTGTCTCGCCGGGCAGCTGTTAGTCGGTCAGAGGTGTCTGGATCCCGTCGGGAACGGTAGCGTGGCGTGTAATCCATGTCCGCCTCCTGATCCAGGAGGATGCCATAACGCTCTGACAGCTGGCGACGGCGCTCGGCCTTGTAACGAGCGATGCGTTCAGCCTTGGAACTGAGGCTGCCGGGGTCTGCTGGGCCAGATGTGGGTGTGGAGGAGGTGGATAGTGTGACTGGGTCAACATAAACCAATGTGGGCTCTGGACGGCCACTTTTGTTCTGTAGTGATCTGTCTTGAGATGACGCCTGCTTCTGGGGGGCCTCCAGCTCCTCTCGACTGTAGCGCCTCACTGTGGTAAATAGTGGGAATATTGTATTACTAATGATCAGCACTCACTGAAAGTAAGATGAATCTTTCGGGATTAGCCATCAATGGCACAGTTTCATTCATTAAACTGGTTTAGCTGCCCAGTACAACTACAGATATCAACTGTTTGCACCTGCTCTGCTTTGAGAGCACGTGAAGAAAACTTCCTAAAAATTAGCAGATAACAAAGCATTTCAACATAATATATCATATGGTTTTCACATGTTGAATGATAAACATGAGTCAATAGCTTTTTTTCAAAAATTAATGTTTTTATTTGAGGGGTGATTGATAAGTTCTTAGCCTTTAATAAGCAGGCTAATGGCACAAAGATATTCTTCATTTTTTCCGACAGTGCTGGCTTTCAATTTCAATTGACAGTACAGAAAAACCAAGAAAGTTTTTAACGTCAAATTTCCTGCATAATCACACAAAAAGCTGAATTGCATGAACATGCATAGGTTATTTCTTTCTACCTTAGTCACAAACTTATGAATGAACCTCTATGTTTGCAGTGTATTGTGCCATGCTTACCCATCACACTGGGTTCTCGGGGGTCCGAGGCCCGGGTGTACCGTGGAGGATCCTCCTCCAGCATTCTGTTGGCTACCAAACCACCAGGCACAAGTGCAGGTGCAGCATCACTTTCAATCCCCTCCAAGCGCCTGGCTATTCTCTCCTTTCTTTTACGGGAAAAAAGCAAACAGTTAAGGTAAGCAGTTTCTCAGTAAGTCTTAATGAAACTATTTAGACAATTTAAAATGAAAATCCACTGCAGTAAGATCTGAAGGTACCTGTTCATTCCCAAATCCTTTGCAACAGTTCCTTCAAAGTATTTCTTCAACTCTGAAACTGAATATCAGAGCAGAAATTACAATTTGGTACAAATGTCATAAGTATCAGAGTTATTCTTCAGCTCTGATTGTGTGTTTTTGGAACCAATGCACACCTTTGGGAAGGGCAGCCAGAAGTTTGGCATCTGGATCTGAAACACTCTTGACCAAGGTGGTCTTGTCACACAAGGAGAAGTCACTCTGAAAACTAAATGAGAAGACAGGGTCAAAAAACTGATCAAGATTACTCTTTTACATCTTAAATTTCTAGTGAGAGTAAAAATAAAAATACATAATCAAAATAACTGATCAGAATTGCTTCCTTCTTGCGAGAAAAAAATATACACAAGGGTGAGATTGTTTTATTATATTTTTTCTTTGTGATGTGAAAGTGCAGAGAGTTACTCCTGAAAGTGAAACAGCTGAACTCTAGTGCTCTTTGGCTCAGTGAGACTAAACACTAACAATAAATCGTGCCTAGTTTCCTATTTCAGCCACCCCTTTAAACGTCTTGTCTTAAAGAGGTGATGGCAGGTAAAGGTAAAGCCCAGCTGGAGTCACCTTCAACAGGATCCCGCTTAAGAACTAGGTCACCAAGTCCTGATTCTTGTCCAAGTGGAAACAGACAATCAAGGTTTACTTCTTAATACCTTTCCATGTCACAGTCAACAGATCACACAAGCCAGGATAAATTAACTCAGCCTTTATTTTTCTTTCCATAAGCTTCAAAAACTGTTGGGTTTTTTTTGGTTTAAAGTTCTTGAAAAAAATGTGAAGTGGTGTTTCAATCTTCTGTAAATTTGAAAGGAGTATATCAGATGAAATTTGCGTGTCACTCGGGATTTCTGTTTCAATGTGTTGTAGAAGTTTCTTTCTGGTAACTTTCCAGAAAACAGCTTGAACAAAAGCCAGAAAGAAAAAAGAGTTTATTAAGCTTAAGTTCTAACAACCGGCAGAAACACTGTACACTAATTCAAAAGGGGGGTTTTGTGCAAAGTGCCCCTAAAAGAGGTATTATGACTCTAATGCCATGAGAACAAAAACGTGTCTTAGGATAAGCTGTTCCAGGCATCTCCAGCTTTTAATGCTTACTGTGCATGTTAAGCTAAAGCGCTCTGCTGTAGTAAACCTATATCCTCCCATATCCCTATCTTGACGACAAGGCAAAAATGAGATGAATGTAAATGCTCTTAGAAAACGGAACAAGACATTCTGTAGATCCGCCTTTTGCCTTCAAGCTACAGAATATTTAAAACTGTTGGTCCTTGTAAAATGAGACTGAATCATCACTAAATCTGCAAAATAACAAAAACTTGACCTGTGTCTGTGTCATAAAAAACTCACCTTAAGGCTTCTGTTGGCAATGAGGTTGAGCTGCAGAGTTTAGTGGGAGCTTTAGATCCGATTCCTAAAAGAGGAACAAGACTCGGTCAAACCTGAATTACAAACACATTCACACTTCAGTATTCAGTCTGTCTGCGCTAACAATGGGAACACGGAACATGTAACTCTTGTCAAAATAAACTGTTCATTTCTGGCTTTAGGAGGTAACATAGATCCACATCATAAAAAGACAAAATTAATATTCCTCATTCCTACTTTTTATGACATATCTGACTCAAGAAGAGCTCAAAGATGTCACACTGAGAGATCTTACTACACAGTTATTGTGGCCTGCAGAATTCACAATAACAACATAATCAGGATACCTATGGAAAATTTAAATAATAAAGCTGCTGTCTCATGTATCTTTAACTTGATATTTTGTGTGTTTTGTTTCTTTTTTGCAAATTAATTATCTTTAAATTTACACAGGTTGGGAGGCAGAGAAAGAGTCTGTAAACAAACTGGTTTCAGGGCCGGTGCCCCCTTATTCATTTCATTCATTGCTTTGTGTTACTATAGCGAGGGTCCTGACACAAAATGCTCCAGCAAAAACAAACATGGCTAAAGTTTAGATGCAGCACAAGAAACTCTCACAGGAAATTTCCAGCCTCAGAATGAGTCACTTGTCTTTAAAAGTTACTCATAAAGTTCATGTCCAGTTCCCAGCTAACAGCTGAGCCTCTTGCTCTGACATCACAGCAACAGCAACAGCAACAGCAACGTGTTGTAAAGTTGTAGCCCAGTATAGGAGACAGATCACATTACTGCTCCAGACGCCTCCAGAGGACCTCCGGCTTTATTTGGCCTCCAAAGACTGTGTTGCAATACAGCAGGACAGACAGTAAGGAGGTGAAAGGTTTGTCCTAATGCTCATTTAAACATCAAGTTCAAGTGCTTCCTGAGTGATTTGTGAAGTGACCTGGTGAAATTAAAGGACTTAAATGTGCCGCAAGTCAAACTTAAATATCAGTGAGGCCAGGAATCTAAATTGAAGGTCTTCTTTCGTAACCACAGCGCCATGAACACGATTCCCCATAACATGTTATCCTTGGAAATGTTCGGCACTGATATTACTATGACAGCCATGGCGCCCTTTTTCCTATTTTCATGCTCGAAATACATAAATGTCATAACCTTTAAAGCATTAAAGCGCGTAGGTGTGTATAGATGTATCTGTCTGGAAAGCCCCTTGCACAGAAGTCAGTTCCACTTTTCCTGGCAACGCCTGCAGGTTGTCAACAAAACAAGCAGCACAAGTCTCAAGGCTGGCAGTGCCAGAGAGCAGCTTAGGCTGCTGACGGTCCCAAAGTGAGCATGGTGAGGAGAGAGATTTTCTATAAATATTCTGAGGGGTAAAATAGACTGAGAAAACTAGGCCTTCGCTTGCACACAATCTGCTGGTAAAGGTTGCTACAGCTCTCCATCTCAGCAGGTAGTGATAGAGTGTATCAACAAGGTATGACATCAGAGAGGAGGAAACAGAAAAAAGCATATCAGATAACACACAGCAGCACAGACCTGTTGGTTATACACCAAATGATATTCTCCATTCATTTGAAGCAGCCTGATGCTAACATTCATGTATATAGCGATAGATAAACTCTAGGCATCTATTCATAATATCCCCAAATCCTTAAACGCATTACACAGGGATGAGTAGCTCTTACACACACTGCGAATCCTTATTTCATCCGATCCAACCACAAACACAAGCAAAACACGGATTTGACCAGGAAACTTGCCAAACTGAATCCCTGTGCCTCCTGCGCCAGTGATAGTCACTAAACTCTGTCATTTGTCTCTATATAGAACTAAATTGCACTACAGAGTCTATAGAGTTAAGGGCATTCAAATGGGTTAAGCAAGTCATCCCACAGCCAGAACAAGCCCTTTCCTCTCAAAGGCCTTACCTTGGCCACAGGGCTGCACAAGGTTCACATGGTAACTAGAGATCCATGGGTTTCGAAACATTTTTGGGGTGAAGAACAGAAGGATGCCCCGCTGCTATGACTCCCCACAGCGGTGGAGACGGTGGTGGACGGCAGGAGTGGCAGGGATGGACGCGGGGGCTGCTACCGCCAAGCAGACAGGCAGGGATGGAGGTGGCGACACGACCACACCACACACACACACGGACCAGCGCACAGCAACAGCAGAGTGACTGCTGCCCCAGCTACACAGCAAGCTACAGCCAATACGGACTGGCTGTCATACAGTGTGGGTCTGTGTGCATGTCAGTAGTGTGTGTGTCTGTGTGTGTGTGTGTGTGTGTGTGGTTGTGTGTGTTTGTGTGTGTGTGTGTGTGCATGTGTGTGTGTGTGAATGCAAGAGAGTTGAGAGAGAGAGACAGCACAGCAGGGTGCTAAAGCAGCTCAGAGCCCTAATCAGATTACAGGCAGAAATTAGCCTTGATGATAAAAACTCTGGAACAGGATTGGAGGAGGGTGCCAGCAGGGCTGCAGGGGGTGGTATTGGGTCCGGGGCTACTGGAAGTCAGATGGTATCTTGAAGACATGCACACACATCAGGTACGCTTCAGCCATGATGGCCAGGTGCCATCAAACTTCCAAAAACTAAAGCCAGAAATTGTATTAACATTACATCACTGTGAAACAGATCATAAAATTCACTGTACTACTGGGAATATAATTCATTCTGACTGCGAGACAGCCTTGTCTGAATGCCAGTTCAGCCAGTCAGAAAGACTTTATTAGGCTGTCATGTGCAATGCAGTAGCATAGCATTGATAATTTCCTGTCATCTTGTAAAAATGACTCAAAAATAATTCATGGATGTGTTCGTTTCAGTTTCTGCTCTTTCTCATCTTGCACCTCAATACTTGGTATCTTATTGTTTTCCTCCTCCTTCTCTCTTTACTGCAAACACACACATATACACACACAAACCCATTGAAGTCCTATAGACTGAGGATCCCTGCTTGCTTGCTTGCTAATCAAAACTAAAATAAAACAAACCCTGTCTGCACGACAAGGTTAGTAGTAAAAGCTAGAAGACGCTGCAGGACAAATGTACAAGTCCATAACATATTGTCATTGTTGCCGTAACATACGTTTGCCAAGACTGGCACAAAAGCATTATGTGCATCACACACAGATGAAGCCAAAACATTCACAGTTACTGCAGCACTCAGAGAAAGCATATTTCGACCACTCAAAATGCTTCACAATAAAAGTCACCCATAAACACACACATTCATACTCTACAGGCAGGGGCTTCTATATGGAGTGCTCCGACAACAATGGCCATTAGAAGATATTTAGGGTTCGGTGTCTTGCCTGGGATCGAAAAACCGACCTCCTGAGCCACAGCAAGGCCTTTCTATGTGGTGTTTACATGTTCTCCTTATACTTACATGTGTTTTAGCAGGAGCTCCAGTTTCTCCCACCACTAAAAACATATATATAGATGAAAATCTACCAGTCAGTGCCCTTGAACAAGTCACATGCTTGGATCTGGAGTTGGTCCTTGGCCACCGTATGGTGACTGCTCATTGCTCCTCTGGGATGGGTTTCAATTTCAATTACACCATTTTGTACTGAGTATGATTATATGTGACAATAAAAGACTGTTTTCCTTATTTTTATCTTTACTGCAATGCAGAGAGCTACTATTAGAATAAAAATATAACACCTCTTAAGACATCGATAAGAAAAAAATTCAATCCTATTCTTGTGAATTTTTGCCATTCCTCTTGAAAGAATGTGTATTATCAATGGAAGAGCTACAGTTTCTGCGTCGCACTTGACAGATGACATACCACCGTTGTAATCTAGAGACTATCTAAACTGTCTCCAATATGTGACCTGAAAATAAAAACCCAGCTCTTTTACTCTCGTGACATCTTCAAAACTCTGACTTAGTCCTGCTCACTTGCACACTCACTCAGCTCCTTAGTGTGATGCTTTTTCTCACCCTTTCACACACAAACTACTCCCCCCACCTTCCTTCCCCTGCCTCCGCTCCCTGTAGACGCCCCTAATAAGGCAACATGTGTTGTGAGTGGCTGCCTCGGGGAGAGGTCACCCTGTCAGCCGGCGTGTGGTGTTTACCAGAGGACCGACTCCACTCCTGCTCTGCGCTCTGCCTTGTTTTCTTTCCCACTCCTTCTCCCTTTCTTTGTCATCCATCTCTGCCATCCATCTCACCCACACCTTCTGTCCCTCTTATCTACTCTTTTTCAGCTCATTTTCTTTCCTCTTTTTCTTCTATTCTTTGCATTGTTTCGTTTTTCCTGATACATGTCCTGCTTTACCTGTCTCTCCACTTAACTCTAACTTTGCTCTCTCCCTAACTTTAATGCCAATTTTCCAAACTGAGAAGCAACAAACATGATAAATCCTTCGTTACTCAGTCAATGTCATTGGTTGAATTTTACAACATCAAAAGGTCACATGCCGTTTATTTAAGTTATTCAAATGAACCTTTCTGACGTACAACATAGTGCTTAAAGCCTTTAAGATAATCTATTAATAAAAGGCCTGTTATCAGATTTGTCAACTCAATACACTTTAATTTTATCTTTTGAATAAACAAATTCAAAGGTCTGGATCTGTGCAACATGAGGGCTGCAGCTTTTACAGTTATCACTCACCACCTCAGCCTCCAGGTCCATCTCTCTGTCAAGATGAATTATTTTTAACCATGACACATGAGTAGCGACAGAAAACCTGCGGTCTGTTGTGTCAGACACAATTAATATGGAGAACTCTGATCTACAATTTCATATTGCAACACTGGATGTACAAACCAGTCAATGAAACTCAAGACTCGGGTCATCACGTAAACACCACGAGGCGAAGTACCTCAACACATCCGCGTGTGACTCACACCAAAAGTATCCCTTTGCTAATCAAACTTTGAGCTGTGATGTTCATCAACAACTGGTGAAAACCTCCAAGATCAACATCTGAGCCAATGCTCCTTCTGTCTGAGGAGCCATCATCTCATTTAAAACCAGAAAAAAACACGATATTTATCACAGTTCAACAAAATACAAACGGCCGTGGGGATTTTCCTGAAGTTATTGCATGAACTTCAACTCAAGTTATGTGAGCTGAGAAAACTTAGTACACATAAAGCCATTTTGTGTAGTTGCATGATACATTATTACTACACACAATAGACTTTCCCTTGACGAACAGCGTATCCCCAATGAAAATGGATGAGACAGCTCATTTAGTCTAAATGAGACATGCAATATCCACAGCTCGGAAGTTATTAACCACCTTTTTGAGAACTTAGGGTCTCTGGAAATTTTTGAAAGTTATCGTACCCAAAATAACTTCAATACATGCGTCAGAGGGCTATTATCTACCTTGGAGTCCATACATGACCAAAGGGTATTGCATAAACTGATTGTTTTGGGAATCCAAACTGCATTTCTAACCTCAACAGTGCCCCAACAAATCTGCTACTAAAGCTTTTCTTTCTTAAAGAGATGCTCGTTGACAGTTCCAAACTTAAAGCTGTATATCTGTATTTTAAATTATGAGGCAGATTATACTTTGGCAATCCTTTGTCAGTGATGTATTTTTATTCTTTGTCTGTTCAATCAAACTAGTGTATAGTTATACAAGCTATTCATTTCCATTTGAGTTATGACAATCAATAAAATTCTTGACTTTCTTTATATTCTTACTTCAAACACTAAGCTGTTACCAGACACCTTCTGTTTAGACTAACAAAGTAGTTACTGTTTTATCGTAGAAATAAATATTCATTTAGAGACTTCTTTGCACTTTGGGCTGCGGCAGACACTGTGTTTTAACAAAGCCTTTATTAGGAGAAACATCCTCTGTTTAGGTTAGCTTGTGCAAATGCACTGATGTACACTGAGACACAGACACACATGCACTAATACAAACACATGCACACATATGCAGAAGACGTATATGATCCAAACTCTCTCTCACACATACAAAACACAGGTCAAGTGTGAATCTGAGCCAGCAGAGCATGAACCTTCGTCCTTCCTTCTTTCTTAAACATTTACACTGGCAGTTCACTCTTTAGATCCAGATCTGCGTTCCTCTCTGCTGCCTTGCATCAACTCGGCCTGACACTTGGCACAGAAATCAGCCCTCTCTGCTCTTATATGGATATCGATGAGCACAGAGCCGGCTGTTGAGGAAAGACACTTAGGAAGTTCTGCAACTCTCAAGCAGAAGAGGTGAGGGGGAGGAAAAGGAAGGAGGGACAGAGGAAAAGTGAGGTGAAGGAGGAGAAATGGGAGGATTTCATACCAGATGGAGTTACTTAATGATTTGGCTGTCTTCTCTTAAAGTTACCTGCAAATGCAAAGTTAGTTGTTGATATAATAAGTCTTAGATTTTTCGATGGGGTCATTTCTTAAGCCTTTCTTATTTCGCCAAGACTGAAAACAGAATATTGACAGTTCAACCAAAAAACCTAATAGCCTAACCCGAAGCCATAGTTCGATTTTAAGTACCAGTAGCTCTCCATCCAGTAACAACCAAGTAACAACTTACTGTGATGCATTATAACTCTACCTTTATCACAGAACTTGTATTTTTAATCCATATTTCTTTGATTCTGCATTCAAAACATGTGTAAATTGGCTGAACCGTTAATAGTACCTAAGAATTGCTTTTGAACCATATTTGGAACTAAATTTGACTTTGACCCACAGGCTGATTTTCCATTTACACTCTTTGCCTGCTGCAACAACCTTCCTTCTAAATGTGTTAGATTTACAACCTAACAACATTAAAAGACTTCATTAGACTTCACTTCACACATAAAATGATGCAAAAACATGCCAGAAATATGTACTATACATCATTAACTGAACATTTCATGAGTGACAACGGACATCATACACTACAGGACCCACTGAGAGCATAGCAGCGGTGGCCATCATCACTGATTCATGTCACATGCAACCCAAAACAGCGGTCACACACTGAGAAAGAGGTCACCATGTTAGCAGGCCAGCAGGGGCCTGTGGACAGACTCTCTGCCCTCTGACACACCAAGTGCTGACAGCATCAGCAGACAACCAGAGATGCTGCTGAGTACAAGCTACAAATCAAATGGAGCATGAGACCATGTTCAACAGATGACACCAGATTTTCTGTTTTTAAAGGAGATGAAAAAAAAGTGCTGATAGAATTTAAAAAGATGTTGATAAATCCAAAAGGTTGAAGAACAAATTCCTGATGGGGGACACTTTGATAAGACATCTGAGAAGTGATTGATAAGTTTGGGACCAGAAGAATTGTATTCCACCAAGGAATATGGGTATGGACTAATCCAACATCCACTGTATTTACCTGATTTGACACCTTCAGGCTACTGCCTCTTCCCAAGATGAAGATGGAGCTCAGTGGTCGCTATTTGATGATGATGTCATTGCTGTTATTTCTGTAGAATGAAGACACCAATTTTTACAAAAAAAGATTCATACTCACTGTGACTGCTGAACTGTGTACATGTAAGAAAAATAATGTCCCATTTATAAACAGTTTTTTTTATAAATATTGACTCTTTCCTTCTTCTGCCATGTACTCATCAATCACATCAAAACTACTGTTCTGAGACATGAATCCTTGCTCTTTTATTCATAATAAACTCATCCTGAATACAATAATAACATTAAAGCCATGAATACTTCATCTTTGTCTAAAGAAATAAGTGCAAGATTCTGCCTTCGTCTTCAGAGGGAAGAACTCACCTGAAACTACTTTGTGTTTAAGCTTTTTGTTCTAATGTTTAACAAAGATATTAGAACTGCAACCAGGATGAAATAACAAACTATAAATCCATTGTTCATGTATATTTGATCCAATTTCTAAAAATGAATGAAGGCCTTCAACAAATTACTCACTTGTGTCTACTATGAATATAACTAATGATTACCCTGATCTTTAAACATAGGTTTAAATTGAGATAAGTTAACTACTCTTAAAGTAAAAAATGCTTAGAAAACAGTCAAATTTGAGCACAAATTAAACTGTGAGGTTAGACATTGTTTGTTTAGAATGTTGATCATATTCTTTAATAATGAAATCACACTTCAACTGTTGCTGGAATGTGCATCACTTTGCACCATGCATTAGTATTTATGTTATTATTATTATTACATTGCATGTGATCTTTTAATTTTAACATGTACACTGATAAATAATTTGTAAAACTGACTAATTTTCTTAACATAAGTAGCATCCCTGGTGTCTACAACGCTTGGAGATGTGCAAATTCAAATTCTTATGCGTAGATGAACACAATCCAGTGGCAGAGGGTCAAGCATGGGGCTGGCCAGTAAACCTGTCTGTTCATTTTGATGAGTGAAACAGGTGCAGAGCGGCAAGCAAGCAACTGCCGTACGTTGTCACACGCACTCACTATAAAAACAAAACTGTTGAGAAATGACGCCTGGCCAGTGTTGGAACAACACACCAGCCCAAGTCAAAGCCCATAGATCAGCTGCACACACACATGCCATCATACGACCATAATCTGGAGCTTGGAATGCTAAGACCCATGTGGTTACTTGAGACTGTGCAAAGCAACAAGAGGGAGGCTTTGTTGGGACACTATCATCAGTCGTCCCAAGGGGAGTCAAAATCAGACACCAGTTAAGTAATGCTAAGTTTTGGCTCGAAAGTTTGCCTCCACTTCTGCAACAGTAATGGTAGACATTGCATTACTTCTCCAATCTTAGGACACAAGAGGTCCAATACTTAAATTAGAAGACTAACTTTGAAATCCATCAGGTCCCCTGACTGACACAGCAGAAAATACTTAGTTTTGCAATTCTGTGTTATTCTTCTCTGTATGTCCTAAGTTCAATTGTAATAAAGCTCTTTGTGGCACAACTTTGACCTTGTTAAATATTCACTTAAAAGGTTTAAAAATCACTTTTACTGTAAACAACAAAATTTTACTTTTACACCAAAAAAATTTTTTTCAAGTCTCCAGGACCAGGTGTGAGGGGACTTTTAGAGATGTACACCTTTGATTCAGTAAATGATGGTTTTATCACTCTATCGTATACCAGATGACGATATGATATGAAGAAGCTGGTGTAACACAAAAATAGACCAGCCTCTTAAACATCCTTTTATCTAATTCACATATAACTGAGAATTGTTGATTTGCAACCCAACACACAGCTACGTCACAGGTGATGAACTGGTTGTCACTTTAATCATAATAGAACTATTTGCTTACTTTCTCACAAAAATGCAGTATATCAAAGCAAACTTTTACAACATACTTACAGTGCTTTAGCTCCAATGATATGAGGCTGAGAGAAATACTTCATAGGTGAGGTCCATTTGTCCGGACAGCAGATTTCAGGGATAAGAAACTACCAAACAAATAGTCTCACTAATTCCTTATTTAGAGCAAGCAGATGCTGAGGAAGCAGGAGGTGCAGGTGTGAGCAGGTAAACCAAAACAGAGGATCCAGAGTCATCCACCATGAGGCAGGTCCAACCTCAGCAGCCGACAAATATAGCCTGGTGCTTTCCCACTGACTCCGCAGCACCAGGTCAAATAAATCAGTCCGGGAACAGCCGAGCAAAGAAAAGAGAGAAGAGGGGAGAGGGAGAGGGAAAGAGAGGGAGCGGGATGTGAAGGAGAGGGGTGATTTAGAGAGACAGGGATGACAGGGAGTAAAAAAAAAAACACAAAAGGGGTGCTAGTACAGGCTGATATTCCTACAGTAAGTTCTTCAAACTACCCAAAAGTCAAAACTGTGGTTCCTAAAATGTCCATTCTTCTTACTCAGGTTTGGGATCCTAGAGTGTTAGGTTAGACTGACGGTGAGAGGCGACACAGCACGGCTTCCAAGGGGTTTGGGGAGTGCGGGCCAAAACCGGCGTGGTAACCTCATCCCACAGCAACCATGTATGGGCTGAAGAGAGCAGCCTCGATAGAGGGGCATCTGCCATAAATAGCCAGGAAGCGTCGGGCTCCCAGCACGGGGGGATCGAATCAGCTGTTAAACTACAATCCAGCAGCACAGTGTGATCCAGGCGCTGCAGGGGCTCCAGCACAAAGCTAGAATGAACTTTATTTTGCTTTGAGTCATGCATGGTTTATCTACACAGTGACATTATATGCATGTTTATTATAAAGACTCCAACTGCAGGTCATTTCTGGTTTATCAGTTTTACAAAAATATGCATCATATGCTTCAAAAGGCCACAACTGACATGTTTCATTTCATCTGTAGCTAAAGGAAAGTGTTTTTCTTTTATCTGTAGGATCTTCACTTTGCATTGATAATGACAAGATCACGGTCTTTGCAAAAATACTTAATAAAGGACAGCTGTGAGGCTGTGAGGTGCAAAAAAAATTTTCTTCTATGCTGTTCTCCTTGGGTTGCTTAAGTATACAAACAGACATGCACAACACAGGGTAAATATTATCAAGAGTTATGCAACTATTTTCATCTCCAAAAATGGAACTGTGAACAGAGCAAGCAAACATTTTTTTTAATATTGTTTTCTAATTTGTCTTATGTGAGACAAAACAAGGAAATAAATTGAATGAGTAGGCTTTAAAAGTCAACCAATTACTTCTCAAGGACAACCTAAGTCATGGAAAGAAATAATATCAGCATTTTATTCAAAAGTCAATTTAATTAGATTACTTTAAATGTGGACTTCAATCTGAGCAAATCCAGATGGGCTTAAAAGGTGTCTGCACTGAGGAATTTGGAATTTGTTTAGTCAAAGTTTATCCTTTTATATAAATAGTCTAAAATGAATTCCTAAAGGTAGGTCAATTCCTGGGTTCACATCATGGAGGGTGGAAAGAAAGCAGGTTCGGATCAGGACTTTTGACATTACAATGTTATAGTTTGGCGCCATCATGTGGACATAAGCGGTACATAACAGTTCACTGCGATTCCACTTTTATTGTAGGCGCTTATACAAACCAAATTAAACTTAGAAAAAAAAAAGTACTCTATTGAGTTTAATCATTCTCCTCAGTATTGATGTGCGATACAGCTGAGAATGCAGGCTATGGATACGTGGCAAGGAGTGGAGCGGGACTGCCATATATTCCCAAAGCAATAGCAAACCCGACAGGTGTACAGTAATTTAAAATATGTAGTAGTGTACTTACCGCTGTCTGGCTCCGAGAATGAGGCAGCTGTAATGGAAGGACAGCTGGAGATGAAGGCAGCGGGACATACCACATCCATAATGGAAAAAGGTTTGCTATATTACTCGGTATCTAGAAAACAGGGACAGTTGCCACATATCACTTTACGGCAAACACATAATACAAATATGGTCGATGTTTTAAACTTTTAATTACATTCAGTTTTCCCATAATTTTGTACGGTGTAAACCATTTTGGTGCAGCGGCAGTTAAAAAGAAAATCACTATCACTACTTCTGGCTGAGGGCAGTTGAAATACTAATAATAGCAGTAACGTTGAGGAGAATATAGTTTTGTAGCAATGGCGGTGCAGTTGCAGTAGATAGGCTATTATTGAAGTAGTGTCAGATATTGAAGCTGCAGTAGACTTCTAGGTCTGACTTTTTTCGCTATAATGTGTTAAAAGTATAAATGGACCGGTTATATTCTGCTTTTCAGGAGTTTTACCTGAGGAAGGCTGTTGTCAAGGATTACAAGCGGTCATATTGAAGGTTAAGGTAAAGTAAGGGCGCGCCACAAAAGAAAAAAAGACTGATACTTCAGATTTAGCCACTTTCTTGTGCAAATTGGGAAATCAAAACAGCTTTATTTTTTGAGAAAATCTGTTCTAAATTGAAGTTAACGTTTGCTACAAGGTAAGTTAAATCATAACAACACAAAATTATTCTAAAAAAAATCCAGAAAAGGTTGTATCCAGATTGTATTTCAGATACTTTGCACTGGAGCTAACCTTTAGCCCTTAGCTGAACCATTAGCCTAATGCCAGAGGTGGGAATTTTGTATTGACAATAATCATTTAAAGTTTTTAAAATTTGTAATAAACATGGAACTGGTTTAAAGAAAAATGTTTAAAACAACTGAAATTAATTTTAGGGCTATTTCAGGCAAAATAGGTTACTCTCCTTACCCATTTATTGACTATCCTTATAAGGTCTTAATGTCATCAGTGTTAAATTAACCAGTTACTAGCGCATTAAGTAGAGGTCTACTATTAATGTAGGAATACGAATCCATATTCAGTTATTATGTCAACGTTTTTAAACACTCCATTACACAGTCATAGACACATGTTTATTTACATTAATAGGCAATATTGTTAAATATACATTTCTAAAAGTTCTCTCACCAGTGGGGTTGTTTGACTGAAACAATGAGGTATAGTTGTATAAAAAAAAGCAAAATAAGAAATAGTTTGCCTTTTGTGAAGATGGTATTGTTATTATTTAAGAATGTTACATTAAATATGCATTTTTTTACCTGCCTTTTTATGATTATGTAGACTTCTCTTGCAAAATATTGCTTTCTGAACATGTTAAAAAGCTCTGATGAATGCTAAATGTATGTGACATTCCATTATGTCTTCTCTCTATAAAACCTCTTCCTCCCTTCTTAGCCTCTATGCTGTGCTCCTGCCAACTTGCTTTTAAGAAAAGCATTGTGATGTCATTGAAAAGAAAGAGCTACCTATAGGGATCAATAGGATATCACATAGGAGGAAGTACTAATCAGACTTCTCACTCTCCCTTGAGAAAACGATGGCACACCGAGGAATTAAAGCAGTATTTGAAGATGGATGTCATCCAAACCTCAGACAGCATGCTGGGAGGTTTTTACAGGGTTCAGCTCAAGTATTGTCTTTGCCAACACTTTGATCGAGCAAGTGCAGCTAAGTGTGATAGTCTGGCAGGGTAATTGGGCTGAAATTGCTGGTACACAAGAGTGCATGTGTGAAAAGACACACGAAAGGCTCTTTTTCAATTGCCTTAATATTAGCTAAGAAATAGGAGTCAACTCCAATGGGATTTTCATTTGAAAAGAAAACATCTATGCTTTACAAAATAGGTGACCAATTTTAACAGTTTTTTTTCTTTTTTTGCCGAAGTTGACTGCTGGTCATTATTGTCTTCCTTGTGTTCTTCACCTGTACAAATATATGTATTTGGGAGAAAAAAGGATATTTCTAAAATATTCTTATACATGGTTTTATATAAATAACAAAACTATCATTTTCCTTATTTTTTTCTGACACGCAACGAATCCTGAAGATGGCCTCTGGGCAATTGATCACAAACACTTTTGTTTCATGCAAAGAGTTTATTTATGAATCAGACTGCAGTATCATACAACAGTAGCACAATCATATGATTATGGATTATGCTCATATTTATAGATACAAAGATAAAGGCATGTCTTAAAGGAAAAAAAATGAATGAGTTCTCTTTTGATTTACTCTAAAAATAGCTTTCAAATACTTGGCATAGTTTTGTAAATTAAATTATGAAACATAATGTTTTGCCCACCGGTTTTACTATTGGAGTACCAAATGCAAATATATTTTATGAAAAAACATTTTTTTTCCTCCTCTGTCTTGCATTTCATGCTAGGAAGAAAAAAAGGTGTCAGTGAGTACAAAAAGCACTTAAATCTCATATGAAAATAGAAAATATTACAAGTGTGCATAATTACTTCATGTTGCACATAACCTGCAGTACAAAAAGTCAAATGACACTATGTTCAAGTGTACCTGACATGCCAATTATCGGGGGGCATATGTACTGAAATTGCGATTCAAATGTCGTCAGGGGCAGTTACGCACAAGACCAAGGCAAAGCCTTTCAGTCTTCAAATGAACTGAAAATGAGATGTGTTAGTATTTATGGGTGTGCCAGCTTGTCCTCCCTGTGATGCTGACTATGGGCTTGTCTTTAAACACTAAATCTCATCCTATACTTTTTAAAAATGATGCTTTTTGTATTATTTGAAGTTCACAGTTTTGACTCAATGTTCCTACAGATAAACAGCATGAAGAGCAGAAACTATCCACAATGCTACTGTACCTCTCCAGCCAGAGGCATGGCAGAACAGTAAGTTGTTTTTAAAAACCTAAGGTATGAAACAGTGCTTAGTACGTTAGTATTTGGCATTGCCTGGAATATAATGTAATGCACACATAATAAGGCGACATGATTATTACAAAATTACAAGAAATGTTTGAAGTACGAAGACAAAAGTTCTGAGTTGATAAAATGCTACAACTGCAAAATGCTACATAACAATTAAGTGATTTAACAGTGATGGATTCCTTCAAATCTGTTGTTGATACATTATACCAATGCAGCAATGCCGTTGTGGAAAAACCAAATACTTGCAAACTTGTTTTTATCAATAGGATTTCTTTTTATTATTTAGTTTTTAGGTTATATTTCAAATTAATTAAACTCTCTTGATAAAAAAACCAAAAAACATTAAATAGTTTTTGCAAAGACATGGTTTTTAACCAAAATAGCAAACTGCATTGTATCCTTTAGTGCAATAAGTATTAGGGACAGCAGAACAGTTCACACAAAATGAGCACGCTGGGTAATGAATGAACAAAGAAAGAAAGGAGGGAGTTAAAAAAAGAGAGGGAGGATGGGAGGGAGGCAAAGAAAAAAAATCCCAATTTTATTTCCAAACATGTTTGAGGAAACAACAACAGAATAATACATGATTTGAGTTGGAAGACATACAAAGACAAAAATAAGACACAGGCCAAGTGTGACCACCAACATAGGAAATACAGCTGAGATGGATCGATGTACCAAATATCACAAGGAGCATCAAACATTGACTCTGTTAGCGTATGAAAAAGCACTATCAAATAGGAAATCATGGCACAATCAAGAAGTTTCCATAACGTCAACACTGGCACTGATGAACCCTATCACTATCTGAAACCGAATTGTGTGATCAAGGCACACCACAGGGCCATCTCCTCCTTTATCACTTTTTTAGAGTTTAAAGCACTAGAAAATTATGTATACTCTCAATATGATACTATACAGACATATGATACTTCAGCTTGATATAAGTGTGGAGAAATAAAATTTCATGGTTAAATACAAAATATCTCTTAAAATATTTAAAATATACTTTATTTTGTACATTATGCAAACTGATTAACAATTCGATGATAAGAAAAATAAATATTCAGTGAAATGTTGTCTCTTTGCGATACAGATGTATGAACATAGATATATATATATCATGAAGTAAAGCACCCACCAACTGTTACGCGCCCATATACCCTGACATGATTCCAAATCCCTGTTACATGATTTCAATGACACGTTCACATTAAACTCCTGACAATGGTTCCTACAGGTAGTTCCACTAAACCATTGAGCTGCTTGTACAACAATATTGCTCTACACATCTTTTTTTTCTGTTCTATGTCCCTATATTCATCCTTAATTTTGATGGTGGTGCCGACCACGACTTAAACTCAATCCGTGCCTTTATTGCTTCCTGAAATTACCTGGAAATAGGAGCTATACATCAGATTGATCAGGGGAACAACACTTATCTGGTTAAAGAAGGCAACTCCTCCTCTCCAGGGTAGAACCAATGTATCATATAATAGGTCACTGATGTATCATGTCATGTGGTGCAGAGTCACTCTTCATTGAAGAGCTCTATGAGTTATGGTTGCGGTGTGTACAAAAGCAATGAGAAAGGGCACAATGTAATCAAATTTTAAAAAAGAAAGGCTGATCTCATCTGAAAATCAAAACAGTTCTTGAGCCAGAGACAGTGATGTCCAGTTCTAAAACAGCTGTCGCCTCACCACGACAATCAGATACGGAGTTTATTTTGGTGTAGTTTAAATGCAACAGAACAGGTTTGTGACAATAACCCATCTATATCTACGCTAGGTTAAACATAAATGCTTACATTCATATCCTTAACAGCTCGCCTGTAAACAAACAGATTTATTCAGTATGTAAAAAATGCCTCAACTGTATTCACTATGGACATTTTAGAAGTTCTAGTATGTACGACAGAATTGCATAATGTCTGCCAATGAGAAAAGCATAGGGAGGATAGAAAGGACAAGCCGCTACAAGAAGACTAACTAGTGGGAACCCTATAAGAGGATGGGCTTGGGGATGGAGGACAGATGGGGTAGTGGGAAATCAGTTTGGGAAGGCTGGGGAAGGATTCAGGGTGGAAGTTGCCCCACAAGTTAAGGGGCACCTCCCTTTGGCAGTGGAACAGCACTCTTAGTAGTCAACGCAGCGCCGAGGGTGAGGGTGTACACAATGCTCTTGTCGGGCAAGAAGGCCATTTTAGTGTCAAGATGAGATGAAGGCATTCTAGTAGGCAGCCAGGTCACAGTGTTGGAGCTAAAAACCTCAGATGGAGATGATGGACGCAGTCTTTCTACACTGTCTCCACTCGGCTAGGATCATGGGGTTCTGGGACATAGAGAAAAAAAAAAAACATCAAAAAAAGTGCACATTTAATCTATCTAGTATCCTGTTGTTTGTCAAACTAAAACATATAAAGTGAAGAAGGGTGGTAAGATTAAAAGTGGAAAATATAGACAAAAACTGCACTACGTATCACAGTCGAAAAAAAATGCTTTTCACAGGACAAAATATTTTTTCAACTAGGCTTTGCATTAACTATATTTATTCCAGTGACAGAAAGGTTAGTCCGTACAGTATTTTTAGTTAGTTAAATTTTTAAGGAGGGAAAAAACTTGCTCTAGCTTTGGTCAGTAACACCATCTTGTGTAGATGCCTTCAAACAGCAAGGTCAATTGACAGTCTCTACAATTATGACAACTTGCAACCTCAGCAGATAAATAGGCTTATAAACAAGGCATCCTTGATATTTTGATCCTACTTGTACTCCCTTACATACAGCAGACTATAGCTGCTCTTCTTAACTTGGGTAAGATATTTTGTAATTGATGGGGGGAGTGACCATTAAGTATGAGTAAACCAGAAAATAATGGTTTTGGTCATTTTTCTAAACACAGTTTAATGTTTCCTATACAGAATAACATTAAAACCATTTTCTTGTTAAACTGACCCTAAGGGCATATAATGGCTCTGTTTTCTCAATAACCTTGTGCTTATCATATCCTATCAATACCTTTGAACTTTTTTGTTTCTTTCTCATTCTTAACTCGCTGGTCTACTTAATCTGTATGGTCCATGGGTTATGTTTAACTTTTAACATGACCCTTGATCATTTCAAAATGTGGGTACAGAGTTGCTTAAACCTATTTTTGCCAAAACCTATTTTCCCCAAATTTTCTTATCTTACCTGAGAGAGATGACTCCTTCTCATCTTGTAACACTGTCTCCTCAGAGACTTGCTGTGAATGGGTGACCTCTGTATCATCCTCCTTGTCTTCCTGGGGAGCAGGATGGGCCTCCTCCATTTGTTCGCCCTTGTCTTCCCCCTCTGTCTCTGTTTCTCCCTCCCCAGAGTCGGTGCTCCTGATGCTAAGGCGCCTCATGCGATACATAACGTCCACTTCCCTCATCCGGGCCAGGCGTTCAACAGCCACCCGACCTGGAGAGATAGCCAGCTTGTTCTGCAATGCTTCAATTCGGTGAGAGGGGCCCCTGCTCCTCCTTTCTCCCTCCAAGCTAAGCGACAGCCTGCGGTCTAGATTTGGGGGAACTGAAAGTGGTAGTCTATCTGGTGGAAACTCGGGTAACCCCGGGTGGTCTCTCCCCAGATGAGTCCGTAAACCAAGTCTATGCTCTGCGACAGCAAGTGGCTTCCTTTCTTGCTCCTGCTTGTCATCAGGCATTGTTTTGTCTTGTCCCTCACACTCACTTTTCTCTTCGGCTGTGTGTTTGTCTGCACTGCCCTCAGGTGTTTCTCCTGTAATGGCTTCATTCTTTCCTAATTCTCCTTCCTTAGTTACGGTTTGACTAACTTTCTGTTTTTCTGTGACTTGGAGGTCTGCCGGCACATCAGTTGTCAATATTGTGGATGCACTCTCCTCCGATGCCCTGTCCACTGGTATACTCTCAGCAGGGTTAACTGTGCACAAATTGTCTAGGTTTTCTGCCTGAGCATTGTCTGTTTTTCCTAACTCTCCTACATTTTCCTTTGTTAATGAAGGCTGCTCAATCGTTTCAGCAAACAAATCAGACCCTGACTGACTTAAACTGGAGTCATTTTGCTCTTCTGTTTTTGTAACCTCTGCCGGACTTTCTAATGCAGTGCATTGTGGAGGACTGCCATTTTGATTGGCTGAGCTGTCTGAGCTGTTCTCCTCATGAAGTGGAGGCAATGGAGCCTGTCTCATCTGATTCTCAAGCTCTCTTTTACATATAGGGCACTCCTCCTCTGATTCTGCACTTAGATCTTGAAGTGGCTCTGTGTCATTCGGTTTAAAATTGCCTCCCGATGCTTTATTGACATCCACCAGGTCTCTAGACTGACGCAAAGTCTGGCATATGTCCTCATAATCAGGAGGACTAGTGAGTGTAGAGGCATCTTGCATTGGCTGTCTATCTGCCCATGGTACTTCAGCTGCTGCAGTGTGTGTTGTTGGACTGAAGTCACAAAGTGGTGTCTCAACAGGCTCATCTGGCAGGTCTAGTTTAATCGTCCTGCCATCATTGCTCCGTCTACGGGAAAGATGCGCAACAACCCTGTATTCTCTGAAGCCTGTCTCCCGAGGTGGGACAGGGAGCTCCTCCCTAAGCTGCTTGC
Organism: Acanthurus tractus; assembly: GCA_029783725.1. Taxonomy (NCBI): domain Eukaryota; kingdom Metazoa; phylum Chordata; class Actinopteri; order Acanthuriformes; family Acanthuridae; genus Acanthurus; species Acanthurus tractus. The sequence continues at coordinate 20,423,881 of JAQNCA010000004.1, read as the reverse complement.
TAAAAGTTACTGACTTTGTTGCAGGCCTGGAAAAGGCGCTCTTGACTTCCCTGTATTCTGGGTCAACAGACCAGCTTACTGCACTGCGCCTAAGGCTGCTGGGCTTGTTGAGAGGTTCTGATGGCAATCGGATTTTGATACGCTCAGGGATTTGAACAGAACCATTTGGGGCTTTCTTGCTGGCAGTGCCTAGCTCCAAGATATCTTTGTAGGCCTCATTTAGGTCTTCTATGCACTTGTCAACACTGGGCTGTTTACTGCTCTGCTGCTGTTGATCCTGGACTTCTTTTTTGATGGTTTCCAGCTCTTTGACAGCATCCCATGGTCGCTGGCTGGCTGGTTTCACTAGAAACTGTTCAAATGCCTCCTGCCCATTGTTTGATGCTGGTTTTGTCTCCTCCGCGTTTCCTGAGGGTGGTACTGCTGGCTGCTGAGCTGTGCTCTTGTTCAGCTGGTTGGAGAAGGTGGATGTCAGGGAGAAGGCGCTGTTGCTTGACAGTTTCAGGCTCTTCACTCCCTGTATAGGAAAACTGAAGGCAGTGCCCACTACGCTGCTGCTATCAGGAGGGACTTCAGCGCCAGGAGGAACAGGGTCTTGTTGTGCTTCCTTGTTTTCAGGGGCAGGTTTTCGAGCCTCTGGGCTAGTTTGTGTCTCCTGGTCTCGATACTGGTTTGCAGGCCAGGATCCAGACAGTTTCATCTCCTTGTAATGGTTTATCTTAGGGGGTCTACAGGTTACTTTTTTGAACATTTTGCTGCTCGCTCTACTGCTTGTTTTGCTGCTTGCTATGCTACCAGTAAGTGCTTGCAGCTCAGCTTCAGCTGAAGATGTGCTTTGGAGACTTTGGTTTGTTAAATGGCCAGTTTTGTTGTCACTTGGACTGTCCGCTGGGTCTGGTGACTTTTCATTGTTGTTATTCTGATCACGGATTGTCCCACTGAGCTGCGGAGTAACAGGTACAGACACTAGACAAAAAATTGTCTCGCTAAGTCTCTTTTTTAGATTCTTGGATTTGTCTTTCTCAGGTGGATCAGGCTGTTCCACCTTTTTTACCTCTGTCACAGTTTCAGAGACACCCTGGTCAGCCGGCTTGCATGGGGGAGGAGGTGGTTTACCTAGAATAGATGAAGGAAAAAACTGACTACGGTTTTGTTCAGGAGCTACACTGTCACTTTTTTTGTTGATTCCCCTGTTGCACCATCGATTACTGCTGTCGTTGTCATTGAGAGCTGTTTTGCGGCTGTCAGTATTGAGAGCTGGCCCCTGTTGGGGAGGAAAGGCACTATCATGTGTAGATTGTCCTAAAATTTTAGCAGACGGAGTCTCTTTATTGATGTTACGGATCTTGTCTGAGTCAGTGAGAGAACTTCCGCTAGGCCCTCCTGAGATTTGCTTCACTCTTGGGTCTTCCGTGGGTAATGAACGGGTTTGACCTGGTTGTTCCTCATGTCCAGAATGTACCTGTTTTCGATAGGATGCACCACGGTCTCCATAGTGTTCCAGCCATGAGCCAGCTGCCTGCCTGGAAAACCACCTTCCAGGATCTGAACTGGGCATCTGCAGAGCTTCCGCCCTCCATCTTAGGTTTGCCATTTCATTGCGGTTGATTGAAATTGCTCTTGGGGGTAGGGCTCTTTTATAAGATGGGGGTGGGATGTAGCCAGGGGGCTCCATTCCAGAGATGGCAGAGTGTTGTGCGAAATAATCTTGCCTTAGCTCTCCTCCCCTTGTATAATAGATAGGCCTTTCCTTTTGTTTGGCACCCTGGTCTATAGCAAGCATTTCTGCGCTACCCCTAGTCTGCTGGTGAATCTCATATGAAGGAGGCTTTAAAGGCCTGCTGAACCTGGGCTTTGGTAAAAGTGCAACATGGCTGCTTGGCCCAGCATTCCTACCCCACCGGTCCCTGACAACAGCACCACTATAGATATACCTACTATAGGGCCCAGAGAAGACAGTGCTGTTTATTCTCTGTTGTCTATCAGGTAGGCTAGGCCTGGATGGAATGAGCTCTCTTCCGCACGCTCCCTCCGGTGACAAAACTCTAGGGAGAGACTGAGACTTTGCTTTAACTCTAGGGTGAAAAAAACCCTCCGGTGTCCTCAGACGGTAATGGTCCTGAGCCCATCTGTCCCCGTCCCCATCCGACAGTTGCCTTCCCAGGCCCACAGCAGGCCTCCACTCCTCTGTACCGAGGCTCTGACACTTTCTCTCCCCGGTCACCCTCAGTTGACCAGGGGCTGCGTCCAGGTCCCTTAGCCAGGAAATGTCCTCCCATAGCTGTTGAGCTTGCCTTTCTGCTCTGTGTTCCTCTGCTGCAATCAGGGCCTGTGGCCTCCATGCACCAGCAGAGGCTCTTAGTTCCCTGCCATCAGCATAGTCCAGAAGGATGCTGAAGTCCTGGCCCCTCCTTCGCCAGTAGGAAACATCCCTCTCGTCGTAACTCAGCGGCTCTGAGTAAGTCAAACTGGGAACATCATAGAACCTGCAAAGACAGAATAGTTTAATGTGAATAAGACATTCCCAGTGTAACAAAAGAGTGACGTGAACTCTGAAGTAGTTTTTTCTGAATGTAGTGAAGAAATTGCTAGATGAGCAATACTGTATCTGACACACAGTGATTCAGTTTAATCATACAGATAAACAAAGAACAATATCTGATAGGAAACATTTGTGTATGGTTGACAATATGCTTGTATTCCAAAAAGAAAAGAAACACTTAAAAGAAACTATTAATACATTTAACTATCTGCAATTAACAGACTCTACTGAGAAAAAACAATAATCAAAATTAGTATTTCCTAGTTTCTATGCTAATAAAATTAAGCAGAACCACACTTTTGAGATTTCAGAAATGCCAAACATTAGAAATAAGATGTCCATTGCCAGTCTCAAGCATGTGTTTTGGCTTTGGCAGTATTGGCTTTCCAATGCAACTTAATCAAGGGGAGCCAGCACATATGAGAGAGAAGTGCTTAAGTCAGCGGCTTCCAAGTCCCTTGAAGAAACCATGAAATTGTGATGCTACTGCAATATGATCTGCATATTAAAATGTGCTGACCTTTTCTTGGAAGCTGGTCATCTGGACAGTGACTGTGGCTCTTTAAAAAAGTCTAAGCAGAACCATCTTATTACCTGATCTGACATTAAAGCAAAAACATTTTTACCTTTGTTCAATTGATCACAGAACTCTAGGATCAAGCTGTAACTTTATAGGAAAAACAGCATCAGCTACCGTTAAATAGTTGAGTTTATGAAGTACAATTCAGGTCAAAATTAGAGGAAGGGAGTCTTTCTGATTGTGACTATGGTAAAAGTGTAAAATCATGTAAGTCTAAATCTAATTTTAAAAATGTTTGCTGAATATAACATAAAATGGCAGGTGCGTGACGAATGATTGTTGGCAGGTTTAAAACAGTGGTTCCACTGTGGTGTGATAAGCCTTGCTGCCTAGAGATGATGTTAGTTATGCTTCTATATTTACCTCTTTTGTGCATAATATGGCTGTAATTTATGTGGTACTGCCAAAACAATTACCTTAGAAATAGCAAACTCAATCAAATCAGGTTAAGTCTAAAAACAGAGCTTCTTTTTGTTCAAGAGGGTCATTTTGTTAAACTGCACTGTAAATTTTTATTTTTAATTTTCAGTTGCATTTGTGATAATTTTCTTGTGGTGGCTGAGCAGCACTGTTGAATGAAGCAAAAGAAACACTGTGATATCCATGAATGTCAGTAGGTCATCAGTTATGTCCAACCATGTTTTAAGCCACCGTTATAGCAGTCAGTTATAATGGGATGAAGGAGTGCGGCTTTAACATCCTTGCTGAAATTAAAATGCAACAACTAGATCTTTCAAATTGAATAAATATATAATTGTATTTTCTCAGGCTATTTTTATAAGTAAGATAAAGCTACAGAAGACTGTGATTTGCAGGAAACAGTTCCATAAAAACACACAAAAATCAAACCATAAAATATATCAAATACATCTTACAATACATATTTGTAAAATATCCCATCTTATAAATAATAAAAAAAAGATTTTAAAAATTGGATGAGTTAAAATTCCTTTTTCTTAAAAGCTTCATCTTGTGTCTGCACTGCACTAAGTCATTTTGTTAGTCACTGTACTCATTCATTTAAGCAGCAAAGTCAATGGATCATTCTCAGCAGCATATGCTACTGTATGGCTGAGGGGAGCCGCGCTGTGCACACTTGCCCAGCAACATGCTTACATCACAGAGCACGTGCTGGGCGTGATTCAGTGTGCCAGTGTTTACAGTGGAGTGATTGCGCGCCTGTCTTGAGGCATGTTCAGTCCTCCTCAGTTTGCTCTCTGTCTAGTGCTGCTGTTTACATCTGCCTGCCTGGTGGAGGCTGTGGAGACGATACCAATGCATGGTGGGCTCTACAGACACACAGGCCCCCTCTCTGCTCAGGCATGTACACAACTCAAACAAGCGCAAAGGCACCTTTCATAATTCCTCATATCCCAGCATAAGATATGTCAGTGGTGCTGCTGCAGCCAGTGTTCTGCAGCTCTGGAAGGAGGGGAAAGGGAAGAGGAGGAAAAAAAACCCTACGCAGTGCAGACTCAGTTTTGCATGCGATACTGAGGGGCCCCGGTGAGAAGGGGGGGAGAGGAAAAAAAGGAAGGTAAAGGATGTGGGGGATCACAAAAGAGAGTGAAGAAAAACACTCACCCACTATCTGTGGCAAGAGAATCACCCAAGGGCTGAGCGTCACCTAGGATACCAATACCGGCTTCTTTTCTCCTCTGGATCCTTTCCGCGGTCTCGTTGTCTGTGGCAGGGTAGCCCTTTACCAGTGCCTGCCTGCTGCCATAGATGCCTGTGATAGATGCCCCCCGGTCTGCCTCATACCCGTTCAATGTCCCCCGGCCAGCCCTGTTGTCCACAAGTTCACGCTGGCAATCAGCAGGACGCTTGTCATAAGGCGTGGCAGACGGAGGGCCGCTCTTGGGCAATTTATATCCGTGTGAAATGAGGAGGTCCTCCACACTGTACATGGTGGTGTCTCTCTCACTTCTGGGCAGGAGGGCAAAGGTGGGTGTGTTGCCTTATGCGCAGTGCTGCTGGTGGAAGCTGAAGCACGGTTGCTCAGCAGAGGCCATCACTAAGGGGAGGACAGGGGAGGGAAGAGAAACATGTGAACAGATTATATCTGCATGCGCCTAGATCGAGGATGTCTCATTTTCAGCACACTAGCTGATGTCATAAAACAGATGTTTGTGTCACCTTTCTGATGTGTTAACACGTTACTTTTTTAGCATTTACAATTTTGAAAGCTTATTGAGTGATCTAAACAGGAACTTAACATCTTTTGTGACATCTTTTTCAGACATTTTTGTGTTATCAAGGGCAACTCTGGAATGGAAAACTTAAGTTTTGAAAGTGCCTATTGCATTTCAAGATCATTAGAGTGAGTCTGTGCTTTGTAGTCCAGTTGATAGCCACACACTTCTTCACCCCAAGGGCATTTTATCACCTTTCCAAATTGTCTAAAACCATCATCTAATAAGTAGTTCTAAGTATTGCTAAATTGAGAGTTGTTCCCATCCATAAATACAATACAAATGTTATTTAACCTCAACTCAAACAAGCTCGAGGTGGAAAATTCGTCATCAGTCAATACAATCACTGTTATTGTTCCTAAACACTCAGAGCAGCATTTGGACAGCTACACTAATCTATGAATGAGGACAGCTGTGCATCTCCTTCCATGGACAATAGATAATATTGTCTTTAGCATTAAGTGAAGAGATGAGATCTAATACTTCATCGTACAAACAGTCTGTATATGATAATCTTTTGGTAGTCTTCTCCCTTATCATTTGCATCACCATTCTATGGGACAATGTTATATTCAGTGCAAATTACAGTGATTTATGTATACTGCTCTTTGTCTCAGTGGTTTGTGTCTATGGCATAAGTCTGCAAGCTGCCAAAATTTCTTCTCTTACAGCAGCATCAGGAAAAGATGGCACTGTAATCAAAGTTATTCAGCTCCTAAGTCATAAATCCATGAAATTTTAAGTTAAAATAATAACAAAAGCTAACTTAGGTAACATGAATCTTAATTGGCTTAATCTTCAGTCATGTTTAATTGTCATATTGCATCACTATCCTTCCTTTTACAAATTATGTATTAATATTCAGCATTTCATATCACAATTATGACTTGATATTATAATTATTATTTCACGTATTGTTTTATATAATATGTGAATCTTTCAAACCAAAGCCACAAAACCAAAACTTTCCAGACCACCACAGACACAACTTAATCTGTCCAATGACAAAGCAACTAAAGTATTGTTTAAGTTTTTAGCAATTTTGCAAAGTGATCGGTCACTGTGTCATACAGATTAAATAAAGCATTTTAAATGTGAGTCTTCATTGACTGGTTTTTGTACAGCTTGAGAAATGTCAGAAAATAGTGAAAACCCCTTTGCAATTTCCTCAAGCTCAGGGTAATTTCACCAAATCCCTCATGCAATGACAATTACAAAAGATTTACAAAGTTTACAATCAGAAAATACTTAAAAGCAGCAAATCCTCATTTAAAAGTAAGAATTCAAAATGTTTGGCACTTTTCCTACAAAATAACATACATGATCAACATCAGAATAATTTGCAATAAGTTCAGTATTTTGGAAAGTTAAACACAAACTATAAGTTTTCTTCGGAGAGACTATTTTCCTAAATTATTCTGCAATTTGTGTTTGTGTGTGTGTGTGTGTGTGAAAGCAAAAGCAGCCATACCTATCTGATATATTAATTAGTGGCTATAACATTTTGTCCTGGAAGTGGATGGCTTATAAAACAGTAACACAGTGATCAAAGGTTTTGCACACATTAGCATTTTGGCTAATCATGTTTGGTCTTGAATAGTGGCTTGCTATTCATTTTCCATTATGAAGGTGTCACCTGCATGACAAGTTCACTGTTGAATCAAAGACACAAGTGTAAGACTATACTTCACATCATCGCTCACTTTATTTGTGACACTGTTCATCACAAATGACTGTATTTTTTTAGAGTGAAACGACAATACGCTATTGCTGTTATTTTCTATGGATCAGGGTCAGAGGTCATGTGACTGACTAGACCAGAGCTCAATTAGGACACTTGACCGTCCAAAGACAAAGATAATTTTTTCAAAAAACTGGCTAAATATATTACAACTGCAAAGTTAAATGACTGTTCCTATGGGCAGAGCACTTGTTAGATTTAGATATTAAGATTCATATTTATATGATTTATATAAGATTTTATCATTTTTATGTAAGATTTAAATATAATGATCCTGGTTACTCTACAATTTTTCAAGGGAATCAATAAAGCTGATGGGTTATTTCAAAATAAATTTGAAATACAGATTTTTACACAGAAGGTTTTAAATTTAAACCACAACTTCTGTTAGAACTTACAGCAGACTAGAGCTGCATCTAGATATGAATATCATTCATTCACATAATTCTTTCTTGATTTATGAATAATTAGTTGGTATTTAAAAGAAATGAAAAATTCTGATTACAGCCGCCCAGAACCTGAAGTGTCATCCTTGGGCTACTCTACTTGTTTCTTTTTGACCAAAACTCCAGAACAAAATAATGTTTAATTTACTGTTAACTACAACAAAGACATACACAAAATCTTTATATATGAGAAGCTGTAACCACCAAATATTTGGCATTTTTACAATAAAATTACCAAAATCACTAATTGTTTATGGGCAAAGTTGCTTATTTATATTCTCTTGATAAACTAAAGTTTGCAGTCACAACCAGAGGAAATCACTACAAAAAAGTAGACTGTAACTAAGAAATCTGTCAGTAAATAATTCTTTTGCTCATCCTGTGGTGCCAAATATTGAAAACTATTTCTTTTATTGATTTTAGAAACTCCTTCCTCTTGACCTTAATGTGACCTTAACATTTCTCACTTCATAACTTTGTCCACTTTCCAGTTAGGAGTTGCCCCAGGCCTGGAAGCTTATTTCAAACTGTCTATTTCACTGTAACACATATAGCCTGAGGATAATTAATACTATCCAGATGTAAAAGGTTTACCAGAAATCTCAACATTAAGACCACACTGTGCGTTACTGTTATTTCAAGGACAAAACATATGACAATGGATCAATCACTTTATCAATGTCATTGCAACTTCACTGACTACACAAGACTCAGCGGACTTAAAAATAACATTCAAAATTATGATGGTGAAATCAAGGCTTCTGATGTATAAGTCCTCCAACTATTTCTGGCTCTTCAAGTGGAGTGAAAGGAAGCATGGTAAATGTAGAAAAAAATCAACTCAAGGGCTTCTTGAATTAGCGAAATAAGAGCAGTCATGATCAGGGAAGATGGACTCATATAGAAAAGTAGCTTCGCAGAATTTTATCAGGGAGAACCAGAGCAAACCAGACACACAGTGGCCCTTTATGACAAGGTCACAGCTTCAAATGATTGCAGTGGAAATATAGCACATGAGCCTTTTTTTTTTTTTTTTTTTTTGCATAGCAACAACAAAAGTACCACTTATTATTGCAACACAGCCAGATACTAACATGCACATTATTGATACCCTGAGAGATATGATACTTTTATCTGTTCGGCAGACCGACAATAAGGTCAGTTGTTATAAAAGTTGGTGCTGCGGTCATTCACTTTAGAATTTCTGCTTTTAAGAGTTGAGTCCTTTTCAGCTTTTTAGAAGCATAAATCATTTTTATATGAGGAGAGATTTTTTTTTGTCTTAATAACTTAGCCGCAGCCCTAAAACCACAACTTCAACTTTGAGGTGAGTCTAAATTTACTTTAAACTTTTACAAATGTATTGACCACCACCCTCCTGGAGCTGAGGGAGGGAAGCCCCTGATGTACAGCCAGGCCTAACAGACTGCATGCACAGGTAGTGGCCACTGTAACACATCAGCACTAGCAGGCAGCACCACCCTAACTGCTAAGGGAGTGTACCTACATCTTACCTAGTGACAGGGAAAACAGAGCGCCACAGACCAGGCTAATAAAAAAACTGCTTATGCAAACTCATTTAGAGCTCAACTTCATCACGTTTATAATTAATATAATTTTGTTTTAACTTAGTCCACTTGATTCTCTGAAAAACATCTTCCTCATCATCATTTTCCCTGGATGATAACTCACTATATGAATGAATTATGATTTGAAATAGATCCGATGTATCATAACACACAGCTATCAATAATATATCACTGTTGTAGGAATAGCTGTCTATGCATATAGGCACAGTATGACCTACTATAGCCTTATAGCCTACTGCAGTGTTTTATGGCACAGCCTACATTAAATTGACTGCTATGAAATGATTTTTCAAATCAGCTCCCAATACCTGCTTCGCCCAGTGCCGCAAGTCCAGCGCCTAGCGGAGAAAAAACCTTTACCTGCACGCACTCTAAGTTGAAAATATAGTCAGCGGTCATGCTTTGACGAACGCCGCTTGGCCAAATCATAACCTCGTTGCAAATTTTTGACCAAGAAATGCACGCATCGCAGCAGCGAGCCACATCCCCGCCTCGCCATCAGCGGCTTCGGCTCGGCGCTGATCTGTCGAAGGGCGAACATTTTGAGGTGTGTGCAAGTTGACGCGCGGTTAACGAGGAGGTTTTGCAGATGCGTCTTCGCTGACTGTGAGTGTTTACCAAGACCCGCTCCCCTGCGCTACCGTGGAGGCTACGTGAGCCACAAAAAAAAAAAGACACAACAGCAACCCCTCCCTAGAAATAAGCCAGTGTCGGCAGAGTGGGAAACAGCATGCAGCAGGGTGCCATAACATTGCAAAAACGAATAAGGGCGTAGCGGCAAGAGAGACGCATACCTGGGAAGATGCTTGGCGCGGCCGTCGCAGTTCCCCTGCGCCCAGCTTTAGCTGCTGAGACTGAGAGCACTGCACAGAGCCTGAGCCGAGCATGCCTATTGGTAGGCAGAGACGCGCTGGTTGCTGGCTGCCTGGACTGGGCTCTCCTCACTACAGCTGAGGTGGGGTGGGTTTCTCACATGCAGGCAGCTACAGAGAGGGATGTCAGAATGGTTTCTTCCAAACTCTTTCTCTTAACTTTGCTTTTTTTTCATAGCAACAGTCATTTTTTTCAATTCAGTCTGGCTTATTGACCCGAATGATAACTACACACAATTAGAGCAGTAAAGTATGTAATGTCACATATGTTGGGTAATAAAACCCGACAGGAACACACACCTTTTGTGTTTCTACAAGAAAGGTCAACCGCAGCTTGTGCTTCTTTTTGCCGCACTACATAGCTGATTCCCCGACAAAAACTCCATCTCCCAGTGAAAAATTTCTACCTAAATGCCCATGCGTCTCTCGCCCATCCTGTCAAGTTTTAGATGCGCCGTACGGCAGCAAGCAGCACCGCGCCCTTGGTGATGTTGATGACTCGTCACTGTGTGTGTCCCCCCTCCCATCCAATGCCAAGACAGCTTGGCTAATTAAATGTGCTGGGCTCAGGCCTTCCTGTGCCAACTGTGACATGCTGCACTCTGAGGGATCCCTCATTCGGAGGAGTGACGGGGCAACGAACACGTCCAAGAGATTCAATCACTGGTGATGACAAAGGGTTCAAGCCTGACCTCAGGGGTCCCTCCAAAAAGCAGACATCGTGGAAGCCCTTTACTTTCCCATATTGAGGGAAGGGGTTTAATTGACATGCATTCACATCTGGGAACTGACCCAATGCAACCAGCTCTGGATGGCCAGTGACTCCTGGCTACTTAGCAGTTATTGGCTGTACAAAAAGGGGAAAATTTCACCTCCTCGAAAAATGGTCACAGGTTCAAGCAGAAACAGGTTCAAGTTCACAACTTTCTATGTTTTCATATTTTAGAGACAGTAGAGGCAACATGGGCAAACAGAAAGTCAACTGAAAAGATGCAGGTTTGGGGCTGCAAGACTTATTACTCAAACAACACTTGCATAACAATACTGTCAACAGCATTTTGTGGGTTAGATTTTAGAGTTTGCCGAGGGCAAGAACACAATTTTTTTTCTAAAAACTTGGGTAGCAGCCAACCTTCATATGACTAGTTGTTGTCCTGAGGTCTTGGTCTCTCTTTGGGTTACTTGATTCTGGAACCCTATCTCAACAGCTCTGTGTCAGTGCTGGGAAAAGGTCTGGCTGCACCCTGCTGTGGGGGAAAAAACTATCTAGTATGTCAGGCTATGACGCTGTTTATCACCCGTTGCCACTGGGGTTTCCAGCTAAGAGCAGAAATGTTGGGATGTTATACTGTGTTACACTCCACCAGAACATGAACCCTCCTATCCCAAAGTCAGCTGATATTTTACCACAAGTGATCCGACCAAACTTGCTTTAGTTTGTAGACTGCTGTGTCTTTTGTAATATACAAATGAATCCGTAGTTGAGAGCCTCCTTACAGGTCACTGAACATACCAACACGCTCATACATAAACCTTTAAGAATTATGTATGAAATAGAATTAGCATATTGTTACAGCTCGACTGATGACAGTCTGTCACAGTTTGTTAAGAGTTTGAAAATGTAAATTCCACCACTCAGTGCAAGGGCCTCATGTTGTCTGATCATTTTCATTGCTACCAGCCAGGAGTACCTGCTGAACACAGACCACTGTATTAGCTCTTCTCCTGCCTCCTGCCACACTGTCAAGACGCTGCCAGCAATACCCATCTCTATGGCAACATAACTTGTCATTTGGTGGACGCTCATAATACTTAAGTGCTTCTTTTTTAGAACAACTGCCTCAAGGGAAGTGAAGGCCCGACTGATCTGAGCACAGGATGGTCAGAGTTTGTAGATTAATCTACCTTACAGACAGTGAAATATTTATTTGCATCTTGTTTAGCTCTTATCTAATTTTAGTTTCTTGAAATGGTGTTAAATACACTGTCATTATAGTTTATGTGTTTTAGTTGATGTGTTTTTTTGCTTTGACTCTGGCTCGTCTTTACCAGAGGTGGATGTTGTCACCCAGAGGAGAGTGTCTCACTTTAGACTGAACTCATTACACATACAGGAGGTGTTGCTGCATGTTTTTCCCATCACTGCTACAGATGGAAGAAAGGTCTGAAGAGGTTGTTTGAGACTTGAGGAAGCTTGGTGGCTGTGTTACAGTTAAAATGGAGTCTCAAGGTTCATGCAGCAAGCAAATGTTTGTGAATTTAGACATTTAAAAACAGCAGAAAAAATAATCAGACCTGTATTGTCAACTAGTACTTAAGGTGATTACCCTACCTGAATTTCAAAACAATTTGAATGCATCAGGAATAACTTAGAAATCACAGAAATTTAGTGAACAGACCTGCTATATTGTTTTGAAAATACCTTTTTGCAGTAGACTAAGCTTTCTTGCAGGTTCCTAACCGTAACATACAGATTTCCGTGTCTGTACTTGCACAATAGGACTGATCACATTCTTAACTTTAAACAGGAAAATGCATTCTTTTTGCCCACTTTGAGGCAGAACAACAAGCTGCAGAATCAACAGTAACATTTTTATTGCCTTGAAATATGTCATGTGATAAAATGTTTTAGTAAATAGTTACTTATTTATGCATCCTGTTGACACTGAGAAACATTAGCATCCATTTGTAGCTGTCTTAATGGCGTCTTCTTTTTGGCCTGGTTTGGTCTCCAGTAATTCCCGAGGGAAGATCTGACACTAGGGCTACTAAATTCTTCTCTGTATATTCACCAGCTAGTTGCAAACTTTGTCTCTTGTCGTTTTGTGCTGCACAGGTTGTGTGCAGTGGATTTATCTGAGCTTTTTCTATCTTCTGTCTCTTCTAACTGCTTCCTGCTGCAGCTGCCGACACTAATGAGAGCAGTGAGAGTGAAGCAAAATCAAACAATTAGCCTAATGAAGCTAAGATGCTCCACAGAGCTTAGGGGTTTGCAACTATGAGTGATCCCATTCACATTGCATGTAGTCATCTGATCCATAGTAAATTTAAAAATATTGATTGGAACTGCTTTAATTGACAATGTTTTCCACAACAGTCATAAAGATACTATTGTAATAGTTCTGTTTGTTCCAGGCTTGAGCTGTTTTTTTACTATTATTAATAGTATTTTTAAAACTCTGTTACAATTGTCAGTTCTATTGTTTTTAGATTTACACTGCTTCGTATTCAGAGCATTAATGTAAACCTTAAAACAGAAAACAACTTGTCATTTTTTTACATTATTTTTGTTTTGTGTCTGTAGTTTTGTACTCTTCAATATGGGTGAAAAGCTTCAGTTTACTGATAGGTTTTGACTTGTCTGGAAGAGACTGGTGGTCAGTGTGATGTAGGAAATATTTTATCTTTACCTTTTTAAAATATTCCTCTCACTCTTTTGCAGTCTGCCAAGGCTGACAAGACAGTCATGACTTTCTTCCATGAAGGGAATCATTGATTTCGGCTCAGCAGGGATCATGCAAAACAGCCTCTCATTAAAATCATAATTAGAACTTGAAAATGGCACATGGGGTTCAACTCTGGGGTGAGTTGAAAATTTCTGAAAACTATTAAACTTCCACTTAGCCTTTCACACCCAAATAAATGGTGGTGGCATCTTATTCAGCGTGAGGTGAAAGCTAAAGGTAACACCATATCTGCTGAAGCTGTATGTTTCCAGCAGTAAAATTAGGTCCAACCGTTTTTCCACACAGAGTTCTGGACACTGAAAAACACACAGTGATGCTTCAGCCTGTCCTGTTTTATCCTTTCTAGTGACCAAACATTGGCTTATTTGTATACTAAAACTCACACTTCTCCTATTTCGTGTGACAGATAAAAAAATTGAGAAAAAACATCGATATCCTTCATGACTTATTTTTCAATGTCAAGGACATTCTTTCTATTCCACCTGAAGGTCACTGCTGTGCATCATCATCACCTGTTCTCACACATACCAAACTATAACGTCACATCAACTCTCTGACAACCCTCATTAACTCCCCCATCAGTTGTGAAGGTCCAGTTTAAACACGCATTAAAACACACACACACACACACACATAAAAACGCTCACACACTCTGCCCTCTCCCTGTCCCCAGCCCCGGTTGCCTAGGAGACAGCTGAGATGGGGACCCCATCTCATTACACACCAATAGGACCGTGTGACTGGCTAAGGGAAGAAGCATGGGATCTTTATCGCCATCTAGCAGTCAAGACAGAAAATGACATCTAATTTTTTTAAGCCAAGATTCTGCCTAGTAACCCAATATGCTGACTTCTCCTGGTGCTGAAATCCAGCAATGAGTTTCCAATGTAATGCATCAACTGTGGGGCTTTACACGAGATGAAAAGTTTAATGTGGTCTGTTAGTCAAATGGTAGCCTGCAAGCTACTCAGTGCATGTATAAAAAGGAACAAGTGTGTGTGTGTCTGCGCATGTATGCTTGTGTGTGTCTTTAAAGCATGAATCCTCTGATACATCAGGAGATTAATCACATGTTTTTTTTAGAAAGATGGAGCTAACACTAATGGTAAAAAGTATTTAATTTACTAAAGTCCTTTCCCTACATTTTATGCTTGTTACGGGTTGATCAAAAGGAGCCAGGACCCAGATGCAGAATCCTTCGAGGAATAATTTATTAAAGAACAAAAAGCAACAAAAAACCACCTTTCGGGGAAGTAACAAAAAAGCACAAACACAAAATCACCACGAGGGCAAAAAACTCTAATATAAGAAACTGAAATTGTCCAGGAGAGAAAACTCACTAGAAAAGCTAAAGCGAAAATAAAACACCACTATTTCAGGCAAATGTAGCAAGAGGCAGGGAGATCAACTCGTGAGAAGGAACACTTGTGAAGCTGTCATAGGAAACGAAATCGTCTGTCAAAGGAGAATGTTTGAAGCCGGCTTAAGAAGCCGGGCTGATTGCCGATTGCGTGCAGGTGAGGTTGAAGAGTCTTGCTCCTGAGTAGATCGGCCCCCCCTTCCTGCTCAGCCCTGGCTGGGAGAGGGTGAAGGGGACAGGATTAATAAGGAAAATGACAAACGAAATCAGAACATAAATCATAACCATGACAATGCTACTTTATGTTACTTTATACCTCATTACATTACAGAGGTTAATCTAGTCTTTTTACTTCAGTAAATTAATATATCAGCAAAAACCACTAGCCATATACAGACTGTTCAGCTAGTGAATATTATTCGTATTTCATATGTACTAATAATTTCAATTACGTGCAACATCCATGTATATTATTCCAATTTCATCTGTGCATTTGAATATTACCACTTAATACCGTCACCCTTGTAAGTAATGAACAATTGTTTGTTCTTATTTTGTACTTATTATTTATTGTTCTTCATTATTATTGCTGCTCTTTTACATTCTGTCTTTTACTGTCCACTTGCTGCTGAAACAATGCAAATTTCTCCACTGTGGGACTAATGAAGGAATATCTTATCTTATCTTAATATGTTGTTGATGTTGTAGATTAAACTCTTTCTCTGGATTTGAACTCTGCTGATAGCAGAGATAATGCATTTGAGATAATGTAAGTACACAACTTGACAAAATACATAGCAAAGATGTAGTTGTTTTTAGACATTTTAATGGTGAAATAATACATACTATATGTTTACTTTAGTAATAAAAGAATAGTTCCTGTGATTGTATTATATATCATATTAATAAATAATGTATATATATACATATATTTCAGTTGAAAGTACTGTAGTATAGTATGCATCTGTACTGTTATAAGGTAAAACTGCAGTTTCTTAAGACAAAAAATATTCAAGTGAAGTGTGCGTTCCTTGAAACTGTACTAAAGTACAAACTTACTTAACTTTTTTTTTAATTGCGTATTTGT
>JAQNCA010000004.1:20378351-20404287 GCA_029783725.1 Acanthurus tractus | reverse complement strand
TCCCTCCATGAAAAAGGTAACTTGACTTGTTCTTGCCAGAGTCTGTTTAAACTTGTGTACTGTAGATTTAGTCATTCTCCGACAGAAAGGCAAGTCAACATGAAATGCCGCAATCATAATATAACATATATGTTAAACTTAACCTCTAAATATCTCTGAAAGGAGCTATGAGCATCGATAATATGTTGCTCAACTGGAATAAAAAATTTTTCCACTAAATATATTATAATCCAGTCCTCTTTGATTTGAATGAATTTGAAAAAAACCTCTAAAATCTTGAGGCAGTGTTTTGAGCTTCAGATATAAAAACTGAAATGTATTGAATCTGAAGTCAGAGCCAAATTCTATGCAAGCATAACATGACACATTCACATTTTAGGCATCAAACTGATGATTTATCAAGTGTGACTACATTAACTTGGTCCATAAGTCATCAGTGCTTTGCTTAAGGGCAGATGAGTGTTCACTGAAACGCAGTGGCTGATGTGGAGATGGATGCAGCTGTGGATGGTCCCTCTGCCTGCTAACCCTAAACACTTTGTTGGACATGATATAACACCCTAATCTTCCCCCAGTACAAAGATTAAGATGGACTGCTACCTCAGTCTATGGCTGATTGATTGGAACATAAACTATAAAACACCCGACACCCACATGTCCTCACAAGATCCCTTCACACCGGCAATTGCACTCCGGTTTTGTTTCCAGTTATATAACACATTCACTTATATCCAGTACTTATTTCTAAAAATATATATGTATATTTCCACAGTAATCACATCATAAGGCTCTAAAAGCTCCCTGAAAGACAGACGAGAGAGAGAAGAGCTCTCCAACAGAAAACTGCAGCACTAAATTCAGACATCCTGGAAAAGGAATTCCATTTTCTAATGGACAGTTTTGGACGGGGTTTACTTTCTGTAAAACAGTGATGATATTACTTTAATGTCACAGAGTTGTATGCATCTATAAGATTAATTTGCTAATGCTCAGTTCTTGTTGTTGCAGCCAAACATTAGAACTTTACAGCAATATTAAATTGCAAGTATTATTGCCAACACAGTACAATGCTGCTGATTTGTTTTATAACATTTTGGTCATTTTAAATCATGAAATCCACTGAAACAAATCATGTAAAATCTTTGCTGATGAAATATTTTTAATGGTATTATTTACACGGCCTGAACCTAAAATGAAAATTATCATTAGCTCAATACAACTGCATTTTTTTAGCCACTATTTCCAGTAAGTGACTATATATTCATTCATTTCACTGTGATTTTTGGCACCACATTTTTTCAATCGCCCACATTTTTTATTTGATTATGCAAACATGTAAATTTATTCATGTTCAGTTTTTTATGTTGCATTTGTAGAAAACTGCAAGACTTAACTGCATACATTTTCAAAATACTGACCAGTTTACTGAACTGACCCTGATCTGATCTGAAATGATCTTTATTTTTCCATAATAGTGGTCAGCTGTGAGCACGGACCACAGGGGTAAATGATTGAACACAGACAGATGGATAATTCTGCACTTGCGTTCTCATCACTTTATAGCATTGGTGTAGTTATCCCATCACTCACCGGTGGCCTCCACCATTCCCTCCAAGATAACTACGATCTCAAAGTCCTCCTTCTCCAGCTGGGCCTGCGACATGTCCCAGAAAGCTGAATGTGCATCGATCTCGTGGGAGATCACCAGTGGTGAGACCAGGAAGAGACGATCGTCGCCTGTCTCAAAGCCCACACTGATGTCTGTCTGGTCGAGAGGGATGAACTCACCTGGAGAAGACAATAACACAAAGAGGTGAGGAAAGAGAAGGAGAAGAAGTTTAAATTTTATACTTTTGCAAGGACTGCCTGTGTAGCCATAGGTTTATGCTATAATCCTTGTTTTTGTTGATATCAGTGGAACATAAAAACGTAAGTCAAAGGAGAATAATTACTAGTTTTATAATGTGCTGAAATACTAAAATTAAAATTTTGAATAATTTAAAGGAAGAAAAGAAGAAAAACAAATGTTGCAATACCACAAATATCACAAATTGTCTCATCTGGTCATCTCACCCTCCTGAGTCTGTTTGGACTTGATCAGCTTGGCCCTCATGTTGGCCCCCACGATGTGGGAGCTCCGCAGGTCGCCCACCCTGAACATCAGACAGAGCTTGTCATCTCTCAGAGAGATGACGGCATGTTTGGAGAATACCAGAGTCTCTGCCCGTTTGTTTGGCTGTGAAATCTTTACAAACATACAGCCGACCTGAAGAGAAGAGAGAGGGAAAGTTTGAAGGAGAGGTGAGAGGGACTCTGCTCACAAGTTAGACAGAGCAAGCGCAAAATGGCTTCACAACTGCAATACTTGGAAAAGAGGACAATTAAAAAATGAATGACAACTTCTTTTTCCTTATCAACACATAATGGACACAAAGCACTTTATATGAAGCTCACTTCTTTCCATTTGCAGTGTTTAAAAAACAGCAGTGACATTTGAATTAACCTCAGACTCGGTCATTTTTTCATACACACATTTTCATTAGTTGCTAATATGCTGTATCTCTGGCTCACCAACATGCACAAACATGATTCTCCTTGGACATCAGTGTATCGATTCGTCCTAAAAAACTGAGCTTCATCAGCACTTTCAGACAGCACACCATCTACGATGAATTAGTTTCCTTTTTTTCTGCATAGTTTTAAAATTTTGTATAATCCATTTTTGATTTGATTGAGTTGTCATGATACTTGCTTCTGATCAGACTGACTCAGGTCAAACAGTATTTACATGTAGTTTTATTATTTTAGCTTACTTTGGTGCCTTTCAGAAAGGTGGGTTTACAAAGAATTAGATTAGATCATTTGAACATATGCTTCAGAATCTGAAAGCCCATACCTTCTGCCCCTTATTTACTATATTTCTGTAATAAAATGTTTCCACCCTAGCGCTCACCATGAAGGCATTGACCATTGAGCCCAGGATAGCCTGTAGCAGCAGCAGCATGGTGCCCACTGGACACTGGTCGGTGATGACACGGTGGCCGTAGCCAATGGTGGTCTCTGTCTCGATGGAGAAGAGGAAGGCCGAGATGAAGCCGTTGACATTGTTGACACACGGCGTCCACGTCTCATCCTCCAGATGGTCCAAATCACCCCTTGAGTGGAAAAGGAGGAGAATGTGTGAGGAAGCAAAGGGGGAGGGTGAGAGTGTGGGTGTCAAGAGGGAAAAATAGAGAGTGAGAAGATTTATATTTTAAGAACCGAAGTGCAGAAATTTATGCTCGACGACTCATCTCTCCTTTATATTTATAATCTCCTTTCAGCTAATTCTAACAAGATATAAAAAGTGTTCCCCATATCAACCAGAATGATTCACTTAACGGTCATGCTGTCACTTTTTCTCAATGCAGCAAAAACCTACTTTTTCCATCATATATCATCACATAGAGCATCTTCACTATATCTCCCGGTTTTTCAGTCCCGTGCCACTGAAGAGTCTGCAGATTCTCTTTCAAACTAATCACTACACAGGCTAATGTTCCTGATTAACACACCTCCTGCCAGAGAGGGAGAACTTATTAATGAAAGTGCTGTAAAGAATGCACATAATCTATGACTTTTATTGACCTGTGTTGGTGACCAAGGAATTGCAGCAACACCGACAGCTCTCTGGCACAGCTTAAGATGGCCTGTAATTGATATAAAGAGGTCACGAATTTACGAGGTGAATACGTTAGCTAATTAGAGCTGCGATCCAGCAGACACATCTTATGAAGAGGTGACACATCATGATGAAATACGCTGTAATATTAATACTGCTTTGTCATCTGTTTTTTTTGGCTGAAAATTTTTTTAGCCTACGTTGCAGAAACGCCTCGCTTAGCTGGTCACTCACTCGGAACATCAGCCTCCATCTTTGATGAAGGTAGCGTTGCCTCGTGATTATTCATAAAGAAAAGGTCTGACATTTGGGGGAAAATGATTATTTCTTGCAGAAAGTTTGATGAGAGGATCGATGCCACTCTCATATCTGTCTGCTATATATCAGGCTAGAGAGAGGGGGGGTTAGCTTAGCATGGCACGAAGGCTAGAAACAGGTGGCCATAGCTAGTCTGGCTCTGTGCAGACTGTCTGCCATCCTGAGCCTATTTATTTTACTAATCAGAAGCTTATATTTAAGCAATAGTTCAGGACAGGCCATGTTAATCACTTGTACTGTGATTATATTACAGTTAGGGGGCACTGTTTGATGTAACACCAAGTGATGAATACTTACTTAGCCCGCCTGCTGCCCTTTTAGCTTAACTCAGCCTGGTCAACAAAACACCACTGCAGTCATCCCAGCATAATGACCTGTTTTATCAATCAGTCAATCATTTGTCATATCTCTGACACATTAACTGCTTAATCTACTCATTCAAAGTTACGTCACCATTGAGCTGTAACACTATTTTTTTGTCAACTGTATATGTCCTACTGAGTTGTATTGATACAGTTGTGTCTGTCCAGGTTAAGCAAGGATAAGACAACTAACCGACTGCAGCTTTGAGTTAACCATACAAACATTAGAGTGATACCAATCTGTACAATTAAAGCTAGCAATTGAAGGCATATACCAAAATTTCAGACTACCCCTTAAGGCAGCAGGGAGCACAGAAGAAAGCATACAATTAAGAAAACCCCTGTTCTTAGTAATGCCAATGCAAAAATGCCAAAATCATTTAAATACTCTTTTGGCCTCTAAACTTGTTCATTGTCAGTGGTACGGAGCAACAGTGTTGTTCAAGCAGAATGAAAATCTACAAAGTCCTGTGTGGCTCAGAACCAAAATAAATCAAATCCTATTTAGAATCTAAATAAAAAATACTTGTTCCACCCACTTGCTCGATGGTCTTACCTGCAATAGGCTATGAGGTACCAGATGGCCCCAAAGAAGAGCCATGTGACAGCGTAGGCCATGACGAAGACAAAGAGCGAGCAGCGCCAGTTGAGGTCCACCAGAGTGGTGAAGATGTCAGTCAGGTAGCGGTAAGTCTCCCGCATGTTCCCGTGTTGCACATTGCAGCGACCGTTCTTCTCCACATAGCGTTGTCTCTTACGTCGAGTTCGGGCTGATGAAGAGACAATGAGAAAGTTTACCATGTGTAACAGTGATGGAGACTTATAGTATCGACTTATGGGAGGCTCTTATAGAGAACACATGCAGCATTAGCATTGGTGCTTATCTATGCTTGATAGTTTAAGACAGGTCTTTAAAGGGTTTGGGTTTCTTCTCCTTAGGTTCTAAGAAACCCTTTCAAAATCCCTTAGAAAACGTCAAAACTGCACACAAGCCAGCCTTTTTAAATTTCAGGGAAGTTCTGCTATTTGAAGATAAAACTCCGACTGCAGTCAGAGGATGTGAGTTGAATCAACGCACATTGAGACACTGAAGGGTAAACAGAGGAAGGTGCCAGGGGACAAAACTACTAAGTGAGATGCAGTGTGGCTCAGGAAGCCAGGCTAGTGAAGATGGGATAGCAGAAATGAAAACAGACAGTAGAGGAAAAGAGAGGAGATGAAGAATGACAGGACATCATCATCAAACAGAGAAGAAAAGCTACGACTCTGGACTTTAGTTATTGTACAACCTTGAAGTCAACACATACTTTTCATGTAGTTCAATTCTGAATGTATCCATCCAAATGAGATTATGATACATGCAGAAAGCAAGACTGTTGTGTTTTTTCTTTTTGTTCCGAAAACAATGACAGCATTATTTCTTGCTTTATGTTGATATTTTGGTGCATATTAATTGATCTTAAAGTAAACTCCTTGTTCTCTGAAAAGTGACACCAAACTTGACGTCGGAGCTTTTGACTTTGAAAGGCAACTCCAGCATTATTGTAAACATTCTCTTGTGTTGTACTTCTGGCAAGTGACCTTGCGCAAAAACAGTCACTTTTTAAATTAATGGAGTTGGTTAAATATTAAGGTTAATTATTTCCGTACAAAGACATTCGTTAAAGAGGAGAGAAACCAGAGCAAGCGATGAGTAGGGGCTGCTGGAGGTGTCAAATTAAAAAGATACATGCTGTGGGAGGAAGCACTGCAGCACTGGTTCTAATTAGAGGAGATCCACAACTATTGCAACAGATGTGGAGGAGAAGAGTGAAAACGTTAATCCAGACTCAAGAGTCAGTCAACAGCTCCTGATCTCTGGAGGAGTTGATGGAGTCTGAAAATGGAGTCTCTACAGTCTTTGAGCAATCTACACACTTGAATGAAGTTCGGAGAAAGAAGGCAGCAACTTAACTTCATCATTGAATATTCCATGAGGGACAGAAAAGTGCATGCAGGAACACTCACCCCATCCGAATCGTCCCCTCTCCTTCTCCGTCCCCTGGGCCTTCTTCCTGGACTGATTGGCTTTGGCCTCCCGCTCTGCCAGCTTGGCCTGGAATGACCTGCTGACCTTGGCCGGAGCCGGTGGGGACGGTGCCGTCTCCGTGGTGACGACATGGCCCAGCTCCTCCGATAGGTTGAAGACTCCAGAGGAGGCGGTGGCCTCAGTGGCCACCTCCACTTCTTCCCCTTCCCCCTTCTCTTCCACAGGGAGCGAGAGGGTGTCCGGACGGGAGGGGAAGACCGAGTTCTCCAGCGCCATGGCCTGTGTGTGTGTTTGTGTGTGTAAGTGTGTGCGTGTCAAGTGTATTAGCGTGTTATTGATATCCTCCCTATGGCAGACTCTGTCCAGTAACTATTGATTGGATCATTTGTTTGCTTGACTGAAGCCTGAAATACAAAAGAAACACAATAATGTGACACAGTAATTCACCAACAAATGATTTTTAAAAACAAAAAGAACCTGAGGAGCTTCTCAGCACCTCTGTCACTTCAATTTCTCTTAAGATCCTTTTGCCTTTTTTACATTAAGAAGAAAGCCTGTAGGTCCTGTTTTGTTTCAGACAGATTTGACTCTGTCTTTGCCTTTTTGATCATTTCATCCCTTTTTGTGGAAGACAAACTAGGGAAAAATGTAGGACATCATAGCATGGAGACTGATTTTGAACGGTTTTTTTTTAGCTTTTGAAATTAAACATGAAAGGAGAATAAATGTGCAGTGTCTTTCTTTAAAAAAAGTCTAATCCTGGAGCACAGTGTTGCATATGTGCATGGAGCCACTTTCACTGTTTTGCAGGTTTTAAAAAAGCACCTCTGGGGTAAATGTTTTTGTTAAGTCTACGAATGATGGTCTCTCTGAATGTGAGTGTGTTGTACAACTGCACTTACGGCTATGTTAAATGTGGTGGATTTATGCTTCAGGCCTACCGCGATGTCTTACATAAGTCCCATCTAAGTATAAGAAACTGAGTAAAATATGTATGTGGACATTGAGACATGGTGTCTCTGAAATATGTGCACAGTAAAATGGAGCCCTAGCCTTCAGTAGCCTTGGATGATGTGCGTCCATTTGGACAACTGCTGGATGGACGCAAGGGGAGACTGATGGTGACAATCAAGATGACGCACTACGCCTGATGGATGGGATCAGAAATAGCCTCTATTAAAGGATGTCTGTTAGCCAGCCAATAGGCTCCTCAAAACCGAAAGGCTCAGGGATTAATGTCAGACAGCTAAGATTGAACGAGATCTTACCTGCTGTTCAGCGTAGCAACTTGTAGATGTATAAGAGCTGGAGTGGGCAGATGTTTTATCATAGGAAAAGCGAAAATATGGTCCAAGAACGAACCGCGATTGGCAGCCTGGGTTCAATGACACCCATTTCTGGTGTTTACCAGCGACGCAGCATCAGTCCACTCCGGTTCGCTTTTTCCAGGAAAACAAAGACCACCACGATCCGACCTCAGCATTCACAATAAAAACGTGAAAAGCAGAAACCCCATCAGCTGATTGATCGGGCTTAAAAATGAAAAAACACAACACCGCAAGGACAGTTTACGTAAAAAAAAAAAAAAAATTATGACGGCATTTGTAAGACATGTGTCGGGCAGTGGACATGCGAAATGGTGGCAACAGGATAACCCGGCAGCACGGAGAGCTCCATCATCTGTGCATCTGATGGAGTCAGTCAGGTGTGGAGCCACTGAGCGGCGGAGGATGCTGTCATCAGCCCAGCCCCAATCAACCCTGCCTGCCTCAGACGTTTCTCATTTCCTTAACAAAAAGGACTACAGTCATCTCCCTCCTCTCAGCCGACAGTCAGACCTTCAGCATCTGCACACAGTTAGATAAGGCAATACAAAGGCCTTTTTGTGACGCATTTACAAAATAATAGCATGTATATATCGCTCTAAATGTTTTTTAAAGTGACTGATTTCTTAATACGGCCTAAATTTATGTTTTAAATAAATGCCTTTATTTTTTTTGGTTTGTACTATTGACTCTTCTTCAAGAAAATTACCATACCAGACTCCTTGAAAACTTATTATTATATTTGTGTACAACCTTTTTCATTAGTGAGATAACGTCTGCTGATGTATAAAAAAAGAAGCCATGCGCAACATTATATCATCCAGGGTATCAATGACTTGATAATAATAATTAGCGTCATATTCATTAACCGCTGTTCGGCTGCCGGCCTCTAGGTGGCAGTGTATATTTCAACCGAAGCCGGTTGGAAGTCCTCCTTTTCCAAGATGTCGGTGTACGGGCCAGTGGTGAAAATTCACCCCGTCGTTCTCGCTTCTATCTGCGACTCTTACGAGCGGAGAAATGAAGGAGCAAGCCGTGTGATCGGAACCTTGTTGGGTGAGCAGAAATTTGACATGTTTGTCCTTCTTTTAGATGGTCGCCACCTGATTTAACAGGTGATGGCTAGCTGGCTAATTTTAGCATGCCTGCTAACGCATGCTGGCTTGGTTCAGTCCCGTAGCTTGCAGACGTAACTTTACATCTGGCTAGCGTTAGCAACAGCTAGCTAGCTTATACAGCTAACAGCATCACTTGTAACAGCTGGCTGACCGTTAAAATGTTTACATAGATTGAAACCTTGACCATCTTCGTATTATTTGGCATTTTCGTACCAACGTGACGTGTGGCAATCGGGATTCAGTGGTCTTACCAACGTTGTTGGTAGCCGGTGCTTGTGATCCGTCATTAGTTTAGCCTATTAAGGACTCCATTGTTAGCTAACATGACGAAAGCGGTTAGCTCAATAACTGAAATAATAGTACCATATTTGTTGCGTTTGTCCTTTTCAGGTACTATTGACAAGCACTCAATTGAGGTGACCAACTGCTTCTCTGTCCCCCACAATGAGTCTGAGGATGAGGTATGTTAAGGATAACTTACCTTCAATGCTTTTTTTAGTGCACTGCTACCTATTTAGATCAATATAAATTCATTATTGTGTTGTTAAATATTGCCAAATAGAATATACCCATTTTAACTCAAATTTGCTTTGCTATATTATCAAAGTCAAGTCAACCACAAACACACAAAGAAATACTGTAGACGCAGATGATGAGGTTTATCCTCTTTGAAAACAGGTTGCTGTGGACATGGAGTTCGCCAAGAACATGTACGAGCTCCACAAGAGGGTGTCCCCCACTGAAGTAATCGTTGGATGGTGCGTCAGTGGATCAAATTTGAAATTTAAACTTTTGAGTGACTTAAGAAAAACTTTTTCTCACCACAGTATCTTCTTCTGTCCTTACAGGTATGCCACAGGCTTTGACATCACAGAACACTCAGTGCTCATTCATGAGTACTACAGCCGTGAAGCCTCCAACCCCATTCACCTTACCATGGACACAGCATTACAGAGTGGCAAGATGAACATCCGTGCTTATGTCAGGTTGGCCGATTTGCCTGTCATACACTCTTTATTAATTTGATCAACTACAGCCTGTGTGTGTTTTGAATGTGCTTGTGTATCTTTTACACAGTGCGCAGATGGGTGTGCCAGGAAAGACAGTTGGTGTGATGTTCACCCCGCTGACTGTCAAGTATGTCTTCTATGACACTGAGAGGATAGGCGGTAAGAATACAAAAAATAATCTGTTCATAAATAAATACTTTCCAACAAATGTCTTTGATTGTGAAAGTGTTTTTGAAACCATTTTTCATTGGGAAAATTTTAAAAAATAAATTGTTCCAAACTTTCTCTGTACTTGCCTCTCAGTAGTTCTGTACTCTAACACTCTGATCTGTTGGTTGCAGTGGACCTTCTACAGAGGACACGTGTAACTCCAAGTCGCACCAAGGGGCTGACCTCTGATCTGTCCCAGGTGGCTGGCTCTGCAGCCAGGATACAGGACATGCTGACCACTGTGCTGGCATACATAGAGGATGTGCTGGTGAGTATCAAGAGAGACTGGAATAGTGGTGAGATTCATTTTAGATGTAATTAGTCCATTATTTTCATATGTACACAATGATGAATAAATACTTCCATCCTTTTTGTTTTTCTGGCCCTATTCCTGTTGCTCCACTCTGTATCAACCAGTTGTGTAATCAAGTTTAACACAGATAGAGGCTGTAAAGTTAATGCTGTTAAATCTTTTGCAGTCCGGCAAAGTGACAGCAGATAATAGCGTGGGCCGTTTCCTGATGGACCTGGTCAACAAGGTGCCCACCATCTCAGCTGAGGACTTTGAGAACATGCTCAATTCCAACATAAATGTAAGTGCTCCTCATTAGCTTGAAAATGGCTCATACATTTTTTTCCTAATATAAACAACTAGACTTTTTTCATTATTATATTTAGTGAATCTCCTTCATCCTTCCATTTGTTTATGACCTGCTGCACTCAGGCTTGTTAGCATTTTGGCACACTCCTATTGATCACAGGAAATGTTAAATTAGACTTTGATTCCTGTTGATAGTTTTCTCCTAGCTTCTCTTGACACATACATCTTTACTTATCACTTGTCCAGCATATACAGCCATCATAGGAAAGTAAAATGTCTGTGGTTTGTCTTTCTGACCTTGAACTCCTTGCAGCCCGTTGAGCTATAATAACTCACTAAAAATAAGACTGCTATAACAAAATACTAAAACTCTGTTTTGTTGTTGCAGGACCTGTTGATGGTGACCTACCTGTCTAACCTGACCCAAGCACAGATTGCTCTTAATGAGAAGCTGGTGCTGCTTTGAAGGAATTTCTTCAAAGTGACACATATTTAATTTTTGTATACTTTTTCTCTTATTTTCTGGCTGAGATGAATAAAGATATTAAACAGTCATATTGTGTTCCCCCTTGGCTTTTAAACATTGTCCTTGTTAATGTTTTAGTTCTAATCATTGCAATAAGTTTCTCTTGCTTATTTTCCTAGTGTAATCTGGCTTTTTTCCCAAATAAATTTTAGACAGTTAACATGTAGTGCTGTTAACTCATTGCAGCGTAGCCCATATGATATTGTACATAACCCAACTTTAATACATCCTGTTATATATCATGCAAGGCATGGGCAAATTGGCAACAAAGAAACTTGGACCATCAAACCTAACACATTTGCTCGAAGAATGACAGGAATGGTTGAATTTTTTTCTTTTGATTAACTGAATACAGAAATGTTTCTGTAGTAGATGATGTATGATGTATTCATTAAATTCCCGTCTTCCTGCTGAATAGATATAATTAAGACAGCAACACTTCAGGCTCTAAAACCAAGATTCAGATTTTAATGTAAGACAGTCAATTCAATTATTTTTCTACATAAATATACATTCAAATCAGAAGCAGAAGAGAATCAGTCAAGCTGCAAACCCCTTGTGACAGGCCATGCCCGGCCTGAGTTACATGTGAAGCATAGTGCAAAAAGTGGGCATGAGAAAGTCACACACATTAGAGCCACTCTATCTAGAAAATACTGATTTGCCATTATTGCTGAGTTGTTGCACAATCACACCGGGATCTTCAGGATTTACTCTCTGAGTCGGTGCCCTTGTCAGTTTTGGTCTCGGGCTTCAGCAGCTTCTCCAAGGCAGCGTAGCTCCGCACCGCTCGGTCGTATACGGAGTCTCCGGTTGACTTTGCGATGACAACAGCCTGTTCCGGGTAATACAGGGAGGCGCTCAAAGTCATCAGGCCCGCCGGGTAGATGAGCTTTTTAATCCTGGAGCCTCTGGCGAGAAACAGCCCCAGCACGCCGGTGAAGCCAATGATGCCCGCCCGGGGATAGAAGTCCTTCGGCGGGTCCTTCAAGTAGGTGTAGGTGTCATTCCCGAACCGGACGGCACTTTGAACTTTGGGTTTGATTGTGTTGTAGGTGCCCTGACACCAACCAGTGTAAGGCTCTACTAACTTCCTGAGGGTGGCGACACTCTCCTCCAGCTGACCCGCGTCAGGCTCCACGTACTGAGACTTCTGCGGAGGAGCTGTGTACAGCGACAGGTCGTCAAGGTGTAACGGAGCCGGCGCCTCCGTCTCTCCGTCTCCGGTAGCGGCGAAGACGGTGACCGGCAACAAACTCAGAGCTCCCGGCATGGCACTGCCTTTCACCTTCAACATGATCCCTGCTGGCCATGCATCCCCTACGGCGTCCGAGGAGGGACATTACTAGTGCTCGAAGCGCAAATTACGCCGCCTTGCAGTTAACTTTTGACAAGTTTTCTTACGCTCGAAAACACAAACATCTACTTTCCTTGTCTTCGGAGGCTATTTTATATCCAAATAATTTAAATACATATTAAGCATTAGATTGTTTTGTATCATGTAGATTAAGGTAAAAAAATAGACACCTGTGTTGGAAAATACGGAAAAAATTGTGAGGTACATCTGTATTCCCCATTACGTTACTCTATATTTTACATCGATGATATGTGATGTCTTGTCATCGATTAAACCATATATTGGAGACAATAATTAAAGTTGGTTCGCCCTTTACGCTTGCGTCATTAAAAATGCCTCTATTTCCCCTCTTATGATTTGATAGTTATGGCCATGATATTAAATAATATATAGCATTATTATACTTTTTAATGGACTTTAACAGTAACAGTGTTCCATTCGAACCAAAGCCACTATGCAAAGTTTGTATTGTGTTAGCTAATTTATTGTTTTTTGAGTGATTTTTTACTATATTTGCTTTAACTTTAAACCCTTATCCTTTACCGGAAGTTAAATTTTCTTTTTTTCTCTTGTACTCAGCTAATTCTAATAACACTAAACATTCTGCTCGTAACATTGCAGTGACTTTCGTATTCATTTTAAAAACGTTGTTTTAAAACTAACTATCTCCATTTTTTCACGTTTATTCAGCCGCTCGAGGGTTCGTTTTCGTCTGTGACGTCACCGGTTCCCATGGTAGCTCGGTCGTCTCCAGGGAAACGAAAAGCGTCAACAGTCATGGTCCATACGTTCGATTAGCAACATTCATCTACATTTAGGCTAACGCTAGTTTTCATTGAGTAACTCAGTCTTAACCTGTTGCTTTCTGTGGATTAAAGCGTTAATTTGTATTATATTGAATGGAGTGCTTTGAAGTACCATCCGCTCAGAACCTTCAGGCTTTGTCTGCCTTGTTATCAACCCAACAGGAGGAGGATGATGATGAGTGCAAAGTAAGACTTTTTACAGTCAGAGGTGAACTGATCCCCAAACAATCTGATAAATATGTATACCAGTGGCTCAAAAAAGGCTTTCTTCAGGAACACGCAAAAATCTTTACTGAAATCTTTGTGGCTATTCAGTAATTTGCTTTAAAATGCTGATTTTGACATCTTTTTTTTCTATCATATATCGATTATTGCCTTAGGGTGACTGCATATAAAATCAGTAAACTCCAGCATTGTTTATTTGAAATAACACCTGACTAAACTCTCTTGAATTACAATAACATCAGTCACTCTCAACAGAATGTGCCTGCTCATGCACAGCTGGATCCCGGACATATTGGCCCCCCACGAAAAAGAGATAAGGAAGGTAGTGTTTGTAATTTCTTACACATGACTTCAGGGTTATTTCAATAACTCTCATGAGCTGAAGACAAAAACAAACAGGACTTTATGTGTGTGTGTTGCTGTTTATTCAGTGTCTACTGCCTATGTGAAGAAGAATAGCAAAGATATCTGGAGTGAGGAAGAGGTGGCTGAGGGCTCCCACTACGATGATCTTGCAGACCCACGGCCGCAGCCTGAGTGAGTCAAGAAATGCACCATAAAAGGCTTACTGATCTATTAAGGGGTCAAACACTATGCAAAGCTGTTATCTCTTCTTTAGAGCTTTCACACCCATGTTTTCCCTGAGACTGCACCTTCCACTCATCTCAAAAAAGCCCTGAATTTTTAAGTTTATTTGAAAAATCACTGCGTAGGTGCTTTATAACCTTTGTGTTCAGGTATGAAATAATCCTTAAGCAGAGTGTGGGGACAGAGGATCTGTACTTGGGCTTGAATGGAAAGGACCCATCCTCCATGTGCTGTGAAGCCATGCTGGTAACTTATTTGATTTTTATACTTCACTTAATGTTCACTTTTAACACTAAAAAAGAAATGTGCTCTTATAGGCATGCGATCAGGGACAGAAAGTGACATAAAATCAGGGATGATAACAGAATAGAAAGTGTGGGCCGTTTCAGCAAAAAAGCCTAAGAACTTTTATTTCAGGCTCAACAAGGCAAATTAACTGTAACTGTTACTTTTTGGTTACTTTTTTTTCCAGTACTTTTAGAATCTGTAATCATTTCTATACTTATAGTAGACCCCGCAACAAACACAATACAAGTGAAACATTTGTACACTTTTTTAAATAAAAGTGAATATTAAAATGCACAGTGTACAATGAGATGCTGACTTTTTCTCTCCTTTTAGGTGAAAATCCAACTGCCAGACACTAAAACAACAGATGTCGTGCTTGATGTAAAAGAAAAGTTCCTTGATCTCCGCACACCAAAATAGTAAGAGGAATCCTGAAATGTTCTCTTTTAATCTTAATCCCCACAAGATTGAGCAACAGCAGTTCACACCAAAAGTTTCTTTTTCCAGACTTTTCCCTTTTTATTGTGAGGTTCACATCACAATCTAAACTTTGAGTGCTGTTTCAGATTACTCTTCACATCCTCCTCTCTCATACACACTCTCCCTTACTCTAGTTCTGTCTTTTAAACCTGTGTTTCTCCTCTGTTCAGTAAACTAGGTCTTCATCTCCCACATCCGATCCACAGCCAAAGGGGAAAGGCTCAGTTTTTCAGTGAGAGGGAGGAACTGGAGGTGACTTTACCACTGAATCGCCCCATGGATTTTATCAATATGCAATAGAATGAGTAACAGCAGCCGCCTATTATTCAAAAGCCAAAGATCTGCTGTTTACAGAAGAAATGATACACAGTGTTTATGGATTGAAGAAAGAGGTGGATGGAGAAACTATTGGCATATGCATAAGCTGTTTGTCTCCTGTAGTCCTGGTCTGTGAATATTTATGTCATACTGTTTTTACACTTGTTCCCATTGATTTGAGATATTAAAAAATGATTTTTCTAATGAATTCTTGACTGTAATCAATCTTTCTGACGATGCAAGCACTAGTTCGGAATGAAGCCTCATAACAGTCAGCTGAACTTTAAACAGCATAGACCAGAATAGATAATATTGGAGGCTGTATGGATGATATTACTAAAGATTAAATAAAATACTTTATTTTTCTCTCTGTGAATGAGAAATTCGAGACTGGTTTAAAAGACTCGAATAGAAATGACACAATTAACACATAAATGCAATTTTAAGACATACAGACACGGTTAAAGGTAAAACAATTAACTGGACAGAACAGTATATGTAAATAAAAATAAACTGGTCGTTTCATTGTACCTGAAAAAAATATTAACATATTATTATCAGTATTAGTGCAACTATTGTTAGAAAAAAAATTATTATCATTATTATTATTATTATTATTATTATTATTATTATTATATATTATGAACATATTACTAATTTACATTAACATCTACTCAGAGTACCAGGGGCACCGCTTGGTGTGCAGTGCCACACCTCCGAGCATCGTTACCGCAGCAGCGGTGGTGTGATCATGTGACGCCTGCATTTCCGACACAACAATACAACACCGTATCGGTCTGCATTCACGCTCCCTCTCTCCCCCCCACGCCTCGCTCTCGGTATGGCGGACGGCGAGAGGTCCCCGTTGCTATCAGATCTGGGAGATGGTGCTCTTGGCAGCGGTAACGGCGGGGTGTCTCCCGGTGCAGCGCCCTACGGTGTGCCCAACAAACCACAGAGTGAGTATCCATGGTGCTCTCTCCTCCACCCGACTGTAGCCTGAGTTAGCCTAGCTTGCATTAGCCTCCACTGACTGAGCATTCTGGTTAGCCTGCTAGCTCAGCTGTGACAGTGACAAAGAATCAGCCTGTCGTGACTGTGATTGTGCAAGATAAGATACAAGCTTCCAGAATACATATTCATCAGCACCTCCTGGAGGATGAAATAACGTTGTGCTGTTTTGCAACCATGATGTATACACTAAGGAAAATCAGCATTTTGCTAACAAGCTAACCCTTAGACCTACTTAATACATCTGAGCTAACCTGACACTCGTAAGATTAGCTTGGAAGCTAGCTCTGCTAAGCACCGGCAAACCATTCGCAGAGGTTCATGTTTGCAGTTTGGTAAAATTACCACAAAAAAATAATTTATTTACGTTTCCTAACATACATTTTTGCACGTATTTCATCAGCTGAATGGCACCCAGTGCACTGGCAAACCAGAAAACTGTAGCACTTAGCTAGCTAGCACCTGAGAAACATCTGATTTGATTGACATATGGGGAAGCTACAAGGGTGGCTGCTGAGGGATGCTGCAACACGGAGCTGCGACCAATGACAGCTCATGCAGGGAGGGACGATATTTTAATCAATTATAGTAAAGACATGGAATATGGCTCATTTAAGTTTTGCTCCCACAAGCAGATCTTAACAGTCATTCGCCATGCTTGCCAGATGTGTAAAGCAAGTTGTGCTGAATGTTGCATCTGACCTTTATATTACAGTGTCCCATTTACTTACTTATTAGTGCCCTCATTTCTCTTTGTATGTAATGAGTACTTAAACTCTTACTTGTTGAATCTAACCCTGCTCTGCATTCCATGAGTGTTTTTCTTCTAAAGCTTCTTTCAGTGAACTCGAGACCAAATCTTATTATCTTGTTAATCGTAAAGCAAGAGTTTACTTGTCATGGGAATTAAGCGATTTTTTTTTTTCAGTCTATTGGCCCACTATCATGGCTGTGTTCCCTCAACAATTCATTCATTTGTCTCTGGCTGTACTACTTGTTTATTCATCGTTCTTCCCCTTTCTTGTCTCCCTCCCTGTGCAGGCTTCCCTCAGTTTCCCAGCCCCACTCAGCCCTCAGTGCTCTTAGGGGAGGACCCTCCGCCCTACTCACCTCTCACCTCCCCGGAGAGTGGCAGCGCCCCTGTGATCAGCTGTAGGGTTTGTCAGAGCCTGATATCTGTGGAGGGAAAGATCCACCAGCATGTGGTGAAGTGCGGTGTTTGCAATGAAGCAACAGTAGGTTTCTGGAGGAATCATGCACACAAACACTCACAGAAACACAGTGTTTTTATATACACTAAATGTAGTTGCACAAATACTTTGATAGTATCCTCTGCAAAATGGTAGTTTCACATAAATTACAAAAACTTATTTCCTTTCATAAAGTTCTAATGACGTCTGCCTATGTAGAGGCTTTCAAACTAGGATAACAGATCTGTGTCTCTAAGATTTCTGCCTCCACCTAAGTACAGTGGAGGTATATGTAATTTTGTCTAAAGTAATAAAAAGTAAACAGTGTCTGTTTCCAAAATCAGCATGCTTGATTATCTGAATAATTCACAGAGGTCACAGAGAGGTCATGAACTCCCTATAATCCCTAGCAAATTTTTTTTGGTAGAAAGTAGGTCTTTGTCGTTTGTTTGGGTTAATCATTAAAAGTTTAACACATGCACGTAAATTTATCATTAAGTTTGATGTATCTCTTTGAGAAACCAGGTCACACAGAGAAAAGGATCCGAATGTCTGGGACCGCTGAGGTGTTGAGCCAAAGATAATGAGGCGTGTAATTTCAACAACTCTGTCAGATTCACAGGTTAAAAGGTTTCCACAAGTGTGAATCACTCGCTATTTGTTTTGTATGAAAAAGAAAAAATTAAAATGTGCCAAGAATTACAAGTGGCATTATGAGCAATTTACAGATAAGAGAACATAAGTGGATGTAGAGAAAAATCTCCTCGGTGTGCAAGTTCACAAACTCAAACTCTGTGACTGTCACATGTGTGGGACAGCTATTATTGTTTGATAAGTTTGATCTGCAGGGTCTTTAGTGGTGTTTAGAAGGCTTTCTTCCATGTGTCAGTCCCTGAGTGCTAATGTGGCTGATAAATTGGACGCATTGTGTCATAACAGTTATGTCTAGCCCAGCTTTAATTGGACAGTTGAGGTGAGATGACAGCCGATTTAAATAGTTGAAAGGAAACAGTATAAATGTTTATTTGACTGCCACATATTTACTTTAAAAATCTGTCTTAATAGCAGTTGTTGTTTAAATTTGAGCAGCGAATCAGGACAAGCTGAGATAACAGAAGCAATGATTATATACTGAAATGTCAGATATAAGGTTGCACTGCACATTTAATCAAGAAGACACGGAAAGGGCTAATTTCCTGTAATTGCATATCATTTTAAGATTAATAACAATAGAAACAAAGTATAATGCATTAAAGTTCTAAAACTGCAGCCTCAAACAGAAACAGGCGCAGTTAAATCAACACTTTTCTGAAATGGATTG
The DNA here is from genome assembly GCA_029783725.1 of Acanthurus tractus. Lineage (NCBI taxonomy): Eukaryota > Metazoa > Chordata > Actinopteri > Acanthuriformes > Acanthuridae > Acanthurus > Acanthurus tractus. The sequence goes on along the minus strand of JAQNCA010000004.1, from coordinate 20,385,543 downwards.
GAAAAAAAGGAAACACTTTAACTTCCACAAGGGCAGGATTTATTTCAGGACTATTAAATTAAACTACATAAAATGTAATATAAACATCAGCGCTGACCCATCTTTATATGACACTTTTGATGACTGAAGGTGACTGAAATTAGGCCATTCACTGTATAATGAGTACTTTCATATTAATTTTCACTCCCTATCATTACCTTCCTACTGAAGTGCAGATTCAAACTCCACTCCCACAGCTGTTGTAAGTGAAACTGATAATGGAGCAGGACGCTCGCAGGGCTCGGTCTGATCTGTTTAGTCAGAGTTTAATGATGCGGTGCGAAGAACCATCAGCAGGACAGAAAGCAGGTTGTTCTGTTGAGCCCGGAGGAAGGTGTGTGGTTCATGTAGTTGTTCCAATAAGAAACACAGAAGTTTCAGTTTTCTCTCTCAGTTCAAACAATGTTCTGATACAAAATGGGATGCAACAACAACACACAGACTTGGTTTTCAAAATAATACTCTTACACAGTATGTACTGGAATTGGATGATTGGCAGAAAATCCAGCTCACTGTGTACAGATGCCATGTGTAAATTCAGCATGCATCATCTAAATCACTCTGGAAATATACCAATGGATCCAACAGAACTGATACATATCTGATCATATGCAAGTGTCAGATCTAAACATGTTTCTGTATTTCTCTTGAGGTTGATATTAAAGTTATAAGCAGTGATAGATAAATCTGTAACTCTGAGGAAGGCATCTACAAGACCTTTACTCTGCTTTCCCATTTACTGATGTTCTATGGATATGGTGATAAGAGACCAAGTATTGTCTCAGATTTTTTAGGATATCAATATATTGTAATATAACTTCAGTGTTTTCTTTCCAGTTTTTATGGCCTCATTTAGTAAAGTGATGAAATTTTCTGCCTCTTGCTGTTTTACTGTTCTAGTATTTGCCATTTCTCACATAACTATTATATCCTTATTACTGATGATTATTTATCAGAAATCTTTCATTGTGGTACTATTTTGTAAAACCACCAATTTTCAGCCTTTAAATTTTTTTTTGCAGTATTGATATTGAGGTATTTCGTCAAAAACTTTGTGATATTTGATTTTGTCTTCATCCCCAAGCTCAGGTTCAAGTCCTCAATAACCTTTTTAATAATTCAAAAGAGTTGTATAATTATCTCTATTAGTCATTCAATGTAAAATAGAAGCTCCTGCACTGTTAAGAAACAGCTGAAGCCCCACCGGGATCCTGATGTGTCATGAATACACTTTCTCGGTTCCTCACCAACAACTACGGCACAAAAACTTCCAACATTTCCCACAAAACCTCTCTCTCCCTCCTGTAGTAGCGGTTAATTTTCTCGGCCGTCAGGAATAATTGGCTTGTTATCTCCTCGTATTCTAAATCGTTGTTGTACTGTCGTCTTATCTGCTCCTCCTGTGTGTCTCTGTCTCCCTCTGCAGCCCATTAAGAATGCCCCTGCAGGGAAGAAGTACGTTCGCTGCCCCTGCAACTGTCTGCTCATCTGCAAAGTCACCTCCCAGAGGATCGCCTGTCCCCGGCCATATTGGTGAGAAAGTCTTTCCAAGTGTTTGTGTGTGTGTGACTGTGTGTGTGTGACTGTGTGTGTGACTGTGTGTGTGTGTGTGTGTGTGTGTGTGTGTGTTTGTGTGTGTATGTGTGCGCGCGCGTGTGCATTCGTGCGTGCGTGTGTGTGTGTGTGTGTGTGTGTGTGTGTGTGTGCGTGTGCGTGTGTACCACTGTGAGACCGCAAGTACCCTGTGTGACTGTGTGTGAGAGCAGAGGAAGCAAGGTGCATTGGGAGCAGCAGTCCCTCAATTAAGGCTGTGCTCCTGGCACAGTTTACATGCAGCGCCCAGCGAGGCGGATGAGGAAATAACAGCCTCATTAGAACAGCCACATCATGTGTTTCACTTATTGTCTGCATTATGAGAGGAGTGTGTGTAAGGATAGTGTACAGTGTGTACTGTGTGTTGTCAGGCCAGATCCATTTTCAGTCAAGCTATAAAAAAAAAAAAAAAAATTCATTCAACATGCAGCTGCTTTAATTATGCACAGACTTCCTGCTGAAAAGCTGCTAATTAAATGCAAACATAGCAGATTCATTCATATTGTATTATCAGGCAGCAGAATGAGCTCACGAGCCTCCTCAATGAGCAGTAAATGGTTCTTGTGGCATTTCTTATGTTAAGACAAACATTAACGAGCTGCTTAAAGCTCAGATACAGTTTGGGAAAGAAAAGTTTCCTTTTCCATCAGTTAGGAAATTATTTAAGCTAAAAGTCATCAAAACACTTGCAGGTTTACAGGTCAAACTTATGAATATGTTGTTTAAAAAAACAGGGCTGATGTCAGTCACCGAAAATGTTCAGCTTTGGCAGCTCATCTGAACATCATGCTGCTGCAGCCTTGTGTAATTGAGAAGACAGATAAGATTCCTTGTTTATGCTGGAGGCATTAAATGTGCAAGAGGAACATTTTTAGCCATCTTTTTTTTTTTCTTAATTTGCTACCGCTAAATGTGTAAATGTGCATAATTTTAAACTAAACATCACAACATCTCTTGTCATAAAGATCTGAAACACATGATTCACCTGTCAGCATCTGTGCACATCACAAGGAAAACTGAGGTTTGCATGTTTAAATATTTTTTTTAGTTTGTCATGAAGGTACCATGCAAAAATATTTATTTATCAAACCACTGTCCTAATATCTTTTTTTTTTTTTTTAAATCCATGCTCGCTTTATTACTAGAGGTTTTAATATTTCTACTATGCAAAACTCAATTATTTCCTTTGACAAATTAGTATTTGTCTTCAGTTTTTAATAACGCTGTCTTTGGGCTGTGAGTTTGGTAACACAATTATTCTTCAGTTTGGAAGAGATGCCAATATTTGATGGCAACAAAAAACAACAAAGTCTGACTTTAATAGTGAACTTGTGGGATTTTCCATGTGAGTGTTCATATTCTGGTTTTATCACAGTCGACCAAAGGTTCTCCTCTTTGTTACATCATGTTAAAAGTTTTTGCAATCATCATAGGACAGTTTTTCTGCATTAAATGAAAGCGTTCACTTCCGCTGTCACTGTTTTGCATTTAAACCAGACATGCTGACTGCAGACACGTCTTGGTGCTGCTGTCTGATCAGTGGCTCTGAGCGTCTGTAGAGGTCTGAGGAATTTGGTTGTAGAAAAGCACTGTTAGTGCTAATTAGAGGATTGGCTGCTGATGGATCCCAGAGAGTGAAACTGTTATCAGCCTTTCAATACTGTCTGAACGAGATGCCTGCTCACTACATCACGCACTCATTCTTAGCTTGCACTTATGCTGGAGAATAAATTGAGTAATTTGTGGAGAGATTGTTGACTTTGTGCGTCTGTCTCTTTCCAGTAAGAGGATAATTAATCTGGGTCCAGTTCATCCTGGTCCGGCCAGTCCTGACCCCCAGCCAGCTGGAGCCCGGGTCTCCTGTGGACACTGCAGCAACACTTTCCTGGTACCACACTTTCTCTCCTTTCAAATTAAATTCCCATAATGATCAAGATTTCAGATTTGATTTGCAAACAAAATGTTTTTCTCTGTGTTAGGAAGTTTATTCGTGACTTGTTGCAGTGTAGCCTGAGCTCAGTGGTTCACTTCTTGGCTCAAAGCTTTGACTCACATCTTGTGGTCACTATCTAGTGAATGGAGCTCATGAATGTAAAGTCACACAAACAGGTCACATGATGAACTCCAAAGGCGAGTGAGAGTACCTCGATCTTCACTTGTGTTTTTGTAGCGTATCAGATGCATTTTCTTTGAGCTGACACATAAAGAATTCTTATCATAAATTTCCTTCTGAGTGACATAAATCTGAAAAGTCACGACCTGAAAAAATAAGAACATTCCCAAAGAGATGATGCATTACTATGCAAAACAGCTATAACATAAAACCACTTTGACATTTTTGCTTTCTGACTTTCGAGTTAATCTTGCATCATTTTTGCGGCAGGAATATCCTGTGACAGTTTCAGTAGGCCTGCAAGGTGTCTGTTGTGAAATGTATTGCGGCAGAGCCAGAAAAGTGAATTATTGAAAAGCCAAAGCATCACAGCACCAGGCAAAGCGAATGTTGAGTTACTAGCGTGGATCAATAACCCTATCAAGTCTGTGCTGAAATATCTGTGCCATTTTGTGCTTAAGGCGAAGCGAAATTTGAACTTACTGCTCTTTAACAGCGTGTGGGACAGGTAAAGATGGTTTGGATATATGGTGAAAGAGAGAAGGGCGGCGGAGTCGCAGAAAGAGAAGAATAGAGTTATCAGGAGAGGTTAGATGGATGGCTCAGGGTGTTTAGCATTCAGTCGGACCTTTCATACCTGCTTAAGGACAGAGCGGCTGAATGAAAATACAAATCTGTGCCCTGGGTGGCGTTGCAGCGATCCTTTTTGTCGCAGATCTGGTGATAATGTTCTCTGTGCTCCCCATACAAAGTGCCTTTTTTTCCCCCCAAAACAAGAAGCATGTACAGCATGCACATGCTTTCTGCTCTGCAGGGTTTACAAATGTGCGACGCCCCAGTGTTCAGGAAGAAATAAATGTCAACATCGTGAAATAATACTGTTTTTCTTTGTTATTTTTCTGGACGGCGTGCAGTGCCTCTTGGTGAGAACCTGGACCATCATGTTAGATTAATCCATGTAGCAGCAGGAGCATTTAAATCCACAGTTTTTAAAAAAAAAAACATCTGTAATTCAACAAGAAATTAATCTTTAAGTTGTACGTTAGCTACACAAGATATTTACTTGCAGTCAAAGCGTCTTGGTGCATTAATAGATTATTTAACTCGTTTATCAAGCAAAAATTCGACACATTTGTTGGCTCAAGCCTCTCAAATGAAAGGAGCGTTGCTTTTCTCCATCATATATCACTGAAGTTGAATATCTTTGTTTTCGATTGTTGCTCAGAAAAAAAACACAGCACTTCCACAGAGTTAAAAGAGAATGTATCGATTTTTCTCTTTTTTGCTGCAATATGCAGGTTTGATGTCTACACCAGTTAGTTAGATTGCAAACAATCCTCATCGTACAGGACCCCCCCAACACTCCTGCCTTAGTGTTTTCCATCACCTCTGATCAGCTCACTTCTATAAAAACCTTGTTGCTGGGAACAAAATCATCACATAAATCCTAAACTTCAGTTACGTTTTTTATGTCTTGTACAGCTGCACTTACCCTGTTTTTAACCTTGTATATTATAGCTCTGTGTTTTTATTTGTATTGTTGTGTCAAGACTATTGAACTTTGCCTCTTGATATAAAAATAACATTTGACAAAGATGCATGTTGGTTTTTAGCTGAAGTTGAAGGTCACATCTTTCTCTTCTTAACTCCAGTGGACAGAGTTCACAGACCGGACGCTGGCCAGGTGCCCACACTGCAGGAAAGTGTAAGTAGCTATGAGCCATTCATCCATTACATCAATTCATTTCCACTGTACGTTTACAGCTTAGATTTACGTCCTCAGGCATTTATCTGAAGCCTTAACTCAGTTCAGTCTACATAGACAGAGCAGCCGGCGGCCGCAGGGTCTTTCTGAAGAATAAGACTCAAACTGTTTTTGTTGTCGTCATTGAATCAAACCTGTGACATTCTGTTGTTGTTGTTGTTGTGTGACTTCGTCTCTATCCTCAAACATGGGAACACATTTTCTCACTGGTGTCAGAGCCTTGTCATGTGTCTTTTAACATCATGGGTTTTCTGATCTGTGAGATTTAGTACCTCGGTAACTTTCCTTGAACTTTTGCTGCAGATCACATTCCTGTACGACTGTTTTCCTAAGCTTCTTAACATAGTGAGCAAAGTTCACAGACCTCAGGGGCAGGATTTAGCAGGTATGGCCACATATGATGCCGTATCAGTTCTTCAGATGCAAAACTGTAGATTTAGGCGTGAAAAATCTGTGCACTTGCAGTTTGTGTGATTTCCAGCCTTACACATTTGTTTCTCGGATCTGCAAGGTGCACAAAGCAGCAGGATGCCTTGTTTGTTTTTTTTCCACAGTGTTCAACTTGACATGATATTAAAAAAGCTGTAGCAGTGCATCAGTCATATATAACAGAACGCACAGGTGTGCCGTGACAGCCTCAGTCATCCGACAAAATGCTGCCTGTAGTTGAATTTCTGCAGGTGTTCAACCATCATCCTTCATGTGTTATATCAGCCCTGCACTTCCTAAAGGAGTGTATACACCCCCGCAATAAATAAACTGCAGTTAGTGTGGAATAATATTTCTTCTATATAGATGCCAGATGCATTTCTTATGTAATTTGTTTCTGTCACTGGAGGGAACAAATTAGAATTTAAGGAATTACTGAACTTTCTTGGGCTGCATCAGTTTCCCATTCCCAGTAGTTCACTGTCATACTGTCACAGTTTGCAAGTTACTTGAATAAAATGGATGTAACTTCAATATTATTGACGATCATTGTATGACAACTCACATTTCCTGCTGTAAAAAAGATGCCGACTTCAAAATAGCACACGGTTATATATAAAATTGACTTCTCACCTCTGTTTGTCTCGCAGCTCCTCCATTGGTCAGAGGTATCCTCGGAGGCGGAGCTTGTGGTGTTTTCTACTTTGCTTGCTGTTCAGCATCTCCACCGCCGGGCTAATGGTGAGTGAACAACACTAGACATGAAACTAATATCCAAGAGTTGGAGACCTTTTTTCGAGTATTAATAAGAAATTATTTTTAGCTGTCTTATAACAATATTCAGAAGCTTAAAAAATTATAGACAATATTGTTTTTCTAATATTTTATATTTTCTAAATCTGGCTGAAATCTTTTTGTTTTGTACTGCAAAAACCTCATGGATGCAGACAGAACAGAGGCAGTAAGAGAAACGATGCGATTACAATCTCTGCTTTCGTTGTGGCTTGTTTAACATGGAGGGTGTGCACCTCACAGCTGCTCTCCAGACACTATGTGACAGGCCTCTATTTGTCAGGGAGATATAGCACAAACTGTAAGCAGCGCTCAGGCTACAAAACCAGCTCCCACACCCACTGAACGGCAGAGGAGATTATATAATTCCTGGCCAAGTGTTAGCTCTTTTCTCCTTTCTAATATTACTTTTTAACTGTATTTGCATTCAACAAAGCCCACAATGCACTTTAATATCTCCG
>JAQNCA010000004.1:20365619-20378251 GCA_029783725.1 Acanthurus tractus | reverse complement strand
CCACACCCACTGAACGGCAGAGGAGATTATATAATTCCTGGCCAAGTGTGAGCTCTTTTCTCCTCTCTAACATTACTTTTTAACTGTATTTGCATTCAACAAAGCCCACAATGCACTTTAATATCTCCGCTTGTGGTTGTTTCTTTGTTTTAAATGGTTAAAATAAGAGTGCAACTGCAAGATGAAATCCCAGTTACACATCAGAATTGTTATCAGTAGAAAATTAAAGGAGTGCAGGAGTCCAAAAATAAACATTAATACACAGAAAGAACTAAACAGGCATTACATTCTGCTTTATAAACAGCAGAGGGTGCAAGATGAGCATGAATTGGCGCCTGGCAGTCTAGACATATTGAACACAGGATGCATACGTGCATGCCAGCATGGAGAACACTGAACAATGTGCAGACAATAAAAATGCTGCACTGACAGAATTACACAATGCTTTTTTTTTTTTTTGTGGCGATTAAGTCCCAACATGAGATCTGTTTGCTTTTAATAAAAAGGCTGTTTTAATTATAAGACTGGCTGACAAGCGCTGCTTTTGACAAATTAATCTCCACGTTGCATCAATGAACTCTATCGACAACAAACCAAGACAAGTAACGGATCAAACCTCATTTCCAGACTGCGTTTAATTAGGAATGAGGGAGCAGTAGCAGGACTTGGAGTTAGTTAAGAATGGAGGGTAGTTAAGTAGATTGATCACCACAGCAGACGTTGAGCCGTGCCGTGTCTCCAGCTCAGCAGTATGAGCTAAGAGACAACCGTTAAAATGTTTAAGGTCCACGAGAGCAGCTTCAATCACTCAAACTTCACTGATCATTTAGAGCAGAAGGAAGGGAATTCATTTAAGGCTGAGCTTTATGTTTGTTTTAAGCATTCTTGGTATTTTTATAGCCTGCGTGACCCATTTTTATCACTTCATTGTTAAGAGAAGAAGGCCTATAACATGCAAATCTTCTCATCTAGTTCTGTAGTCTAGTACTCTGTGGTTAGATGTAGATAGAATGAATGATCTGAGCCAGGTGTGTGTTTTATCCGGCAGATCTCTTGGTTTTTAAAAGAGAAAAAAAAAGAATATTTTGACTTTTTATACTCACATTAGCTTTGCTCTGCTGTTGTGACTTTGAAACAGGAATTCATATTTCCATATTCTCAGAAAATCCCCGTGGGTTCTCTCAAAGTCACTTTTGCCATCTTCATTAAATAATTTTCTTCTGAGCAGCTGCACACTTAATACTTGATGGAAAAAAAGCTATTTTCTCTCTTAGCCCTCAGTCACTCTTCAGTATTAAATATGTGCTCTTCCATGAAAATTTGTGCATTTCAAACAGCATAATCAAGCGTCGCCGCGTCAGTCTGGTGCAGGTGGTTTAATCAAAGACTATGCATTCATGAAATACACCCAAGTTTTTTTTTGTCTCAAAAGAGTGTGTGTGTGTGTTTGCTAAAAATAAATGTTTTAATGATGTCATAAAAACCAGACTGAATCATCTATCAGCTGTGAAAATCACTGCATGGATACTTGGCAGGAATTTTACACAGTTTGCATCAACATAAGTGGGTCACATAATTCTGCACTGGACATTTTTTTTGTCTAATTGTAGCTTCGGCTCTCTGGTTCCTCGCATTCAGCCATTTAAATCACTATAACGCACTCAGAAAGGGCTCATGAATCCTCGAAAAAAGCCCACAGAGCAACATCCGATGTCCTCTGTGTCTCCTCAGGCCGGAACGTGGGTGAAGGCTCAGACCTACCAGGGGATTTACGCCTCGTGGGCCGTGCTGCTGCTCCTGGTTCTCGTCACCCTGGCACGGGCTTTCTACTGGGCCTGCATGAGGGTCAGCCAGCCCCTCCAGAACTTCACATAGAGCCCCGAACCATCGAGCCATCCGCACCCTCTACCCGACCCGCCAGGCAGGAGGAAAGATGGCTTTAAAGGAAAAAAAAACAAAAACACAAAAAACAGAATATTTATTTACATCAAACTCCTGAAAGAAAAAGTTCTCCTCCTCCTCCTTCTCCTCTCGTCCCTCCCCCCCTTTAGTCAAATGTGTTTCTAAAACTGGATGGCGGCGGCTGCGACTGCTATATATCTATCGGTAATTATGATGACGCGTATAGCCTAATGTACTGTTTATCCGTTCTAATCTCGTGGCCAGTGTGGGGTTCATTTTAACATCATGATAACAGTTTTTCTTCCTCTCTCCCCCCTCCTCTTGTGCTGTTCATAAATTTTGGATTTCGTCTGTTGCACTCTGGCAACTTCCAAAGCGAGGGCTTAAAGTGAGTCTTAGATGTGAATATTGCCCTTGTTTTTGTTTGAGAGGACACTCCTCCTCTTCCTCCTCCGATCCTAATTTGATATTAGGTTTAGCATTTAAGCATTTTAACATTTTTCTTTTAAACGCAGAAGCGAATTATTTTGATGAAGCTAACAAACTCGATGTCAGTAGAGGATGATTGACTGGAGGGACATCGGCCTCTCTTTTTTTGTGTGTGTGTGAATCAAATGATCAAGTAGGTGTTGAAATGTGTCTGAAAAATTGAATTCAGCAGTATGTGAAGGTAGGCTATGATGTTTCTGAACTCCATGTTTATGCTGAGTTATCCCCGAGGACTGACTTTGATCCAAAGCAGCTTGAAAGCCTTAAAAAGGAGGTGTGATAGAAGGGTTCAACACACACACACACACACACACACACATACACATATACGCCGCCACATGAACGCATACTGGCACAAAACAAAAGGAGGATACTCTTTCAGAGTCTCAGCAGCTCAAAAACCAGTTTGTCAAAGGCATCCCAGCCTTCCTCTTCAAAGACAGACCTGCAGACACGTTTCTCTTCACACCGTCTTCCTTATTTCAGTCCTTTTAAAGAGCAACGTGCACTTTGCATGACAGTATGGATGTTTTGTTCCGGTCCCATAAGACTGTAACAACATCGACTGCTTGTTTCCTTTCATCAAAGCTGTTGCCAGTGGGTTTAATTTTTTAACTTTTCTCCCTTTTTCTTATTTTCCTCCCATCATCCTAAATGCCAATTTAAGTCTCTAATTGACATAAAGAGCAAGTGTGGTATGGATTAATCAGAAAGGATTAGGTCAAAACACACATCTTTTGTTTTGACTTTGGTCTCTTTTTTGTTCTGCTTGTCCTTCAGACCAAAGTGTAAAACAAAACCCAAAGCTTTTGGCTGTTGCAACATCAATATTTGCCTCTTGTATCCAAAAAGCCCCGTCAGTGTAACGTGTGTTCATGAAGTCTTCATTCATACAAACTGCACTACATGTTTGTCTTGGGAGAGCTGAGTTTTCAGGCCTTTCTTTGTCTCTTGATTTTCGAGGGTCGGCCCATGAAAGCGAACAGAAAGTAAGCTGAAAAAAACTAAAAATGCTCCAGGCTTTTCTTTTCCTGATCGCAACCTCAAACAGTCGGGCTTTATGGGCTTTTAATGCACCAGAGCTCAAATTGACTGAAATTGGCACAAAAGCACCATATTACTCAACTCAACAAAAAAAAAACCAACTGTGTCTAGCTTTTGTCGCTGAAGAGGAAGGCCGGTCCTGAGCTTTTCCTGTCGGTTGGTTCCACATGAAGCATTCACCTCAAAGCCAGTAGAAAAACCGAAGAAGTTGAAAAACTCTACGTACACAACAAAGCCTCATGTCAGTCAGAAAAAAGGTCAGTAACACAAACACACACTACATTTTACATTCTCACTCAGTGTAAAAGTCCCACAATGACTCGTCTGTGGTCTCGAATGTGGTAACATTTCTTTTGTTATGAATTATGTTGTTGTTTTGTTTTTGTTTTTTTTTGCTTTGATTGTAAATATATTTGTCGTTTTATGTACAATGGAAGTGACTAAGCGAATTATGTTGCACTCCGAGCTTAACTCTACTGCTGTGATCGCCGCGGATGTTTTATTCGTTTTTAAGAAGGTTATTTTTGCAGCTCTTCACCTGTTACATATTTAATGATTTTGATGAACTACTAACCTGATAAGCCTCCGGACACCCGGCCGTGTCCGAAATGTTAAACACGAACACGTCAACATGCTCACAGCAACACAACATTTTTACCCAATCACATTCCCAAACATCCACATTACTTCCTCCAACACACACACACACACACACACACACACACACACACACACACACTACCCCAGCACCTTATACAGTAGTGACAAACACTGCAAACTCCAAGTAAGACGAGTTGAAGTTACCTTGCTAGACTGAGCTGAGGTCGTATGGTGTCATGTTATTTATTACACTCACTGCGAAAAAGGCCCCTTTAACAAATAAGTCATTCATCAAGTCTTAAAATCTTCTTATTGTTAAAAAGAAAAAACCTGTTATTAAGTGAGATTATTTCACTTTTTGTTCCCGACTGGACCAAGGGCAATTAGTTTTTCTTTTCATGAAATCATTACAATGATCTGCCAGTTCAAAGTTACGGTCAGTGCGTTAATTTTTATAACTTCTGTGGAAACGACGGGGAAAAAAAAAAAAGATTGTAGGACAAATTTAAGATGATGTGACTTGTTTAATAAGACCCTTTTTCTTTGCAGTGGAGTGATCATGTTTTATCCATGACTGCAAAAGAAATCAATCATGTTAATGCCAATAATCAAGAACCTGGCTGGTACTCTTTTCAGAGTTTGTTTACACACAAATAAAGACATGATGATGTACAAAAAAACGCTTTATTTGAATTATTTTCAACACAGGATAAGAAAATGCTTCGAATCTCACCTCTTTTGACTTTTTTCTGTTTGAAAAAGAACTTAAAAAAACATTGTCTCAACTTAAGTCCTACAGTGGAGGTAACCTTAAATATTAATATTAATAACCCTGTAAATCTGTGATGCAACGCTTTGCTATAAACCCGCCTGACATGATCTTAAACTGTCAAAATGTTGCATCATAGATATTTTGGCAGCTTGCAGTGTTCAGTGTGTGAAGCACCTCTCCTCCCTCCTGCTTTGTATGCTGCGTTTGTCCTTCACCTGAGACACGTGTGCGTCAGTATTTTCCAACCTTCCTGAGTGATGGAGGTCAGATAACTTCGTCTTTTCATCGACACTGTTGGGATGTTTTCAGTTTGAAACTTTGAAGCCATTTTGAACTAAATGTTATCTAAAAAAATGCAATTAATAACAATGATTGTGATAAAAAACATTATTATAAGTTTCTATTTAAGTTAAAATGTTAATGTTTTATTCACTTTGGCGAGTTTTACATCAGCAAGTCTGTTTTAAAACCACTTAGTTAACAATTTTAACTATTTATCCAGTAATCTATTACTCTCAAAGCATTTAGCAGCAGGCTAGTTTTAAGTTTACCATTATTTCAAACACTCAGACGACACATAACTTTTATCTGACTTTTTTCATCTGCTGACAAATGTTATCTTATTCTGTTTAAGCCCAAACTGATTTCACCTGCCTACTATTTCAGATTATTGATCACAGATTTAGTGAGTCTGTCTATAACAACTATTATTTAACTCTTTAGCTGGTGTCTCATGGTTCCATGACACTTAGTTAACCTGCCATTTTTGTCATTTATTTAACACATCAGCCAACTATTTCAACTGTTTCCTCCAACTGGCTCTTTATAGCTTTTGTTCTGCTAAGCTGTTTGTTTCAGCTGTGTATCCATTACAATTAGCTACCTTGATTTATTTCAATTTTGTCCATCGTTTTGGTTCATTAACCATTTCAACTTCAACTCTTCTGCTTGTTTACTGTTTTTTATTAACTGTTTTAATTCGTTTCAATCGGTGTGTTCAGTGCAGTCAGTCTGTTGTAGCGACAGAAGATCACAATACACGAAGACCACCAATAAATATTTGAGTGCTTATTTTTATTCCTCTGCAAAAACTTGGATATACATACTGTATATATATATATATATATCCTGTAGAGTAATCACTGATGTAGGTCCATCACATCTGCTATCCTCACATATCACCTATCAGTAGACAGAACTGTTGTCCATGGTGTTTTTTAGTTTAAACTGTTCCTTTAAAATAAGAACATTTGTCTGGAAAGTTTGGTGTCAAACCTCTGATAAAAGTTTTCTTCCACTTTCCCACAAGGATCATTCTTGATGATTATAATGACTGAATTAAAACTACTCTTTCTTTTGTTAAACCTGAATTTGTCCACTTTCAGAACCATTTACTTTCAACTTTGTGCTCCTCTTTAAAAATTAAGCCAAAGTTGTTGTTTTTCCATCTTAATTGTTTTAAAAGAGCAGCTCTATTTTCTTTTTTTCCTCCACCTACAAATGGTCGGAAAAGAAGCTCTTCTTTTTCTCACACGTCTTCTTGGCCCCTGTCGGCCTCTTGAGTTTCATGCGGATATATTTTTTGCCTGGACACAAAGAGATGGAGGGATTAAGGACACTGAGAAACCTTTCAGAAACCACAGCCTCCCTGGTTTGTGCTGCTCTCCAGGGAGGCTCAGAGACCAGAGAGAGGAGGTGAGCGAAAAAACAAAAACCTGTGAAGTGAGAAAGACAATTAGTCCCATAACCTTCTGCTTTTAAATGCGAGGACATTTGCCTGCTTTGATTCTGTGACAAAACACACACACACACTTCCCCTCACACTCCTTTGTACTGCAGCATAAAGTTTTTATTATTGCAGATGCTGCTTTTCTGCACAAAACCGTTGAAACAACAAATAATGCGTCCCTCTCCAAACACTCACAGTGCACTGCAGGTACTTTATGAACAACACAAACAATAATAATATGAGCTAATTATCATTTGTCTAAACCAACTCATTGGGAAAAAAGTGCTCATTTTAATGAGAATTATGTTTCTAACAGCATGACCTAAGCCTTTGAAAATGCAGCCACACAACAAACCCTCTGTTTGGATAATAATGACTTTGCATAATCCACGTTTGACAAAGCTGTTTTTATTTCGGAGGAAATTTGATGCCAAAATTCGGAGATAAACCACATGCAGCCAGAGAAGGCAACAGAATATGTTCACACAAAGTGCTTCCAATAAACAGTGTTTTTTTGCTCTGAGTCAGTCATCTGCACATCAGCATGTCATTATCTCATCACTCGGGTGTTTGAATCTCAGAAATTGGAGCAAGTTTTGCTTCAAATGTGGCCAAATTTTCGAATGCATCCAACCGAAACACTGTCACCTTAAAACTGGTTTTGAAATGCTTTGAACAAATATGACAAATTAATGTGATGTAATGAAATTTAATTAAATGCGTGAAATCACAAGTTGTTGAATGTAACATTTACCCAGGCATGATTTCAGGTGCATGCCGCTGGACTGAGGTTTGTTATTGTATTTTAATGCTTTTTTTTTTTTACTTTAATACCCTTCAGAGGTAACTTTCGATACATTGTCTGTCAGCCATCTTAAAAAGTGACTTCAGAAATAAAACTGCAATCATGTCATTAGACGCTTCCCAACAGCTGACCGCATAAAATCCTGAAAAATCAGCTTTCAACTCCATAAAAATGCCGCTAATTGGTCATTATAATCCTGTTAATAATGCAAAAGACTGTCTGTCTGCAAGGGATCATTCTGCTAGTTTTTACTTTTAGTCTTTTTCTAATTATCTTGCTGATACTTCTTATTTTTGAAAGTTGGACCTTTTTTGTGTGTGTTTACAGTTTTATAATATTACTTTTGCCAATCTCTACTGACATTTTAAATATATAGAAGCAAAAATATCAACCGGTGTGCATCTCAAATCAACAGTGTGCACACTTTAGCTCATATTTTATTAAAACAAAGGGAACACCTGTGAGATCCGATGGGATTCTTCTCAGATTGTAAACATTCTCTAATTACGTTTGGTCCCACGTCGGCTGCGCATTAAAGTATATATGCTTTTTAGTTTCCCAGTAATCTCAATTCGTAATGTGCCACACTGCACCAGAAGTCATTACACAGTTGTATTTTTTTTCCCCCTAACATTGTTTGAACTCCACAGAACTTTATTTAAATTTGTTGTTAAGATTCCAAAGTTTAAAAAACAACTAAATGTGTCTGAGTTCGATGGAAATGTGCAGAAAACGATGCTCAAGACAAGAACATTCAACCCGACTGAAGCAAGAACATTTGGGTTTGATCTCGTGGTGCAGGAGTGTTAAAAAGGAGGCGTCATTCATTATTCAATGAAGAGCCAGAAGAATGTTATACAGAGTGAAATGAAATCATTTTCACCTCCGAGGGAAACAAAAAAAAAAAAAGCGGAGGGGGGGGGGGGACAAAAACGGTTTGTCAGGATTCTTTTCTCTAATATTTTCTCTTCTCATCTTAAAAGGATGATTCGTCTCAGAGGGTTCATCCCGATGCGATCGATCACTTCCTTCTGTCTTCCGCCTCTGTTTTATTGCTCGTGTGTTTAAACTGAGGCAAATCAAATTCTGCGTGTTTTCACCACACACATACACACACGCAGACACACACACACACATGCACATGCAGACTGACAGGGCTCCTCTTGCACAGTGTCAGTGAGTATTGCAGCAGTAAAAAAGGCAGCGCCTCTCTAAAGCCTTGATCCCTCTTACTTCTAACAGGATTTGACCCTTAAGTCCCGGAGCATGACCCTCATCTGCTGCAACACCATCATCCTGTTTAACATACACTCTCACTATTGTCCTCCTGTCTCACACACACACACACACACACACTGGCACACACACACATTTAGAGGCCCAAACACACATATGGATACATTTCAGAGCCTGAAACCATCACTGCACTTCTTTACATCCTCCCACATGCACACTCACACACACACTGACAGACACACACACACACACTCGCACATGCACCCACTGTACTATATGATGTAACACGGCTTAATTTTACGCGTAACACACAACCTGATGGATCCACTTAAATGTAAATCGCGAACAACTGCTCCTGGCGCTGCAAATAAAGAGAGGAGGAAAAATAAGAAGATGACAAGGGGATGGAGGATGGAGAGAGGAGGGCGATGAGGAGAGGTGGTGATGGTGTCGTGGAGGAGGGGGTGAGCTCGCTGCGAGAGGATGATACGATTGAGTGAGTGAGAAAGAGAGAGAGATGAAGGGGAAAAGAGAGAGAGAGAGAGAGAGGCAGGGAGGATGAGAGGATGCAGGGAGACGAAAAAAGAGAGGAGAGATTGAGCAGGCAGCTAAGCAGCAGATTAAACTGCAGGGTCGTCAGCTGTAAAACAAACAGTCCTTTTAGTGGGGATCAAATCCAGACTTAACCCCCCTCCTTCCCTCATCCTCCTCATCCTCCTCATCCTCTATCTACACACAAACAAACACACACACACACACACACACACACGGTTCGTCACAGAGGAGATAATGCCGCTCACTGAAGGAGAAGGCAGAAAGAAAGAGGATGACAATCTGGGTGGAAAGCAAATTCCCGTCTCCAAGCCCGTTTTTGTGGCCGTTACCTAAATTGCTCCTCAGGGAAACGAGAAGTTTTATTTTACCCACGAAGAACTTCTTCATTATATCTGTATCTTTTTTCTCCCCCCCCCCCCACCTCCTCCCTCTGTGCAGATTGTGTCGGTGATAGACTGAGCTAATAACAGGCACAGAGTCACTGTGGAGTAAATAAGGCAAAACAGAGGGTTTCTCTTCTCACAGTTTCGTGTTTATATTACATCTTTACAGTAATATTCCCCCGACACGCTGCTCGCCTCAATGTTCTGCCCGTTCGTTTAAATCTCTTTCTCCGTCGCTGAGGCTCTGGGATGCTGCCCGGGCGGCTCCATCAGTCCGAAGGCTCAATTTCCAAACTGTCAGCTTTTATACCGACTGTACAGGCCTCTTCCTTTGCTTTGTATGTGTGTGTGTGTTGAGTTTGTGTACTAAGATGTGTTTGTGCAAATCCAAGAGCAGAACCAGTGTCTGTTATTGTGCTTGTCGTCTTCTTCTTCTTCTGTCTTTGAGAGGACTCGTTTAAGCTTTTTTTGTGGTCGAGATTGGAAATGTTTTTGTAAAGTGAGGACACTTCTGCTGCTTCAAAAGACAAAACAAAAAAAGCCACACAAGGTCCAAAATCTGGAGCTTTCAACAGAAACACATGGTCTTCATCTGCAAAAAGTGCTCGGTTGTCTTTGTAACTCTGCAGATCTTCTGATGAGGGAACTTTTTGTGCAACTTTACAGCTGAAAATCTGGTGAAAATGACTGCGTGACAGAGTTAAAAGCTCCTCGAGAAGCAAGTAAGACACTGAGTCACAGCCAAGTTGCATTAATCTTCACATCTAAACTCTCCTCTTCAGGGCCTTTACTGTTTGGTTTTATGGTCAAGGTTAAAATTAGTCTCATGTTAAGGGTTGAAAAGAGTAAATCTATGTTATTAGAAGTTTAAGTTGCCCACACAGTTTGTAAAGCAGACTGTATATTATCATATTTGCAGCCTCAAGGCAACGGTGATCCATCACAGTGAAGATACGTCTCAAATTAGCATTTTCCCCCCAAAGTTCCTGCATTGTTTTTCACGGCAATACATTTTAGGTGCAGCATCGTCACTGAAATTTCAACACAGTAATATTATCAACAGCAACTAACGCAGGCCGAACATTAAGGTTGATGGATTATGTAATTTTTGAAAGTTTCAGCAGTCTGTCGATTGATTTTCATAGAATGTGGAAAAGAATGTAAAGCACAATGTGAAGACAAAACAACATGATTTGCAAAATCAGGATCCTGAACGAAAAAAATGTAAAATCAATGCTATTAAAAGTTAGAAACCAGAGGCTGTGGGATATAAACCAGGATCCTCACAGATATAGAAGTGTAAATGTGTGTGTGTGTGTTTGGTTTCAGGCTCTTTGCATGTGACCCAGAGTCCCTCGGCTGCTAAAAGCACAACATTCAACTCAATTAGTGGCATGTATAATTGATAACTGTCTGGGAGAGTATTTGTATTTACACTGGAATTAAAAGCCTCCGGTGTCAGCTATCACATCTGAGGGCCGATAAGTGTGTGCGTGTGTGTGTGTGTGTGTGCCTGTGTGTGCATGTGTGTGTCTGTCTATGTGTGTGTATGTTTCGGGGGGGATGTATGGGGATGCATGTATATCATAAGCCTAAAGGGATTGCTGCTGTGAGCCTCTTCTTCCTCTTCTCTTTCTCTGCTGCAGTGGAAACTAAATCACAGTTAATCCAACTACAAACACAGCAGCAAAGCTCTTTGTTTGGGTTAAATAGTCCAGAATAATCTTGCGGCCCACGTCTCTCTGAAATCACTTTTTAAAGCACCCTTCACTTTGCATTAATCTGCGGATTATTGTTGTCACCTGTTTTCCAATCAGGAGCAGGTATCATGTGGAATATCTGATACTGATGCAGATCTGCTAACTGAGGTTTGACACTCACACCCAAAACTAAATTAAAAACAAGATTCTCCAACCTTAAGAAAGTAGTTTGACATTTAAGGATGTCAACTTGAGGCGTCAAACGACCAGCTAAGACTTGAATGAGTCACAACTTTGGACCAAGAAAGACATCTGCACACAATCTCTTAACAAAAAACAAGAAACTGTGTTTTTCTACCACTTTGGAGCTGCTGATGGGCAGATTTGGTCAGCCTACCTTCAGACAGAGCTAGCTTAGCTGTTTCTCCGATTCCAGCCTTTGTATCACGTAGATTCCTGTTCCTATATGATTTGATTGCATCCTTTTTGAACATTTAGATGGCTGATGTTGTTCTTTTCATCCATAATTATGAGTATTACATATATGATTGTGTTCTCCTCAATGTTTTTTATTTGAATGTGAAATGATTGTCTGTATGTAAAGATAACATCTCAGTATGTACAGCTGAGTCTGATAAGAGCATGAGCTGAAAACGGCGCTCATGCTAAAATTAGCAAAATATATGTGTAAATCTGGGACTATTTTACCCAAAAATAAGTAAACAAGATTAACACGAACATCTGTACAGATGTTTAATACCTTTTTCAGTTTTGACCCCCTGTAGATGCACAGTAGTTTAACTGTAGATTTCACTATTATCAGTTCAGAGCATTTTTTGAAAACCCACTTTGAAGCTTCAGTACCCAAAAGTTTAAAAGTGTTTCCTTGCGACAGAAGATTTATCGGCTTTATAAATTCTGTCTTGTGCTTTTTCCTGCACAAACTTTTAAGGTGAGAATAATAATAATTATATCTCTGCAACATGATTTCTGAACCGTTTCTGCGGGTCTGAAATGTTTCTTTTAGCGGTGCAGGCTGCAGGAATTCACCCTCAGTTTTGTCTGGAGTGAAACAAGCACTTGAGACTCGAGTACTTGAGGGAGCACGAGTGGGAAACCTGCTGGAGCAAAAATGTGCCACCGCCGCAGCCTCCTCCACCTCTAACAGCCTGCTGCGCCTGTGTGGCGGAGGACTGAGCAGCCGGTTGACTTTGGCCGAGGTCGCCTGAAAAGCAGCTGTAGTGGAGTTAAGTGTGGCTCTGGTGTTGAGTTCATCGCCTGTTTGATTCAGAGAGGAGGGGGAAAAAAAAACCTGCCGTCACCTTCACTCCACTCAATCATATCTGGGGGGGGGGGGGGGGGGGGGGGGGGGGGGGGGGGGGGGGGGGGGGGGGGGGGGGGGGGGGGGGGGGGGGGG
>JAQNCA010000004.1:20352693-20365519 GCA_029783725.1 Acanthurus tractus | reverse complement strand
CCCTACACCCCCCAAAAACAACTCGGCCCCCCCCCCCCCCCCCCCCCCACACACACACACACCCCCCCGGCTCACTGTAATACGCACCGACCCTGAGTGTGTTCGACCACCTTCACCTCCTCCTTCATCCCGGCTTGTTTTTTTTCCTTTTCTCTTCAGACTGACCCTCAGTGCTCCCGCCTGTAATGATGGTAATCTCAGCCTGTTTTATTTTGCCCTTTCAGCTCCGCATTTGACCCGAACTCAACTCTGCATGCAAACAAACTCCTGGTGAGCATCCAGTGGAAGAACTGTCTCCAGATTAATCTCACAACTGTTTTTTTTTAATATGAATTTATGAACTGTTTTGTGAATAATATATCAAGAAAATGTGAAAAAAGGACATTTTGAATTTCCAAGTGGTAATATTTGTCAGAGCAACAGTTAAAAAAAGCCCCAAAATATTAATTTAACAATAATATAAAACTGAAAAAGGCAGCAAATGATCAAATTTAGGAAGACAGAACTGAAGAATTTCTAATGCTTGTGTTGAATAAATACTTAAAGTAATTAGTGTATTAATCAATTAGTTGATTAAAGGAAAATTAATTAGCAACTTTTGGGACTTTCCATTAATAATTTACCATTCTTGTTGTTACTTTCTGTGATTTAGATGCTTTAAATGAAAGAATTTGCAAAACTTCTTCTTGATATTTGTTGATTATAAAAAATTGTTGTGAAGATTTTTCTCTTGATACTTTGTGATGAATTAATTTAAGAGTTGAGACACTTTTAAAGATGCGTTCAAAGTCATCCAGCTGTTTATTTTAAAAGCATCAGCATGTTCAATGAAGGATCTTTTAGTTTTTAAACAGTCTCACTAATTCTGGGAAAGGGGGACAGGGGGAGGGATGCTGAAGGAGAGAGAGGGGGGAGGTGAAAGCGTGTGTGTGTGTGTGTGTGTGTGTGTGTGTGGTTTGGGGTGAGATGAGATAGAGGGTTTAAGATTCGGTCCATCCATCCTTCAGCCCTGCAGACTGGAAGTGGGCCGGCAGACAAACTGATCATTGTTATTCATCTAACGAAGCTTTCTTTTTTTTCCCTCTCCGGCTTCAATCACGGTAACAGGACCAATTGTGTTATCATTACATTTTATTACACAGGAGCCTCTAATGAATGCGCTTTTTGCAAACGAGATGATTGTAAGCAATTCTCATAATTGATTAGTTAAATTAGTATTGTTAAAAAAAAAAAAATCCCTCCGTGTGCTCGACTGGCATGATGATTTTTTTTTTACTTGTTATCTTCTGATTGTAATGTTCATTGTAATTCTTTCTATCATCACACTGATGGGGGATTTAGATTTGCATGTGTTTGCTCATTTGATGCTCTTATCCAGAAGAACAAGCTTCATTTTGTCGCTGACCAACAATAACACTGAAAAAAGAAGGAATGCAGGCGTCAGAGGCAAAGTTTGCATTAAATTGCAGAGGAAACATTTCATTCTCACCTGTTTGCAATCCTGTTGAACACGTTATTGTTTTCTCATGTTTCTATATGTTTCCTTCCTCTGTTTTTGTAAAAATAGAGCGTTTTAAAACCTGTTTTCTGCTCTGAAAGTGAAACGTCTTTGGCTCAGCTCTCTTAGCTTTTCCTGATAATGTCCCTGTGACCCTGCAATGATCGTGTGTGAGTGTCGTGCTGCATGGGAAAAGGAAATAAAATAAGAGCTAAGGGGAGACATCGTTTTCTTGTTGCTCCAAGATAAGAGGATATTACAGCTTGTGGAAGAGGGCTTATAGGAGAGGAGACATCATTCAGCTGGGGAAAGAGGTTATGTGAAGTACTTCTTGAAGAGATGAGTTTTCAGCCTTCCAGGAAAGATGGTGGGTGTCTCCGCTGCTACGAATCACCCTGGAAGGTCATTGTGTCTGTGGGTGGACGGTGTGTGTGCGCGTGAGTGTGTGTATGTGTGTGTGTTTACAGGATGAAATTGAAGAAAATTATTGAAAATACCAACACAGTATCTGCAGGGAAAATTATGCCTGCACACATTTACTTTACTCTGACGACAACTCAGCTATTGAATTATTAAATGTAATTTCAAGCACATTATGAACTGCCAGAGATCCATAAACCTTATATTTATTTGCAATTACTCTGATATCGATGTAATATACAGTCCGGGGAGTCTTTGTTGTGGGTTTAGATTTGTCTTTAAATGAATATGTGTGAGAATAATTTAATCTCATAAGTGATACTGCGAGCAGAAGCTGCTGTGATGCGTCACATCTGTGCTTTGTTGTGATGTCTAATTTAACACCACACGGCGGTTAATTAATATTTCTTTTCATTTTATTTCCTCTTTCCTCGCCTCTGCAGCTTCATTGTGATGATGATCGCAGCGTTGATGCTGAGCAGTTTGAACATCTCGTGTGTTTTGTGGTGTGTTTCCAGATGCAGTGCAGCTGTGGCTCTTCAGTAGGACACCTCTCGCCACCTTACTGGAGCAGAAGTAAGTGTGTTTTTTGTGTCTCCAACTTAGTTATTGTAAACATGTGGGTCATTATTTTGCAGGGGAGGTGGAGCTGTTGTAAGACCCGAAACACCCAATGATCCCAGGAAACAACACTGATGATGTGTCCAAGGTTGAGCATCAGGAATGTATTTTCAATTGTGGGTCATTATTTTGGTGGGAGATCACTGATGTAAATGTGAGAGTCACCATGTGCATCCGCCTTTAGAACAAAAACAAGCAACAGTTATCCTCTTCTTGACCAATCAGAGAGCAACATTGTTA
This sequence comes from Acanthurus tractus, assembly GCA_029783725.1. Taxonomy (NCBI): domain Eukaryota; kingdom Metazoa; phylum Chordata; class Actinopteri; order Acanthuriformes; family Acanthuridae; genus Acanthurus; species Acanthurus tractus. Next base: position 20,362,740 of record JAQNCA010000004.1, on the reverse strand, counting down.
GTTGCCCCATTTTTCACCCGTGATTCTTGGTGCCATCTTTAGTTTAATCTTGTCAATTTTAATTAGATTCATGCAAGTTTAAGTTGTAGATACATGGCGTCAACCCCAGAGGAGCAGAGTGGGCGTGAAGACATTTACTGTGATCACAGAACACAGTTGTTTGTTTGTTGTTCTCACTAAAAATCCTAAGAAATCTGTTTGTTTTCGTGTTAAATTAAATGTAATTTCAACGCATCGAGTTATTTGTTTGTTCGCTCAGTTTTCATAATGATGCTGCCTAAACAAATCATAGCCGCAAAGCGTTAAATGTTACCCAACTCTGAATTTCCCATAATTATTTGTTATCAAAACATCAGATGTGGGATATTTTTAATTCAAATTCGGGTTTTTGTTTGATTAGCTGAAACCAAGAGGCAGAATTTAGGGTGCCTGAGCTTTATAACGTTTTTTTGTTTTCAAGATGTCAAAAAATTAGGAATCTACAGAAATCAGTTCTCAAAATTGGACCTTTGTGACAAATAATCATGTTGTGAACTCAACACGACGAGCTTGAAACAGTTTTTTTCTCTTAATAAAAGACTAATTAGTTTGTGCTCCGAAGAAAAGCTTTATGATCTCAGGAAAAGATAATGGAAGAAATAATTACTCACGTCCTCTGTGGCCCGAGATAATGTTTTGCTTGACACATCTTATTGAGACAAGTTTTTATTCGTCAGTCTCTCTGCTTCAAAAAACATGTTAATTGCTTATTTCGAGTGGTAAAAGGTTTAATATTTGGATGTTTTTCCAACGGTGAGAACATAATAATTTGTGACACTGTTGTACAACATTAATTTATTAACGAATGGAAAAACAAACAGTCACTGCAGGGGAAGAATCTCAGCACATCATCCTCATTGGATGATGGAGAGTAAAGATATTTTCTACAACATCACATTCAACCTTAAAGAAACGGATAAAACAGGGGACTGAATGAATGAATGAACTCAAAAAGGACAAAATCATGATCTCTACCTGTAAATCAGAGTCTTCTGAGTCGTTTAAAAAGCTCCCTCGTGTGTCTCCAGCAGTGCTTTTCCCCGACTGGGCCTACAAACCGGCCTGGTCGCCCGGCTCCAGGCAGGTGCAGCTGTGGCACTTCCTGTTGGAGCTGCTGGGGCGCGGGGAGGGCGGAGCCATCGGCTGGGGAGGCGAGTGGGGCGAGTTCGTCATCCGGGACCCCGAGAGGCTGGCCAGGCTGTGGGGGGAGAGGAAGGGCAAACCGCACATGAACTACGACAAGCTCAGCCGGGCGCTCAGGTGACGCAACACACACCAGCATGCCGGCCACATGGTCATGCAACATCTGCATGCGGGTCATAAACACCTGTGAGCTGCGCTTCTTTACCAGTGCATGTGTGAAATCCCTCTCCTCCCTCAGGCAGACGCTTTACATACTGTGTTCTCCTCACCAACATGTGTTGTCAAATTAAAATTTCAAATCTACCATGTTCACAGATGCAACACATGCTATTCAGGAAGCACTTTTATCATAAGTGCCCTGCAGGAACATGAGTGTATAGCATACACACACACATACACGCTGACACACACACACATACTGTGCAAACAGACGCAGTGTGATCTGACGGAGGAAACGTTTTACTTCCAGATATTACTACAACAAACGCATCCTGCACAAGACCAAAGGGAAAAGATTCACCTACAAGTTTAACTTCAGCAAACTCATACTGGTCAACTATCCAGGACACCCACCACCTGCACCACCTGCAGCACCACCCGGCCACCAGGTCATCACCACATCTGCACACCGCCACAACTTAAAGGACGTCACTGTTTGGAAAACTGGTTTCTTTTGCTTTTAAATACAACAAAAACTCTTCTGTCTCTGCTGCAGTTTCATATTTTCAGCGCTAATTTTCTCATCACAGAAGCTGCATTTGCACCAGTTTTCCAATACATGTGTGTTGTCCTTTAAGAAGAGTTTTATTCTAAAAATACTCAAAGCAAAAAATAATTATCTTACCTTGACTGTGTTTTTTAATACTTAAAAAATGAACCAACTTTAATGGAAACAATTACTTGAACTTTATCATTTCATATAAAACTGGCTGACTTGAATAGAAATCATTATTTAAGCTTTATCATTTAATGTGAAATTGACTGATCCTTTAATGTGGAGGAGAAATATCACCTTCACAGACAAACCGAGGGCTCAGATTACCTTCTATCCGAGCTCCACGTTTTGTTTAAGATATGATTCCTTCTGTAAGAGTCGGGATTAGCCAGGCTGTGCCACGTCCGTCGCTGTGGATGCACTATTAACATTTCACAGTTCAAAATACCATCTGAGTTTGGAATAAAACTCTTATTATCATTTGTTTTAATTAAGTGTTTCAAGTTAAAGTGAGGCCACCAGTGTACAAAATATCAGGAACACCTTTCTGCTGTTAAACTGATAAATGTTTTAATCATCCAAAGTGCTTTTTTAACTTCTCAGCTACGTCAGCTCTCGTCCGACACTGTTGAATCACATGACTAATGGATGCAAACCTTCACCTGGTGTTCTTAATGTTTCGTGCACACGGTGTCGGATCACGTTGTTTGAATTTTTGAAATATCCATATTGCCATTTCGACCTCCCTCTCCTCTCATCTCATCTCATCTCATCCCTCCATCCATCCACTCTGCAGCTGGTTCAGAGCGCCTCTCTTCCCTTCCCTCTCCACCCTGCTCAGAGTGGGGTTCCTCTCTGTGGAGGAGGAGGGTCAGTGATGGACCGAGGTAAGAAAACAGCAGTCACCGGTTCAGGTGCATCCACGGGAGACTTTTTCTTATTCTCAAATATTCCCATAAAATACTCCAAAACTAACTAACCAACTGCCTGTCTGACTTTCCTAACTTTTCTGAAGCTTTTATGGCTGAAAACATCTGATCCTGCTGAACAAAAGCCCTAAAAATAATCATGTTAATAATCAGAATATTACAATTTTTACGCAACTTTAAAGGTAAAAGAGGACGTACAAATGCAAACATGTAGGTTTACAGTGTAATTCAAACATGTGAACACACACATGTTGCATATATACAAACCTCTATTCACTCATTGATACAAGTAAGAAAAAACAGTTGGGCTTTTTAATTTAGAAAAAAGGACAAACTTGTTTATTTGGGGACCATTTTCAGCCATGGATTGACACAGATTTGCTTTTTACATCAACAGGAGCAAATATTTAAGTGTCATTTAATGAAGGAACATGTTGCACAATGTAACAGTGAAGCTCAGTGATGTTTTTCTAAAAGCTTTTGAACAACAATGGATCACTGTGGACCAAAGGATTAAAATACATCAGGCTTCGGCTACACAGAGACTATTTATCAGTAGGATCAATTCATCTTCGGTGCTTTCTTGATTCAGTGTTCAATAAAGAGAATAACAGCATTGATAACCATATTGATATCAGTGTGCTTTTCATCTGTACCTTTGCAGAGGAAACACCATGAAAGAAAACGGCCTCTTTTCACTTTTCCATCCTCATATTCACTCGGATTCACATCACATAGCTCACACTTTAATGCTCGTACGCTGCAGGTTTCATTAGTCCTGAAGTTTCTTTTAAGTTCAGGTCAGAAGAAAACTACTTTTCCACCTTCTCTTTTCGCTTGTTTAATTTTTTTTTTTTTCTCTATTTCAAGGTGAACCAGGATGTGTGTGATGGAAAATAATGCACAAATGGAGTTCAATCTTGACCTTGAAGTCAAATTCTAGGGGTTTTCAAAATGAATAAATTCAAGCTTCTGGGGTGTAACTGTGCTATTTTCTGAGAGTCAACACACACACACACACATAGAAAAAAAAAATCTACCGCTACGCACCTAGAAAACTGTAATATAGCAGGTTTATTATTCAGAATATATTGAGCTATTGATTGGAACCTCAACAAATGTGCAGCTAATGATTAAATAAGGCAATAGACTTTTGATATTAAATAAGCTTCAAAGACTTCAAGCACATCTTACAGTCTCTTCGTGCTTCCTGTAGTTTGTGCAGCTGTAATGGAAAGAGTCTGACTCGCTGCATGTAGCAAACGGGTAGAAAACCATTAGAGACTGTTTTATATAGTATTTTCCTCCCTTTTTACTGTCTGTATGTTTGTGTTTTCAGAAACCACATCACTGCGTCCTGAGTTTAGTGCAACCCCAGATTATTTTTGGGTGGTTTAAAGAAATACAAACGAGCCAAAGAGCTTTTTTTTCCCCCCCTAAAGCAGCAGGATAATTAGTGCAGCCAGACATTGGCTTTGCCAGACAACCGTGAAGATGCCTCAGTTTTAAGCTCTGACAAAAGCTGGTAAATGAACCTTGAGCTAAATCTTTTCTGTCAGACTAAGGTTTAGAAATTAGCTTTTATACTTTGCATTTCTTTTTATTTCTTTTATCCAAATTTTACATTTACATTTTTAACATATCACAACATCAGCTAACAACAGGGGGGGGGAAACATTTGATTTAAGGCTCGTTAGATGCTTCAGGTGTATTATTGTTTTATTTTGTCATAATATCTTGTGAATATTGATTAGTAAATGTACCTGAGCTCCTGTTGTCTTGCAGTGATGGAATGTAACTGAGTAGATTTACTCAAATAAGCACTGTACTTCAGCACAAATAGGAGGTGCCTATTCTGTATTTTAGTATTTCTTCTAACAGTTTTTTGTACTTTGACTTTACTATATTTCAAAACGGAATTTTCTAATTTTACTACAATTATTTAACAGATTTAGTTACTAGTTACTTAAAAACTTATACACACAAAACATCAACAGCTGAAACAATCAGTCTCTCTCCCTCTTTGTCTCCTCACAGCGGTCCAGCCTGTCCCTTACCCCTTCCTGTTTCCTTGCTACCTCCCTAAGCCCATCCCGACGCACCACGCTCTCCATGGCCACTTCCCCTTCATCTCTGCACCCCCACGTCCGGGGGCCAACCTGAGGGAGATGAAGGAGCCGGGCCTCCCACCTCTGGCCTCGGCCCTCCACCTCAGGACCAACGGCTGGCCACACAACAGCTCCACTGGATGGGACCACATCAGTCAGAGCCTGTTTGGTGGAGTAAAGCAGACTGAAACTCAAGAAGAAGAGAGGAGAGTGGAAGGTGACACACAGATGGGAGAGAGAGAGTGAAGAGGAGGAACAAGCTACAGCAGATGGACTGTTTTCCCTCCTTAAATCTTTTAAATATGTGTTCTTTTAGTTAATATTCATTGACTGTGATACGCAGACTTTATATTTATTGAGTTTAACCATCATGTGTGTTTTTTCTTTTCCTTTTTTTTAATGTAGAAACATTGAAGAAAATGCTTTTCTCATGTCAGGACTTCAAGCCAAAGTACAGACACTGCACTTGTAAACAGTCAACAACATGACGTTTGTGCTTGAGTAAATAAAGCAGTGCACTCAACTTACATTATTCAGCTGTTTGTCTGGCATTCCTCGTCCTCCTTCTTTGGGCCTCATGAAAATAATAAGAGCTGCATAAATGATGCATTTAAACAGGCACTGTGAAATTTTCATGAAAGGAGCTTTCATGTCTTCCTCCTCAGCATCAGGACCAGACATTGGTGCCTGCAGTTATCACTCCGACACAGCAGGGGGCAGTGGCATCTTTGGGAAGACAGTCAGCGATAGGCTGGGTAAAAAAATTAAGAGGTATCACTCCTAAATGTTTTCCTGACACCCCAAATCCTATTACTTAATAGAGTATAACTGTGGAAAAGAGTTTTATTTCAATTTTTTCTGAAAAATAAATATCTTTGTTTATTTCTGGTAGAATGTCCTACATTCTTGCCAGTAGGCCTAAATATCTTTTAATATCGCAAACAATAAAAAGAAGATGAAGAATTGAGAAAAGAACGAATAGTACGAAGTAAAATTTCAATAAAGGTGGTTAATTACAATTTTTATGGTCCTCTGTTTAAAACTGTTTCCCAGGACCAACATTTTAACATCAAAACTAAGAAAGGAAAGCTCGCTTTTACCGTGGCAGCCAAGTTTGCAGTCTTAAAAACATATCAGATTTTAGCCAACGAGTGAGCACTGCTGTCTCTTTACAATCTTTGTCATTTTGGCGGCTAATGTTCTAAGGCACGAATTTTTTTTGTTCTGCAGCGCGGGAGTGTGTTTCTGTGTGCATGTTGTGAGTGTGCGCCCATAATTTCTCTTATAATCTTAATTCAGCAGCAGGTGCAGGAAGAGTTTGAGGACAAAATGCAGCGAAGCATCGCGTAAGTACATAGTTAATACCGGGAGTGGTTTGCTTTTTAGCTTGCTATTGGTGGTAACGTTAGCTTTAGCGTGGTGACGTCTGAATCTGTATATGCATCAATGTCAGCTAACTCAAGCTAGTAAAGTTGTGATTTAAAAATGACAAACAACATGGGAAACGTAACGTTAGCTAGCTTAATGCTAATATTAATGTTAACTCAACTGTAGGCAAGCTAGTGTTAGCATAGAAAAATCTGCAACGTCTTCTTAGTAACTATGTCAATATTTTTTGTCCAATGGTGGAGAAAAACACAACCTTTTGTTACAAAAAAAATCAGACTATAATGTCGTGTCTGTGGGCTGAACCTTAATCTTAGAAATAAGATGAATTGTTTAGTTACGAGTGCGGAAGAGCTTAGAAAATCCTTGTGGTGTACAAAGCTAGCTGCAAGATGAAAGTAAGGCTCATTATGCCTGCCAGGTTAGCAAGATGGGAATCTGACACAGTTAGTAGTTACGTTTAGTTTAATTATTAACCAGCCAGCCCACCAAAAAAGTCACACACAGGTCAGCTGTGTTGTCACTGGCAAAAAGACACTGTTTTGATGTTTGCTAACGCCCATTAGGCCATTAACTGTTTCCTGTCTGTTACTACTTTCCCTCTTCTATCAGATCCTTCTTTCAGCCCAAGACCAAGAATGTTCAGAAGAAAGCTACAGATGAACCAGTGAAAAAGTAAGTTTTTCTTTTAACCTCACACAAGATGGGAGGTTATTGCTTTGAGAGGTCAAATATTGTGTTCATAATCAATTTACATTTAAAATTTAAGCATTTGAAACAACCGTATAGACTTACCTGCAGTAGTTGAGTGTGTGCAGTATGCACAAAGTGTCTGTGTGCAGTTGGACTTGATAAATAAATAGCTTATGATCCCTGCCATTAAGCTTGTTTATTTGTATTAGAATAGGCATCATGCAAGTGTTGATACTTGACACATTGGACATATGTTTAATGAAACCATTTGCACTGGAAGTTTTTTATTGAGGTTTCATGTTTGCACGCCTACTCTGTACTGCAACGACTGCACGACAAATTAAGAATGCTACTGTGAAATTTTTTAAAGGAATTAGCTTTTCTGTTAAACTCTCAGATCAGCAAGGGAGATATCACAGCTTATTCATAGAAATACCTGTTTTTATAAGACACTTCAGATTTGCCAATGTGCCCCGAAAGAATTGCCAATAATATCAACACGTCTAATAGCTTTTGAACATATATTGGTGTTGAAACTAACATTTGGTGAAAGGGCAATTATCGTGAAACCCGTCTGAATCCTAGATCTCTGTTACTTCAGAAAGCTTTTTGTGGCCAGTGTTTTTTATCGAAATAGCAAGCAACTGTTTCTCATCTCCGAGCTTCTTTGATGTTAGTGTTCATTATGTCTAGACTTTACCATCTGTACAGCTTGTCTTTAAGCTCACTTGATGAAGTGATCTTTTCATCATTGCTTTGACCTCTCTTTTATCACTCTTGCCTTGATTTTACATATCTCAATTGTTTTTTTACTGCTTATGCAATTGAACTTCATCCCTTTTCAAATTACTTACAGTGAAAAATAGCTACATTAGTCTGCATCCTGTGGCCTGGCTTTTAAATGGTGTCTTTATAAATGAGGCTTGTGGCTTTATTTTTTTGAGTTACATAGTGTCTTAACTTTGTGTCTCTGCTTGTCTCAGACCTGCCAAGAGCCCTCTTAAGGTGCTGAATGGTATACCTGAACCCAATTCACCCATCAAGAAGTTTGCCAAACGCAGCCGTCAGATCCTGGACAGCGACGATGATGAAACACCCGTCGTTAAAGAACAAGTCACCACCAAAGGGCATGGAAACAAAGACGCTCTTTGTAAAACAGAAAAGGTTAAAGCCACCTTGTTATTTGTAATTCAGACATCAGAGTCTGTTTGAATCAATGAAAATAGCAGTGACATTTGAGCAACAGCAAATGGCAGTTCCACAGTTGTTTATAAAAAAAAAAATAAGCAAAGCAGACATACTTTTATATAATAAAAGTCTGATGTTCCAATTATAAAAGACAAATTACCAGCATTCCCCTTTTTCCTTGCATGGTGTTAAAGTCATTAAAATGGTGTGTAAGCCATCAAATGTTCTCAATCCACAGAACCTCCACAAGCTGAATATAATAAGACTGTTAGAGCTCCTGTAGGCGTATCAGTGCCTATTGTTGGTTCAATGGCTGGAAAAACACTGCAGCACAAAGCCACAGTAATTGTACTGTGAATCACCATGTTGAATGCATTTGTCAAGAAGCCACATAATGAAAAGACCTGATTATCGGCTCCGGCTGCTCACCTGTTGTTTGACAAACACTCCTCTTAACAGCCCCCTTCATTTTGTTTGTAATATGTCAGAAATGATTCATTATTTTGTTCACTGAGGCAATAAATTGTGATGGATACATGGAGCTTGTGAATATGACCCACCCGTTATCACTTTCACATGGTTACAGTTATTAAGTGTACATATGTTTTGTGTTTAGGTGCTAATAAATGCACTCTCGTACTGCTGACCTCAGAGCAGCAACAAACGATTATTTTCATCAGTTTTACGGAAACACCGGCTGTCAGTCAGATGGCTGTACATTAAAGCATTTCCAGCTGCTGGTTGTTTTAATCTTATTTGCGTCACGCCACTGTTCCTGACGCCAACTGAATTTTCTCTGGTCAAACTCAGTTGAAAATACAATAACAGATTCTGTCCGTATGTGAATGTGTTGTTCAGTACCGAGCCGGTTTGTTACTGGTACCAACATATCTTCAAATCTACAGTCGGCAGTGATTTCATCAATAAAACCTTTTGCTTGTGTTGCTTCTCGTAATAATGATCACTAAATACCAATGTTGTTTGTGTGTTTGTTTTCAGGATGATGTGTTTAAGGCGGTTCCCACCCCTCTGTCTCCTCCACCCGCCCCATCCACCCCTGTAACCCCTGCTACTCCCGCCACCCCGGCCTCTTCAGCATCACCTGGCACCCCCAGCACCCCGAACTCCACCTCCCCCTCTGGAATTGTCAAACGCAAGACTGGTCAGTGTCCGGACAGATTTTGTTTTTCTTACTCCAGACCTTTTATACGTCAGTGTTTCCCTAACTTTTTCACCAAAGTTGCAGCATTCTGAACTTTGACACGAGCTGAGGATTGATAGTTTTTTCTGCCTCCAGCTACTTTACTTCATTACTTGTTAGCAGGAGTCTAATGGCTCCAAATACTCATTATTTCACAATATGGGAAAACAATACATTTATCACAAACTGCACGCATGAGAAGTTCCTGCAGAAACAGCTAAGTACACGCTCTACCCTCTTGTTTCATTTATCTTTTGACTCCCTGAAAGTGTCTCAACTCTTAGACTGACAACCAATAGAATAGATTGTGTTACGTTTATCTCATCTGCCGAACCACAAGTACACACTCTCAGAGCCTATATCATTATTTTTCTGCATGTATTTGCATTGTGATGATGATAATAATATTATTGCTGCGTTATCTTGGGATGTATAGTTTCTGCTGACTGGGTATTAATGGAACCAGCAGAGCAAGTCGTCTTATTATTAAATCTGATTGGCAGTGTTTATATTGTTCCCGTTTGGTTTGCAGGTTTTTGGTAACTTTTTACAGAAAATGCAGGAAGATACAACCCTGATTTAAAAAAAAAAAAAAAAAAAAAATTAAGAAGGATATTTTCTATTCCCTTTCAACATGAGCACAAA
>JAQNCA010000004.1:20335201-20352593 GCA_029783725.1 Acanthurus tractus | reverse complement strand
AGTGTTTATATTGTTCCCGTTTGGTTTGCAGGTTTTTGTTAAATTTTTAAACAAAATGAAGGAATATAAAACCCTGATTTAAAAAAAAAAAAAAAAAAAAAAAAAAAGTCAGAAGGAGAGTTTCTATTCCCTTTCAACATGAGCTCAATTAAAAACATTACAAAGACAGTATGTGTAGATTTTAACAACATGTGAAACAAGTTGTGCCAGAAGCAGCAAAAGACTGCAAAAGTTGTGGGCTGCATCTGAAATCACATACTGTGCTCTGCCAACTCAGATCTTGCACAGATGTTCAACATGTTTTCATGTAAACAAATAGTATCTACCTTTTCAATCTGCTCGGTGTGCATCATGTTACTCCCTTAGAGCCTCCTTAAAGGAGATGTGTAACCATGGCAACCTATGACAATGATGAACTAGTTTAAAAGTATTCATATGCAAAGTCTCATTAAGTGAAACTTCACAAACACTTAATTTAAGCCATCAATGGTGCTATGTTATTGCATTGCATTGAGGGATAGTTGTGCCTGCTTAGTGTCCTTGCATACTGTAATGTGCATATATTTATATAGAAATAGCATGCGACTCACACACTATTGATTTCATACCAAGATTTTGCACACTCCAAAGGCATCTCTCATATTGTCTAGGTTTACTAAAGAGCATGTTGGTGTGGAATATCATATGTAACACTGAAATGCTCCTAAAACACACGTTCAAAACGTTTTCAAAAAGATTTCTTGGAAACAGGGGATAGTTTCTCAGTTGGGTACGAAAGGTGTATCCCTGAAAGGCTTATTGGTTTACAAGCAAGGATGGAGCGAGTTTCAGCACTCTCAGTGGGAAAAAATACCACCGCTTGGGCTCAGAAACACTTTGTAAAGCTGTTTTCGTCCAACATGGATAGTTTGCAAATTGCTGGCTGCTTTATTTAAGTTTTACAGTGCCCTGATTTTTTTGGTATTAGGCTCTTTTGTATGACGACTGGATGATGATATTGTAACTGCGGCCTGTACATGACAGCTTGAACATTTTACATATGCATGATAAAAGTGAAAGAGAGGAGCTGCTGCTGCTTTTCTGCTATGCAGAATGTTCATTATCTCTAAATTCTAAATGAGATGCATCCGTGAACTATCAGCATTTAACATGAAAGAGAATGGCCAAGTGTTTTTAAGTGGAGCTTTGTACTTGCTGTATTTTTCATGTCGCACCAGAAACGTAGGATTTTAAAAAGAGAGAATTTAAGCTACTTATAGCCGCACAGTTCTCCAGTATCGCAGCTTTGTTTTCGTTTGGGAGGCACCTCCTTTCTCAGTTTGTTTCCTTCATCCTACTTTTGCAGCCGAAAAGCGGCTCATTTCTCTTTTCATCATCCCATTCTCTCTCTGTTTGATGACTGCAGTGTTTGTTTTCAGCAGTGGTGCGTTTCCACAATAAGCGCCCTGCCACCATCACTGCTGGAGAAAACATCACATTAAAGTAACGCTCTAATTTGACCAGAAATTGCATTCTTAATGTCCTGGGTTAATGTTCTCATTATAATATCTAGAAGACAAATTCTCAGCAGTGCTACCTGTGCTAGAACCCCAACAAGGACCAAAACAGAGGCGGATGTGGAACCAGAACTAAAATTACCCTCCAGCGCCACTGCTGCATAAAATTACAGAGAAAATTATACTGGAACCTCAAGCTGCTGTGCTGCATAATATCTTTCAGGATGGAATTAGTGTTTTCATTAGCAAAGTGTGTATCTGTGATACTCCCCCTTTTTTTTTTTTTGGTTGCCCTACATCTGCAGTAAAGAAGCAGACTCGTCCTGTTTTCATCTCTACATTCTCTTTCTGTTTGATCATGGCATGATTTCTGTTGGGATGCCTCTCATTTCGTTTTTTTTCTCTTTTCCCCCCTCCTCCTTTTTAATTCAACGCCTGTCCTGACGTGTGCAGCGAGGAAGATGTTCCCGAAGAGGAAGCTTGATGAGAGCAGGAGCGGCAGTGAGAGTCAGAAAGAGGAGGCCGGGGCCAAGGAAGAGCACGGTCAGCAAAACAAACGGCCCCGTGTGGAGAGCTGCTCCAGCAGCAGCAGCGCAGGTACGCCTTCACCTCTGCTATGAGTCTGATAACAGAAAACAGCTCCTGCACAGAGCTGGAAAATCTCGGTGAGAATTGAACATGAACAGGAAACTGCTGGGCTTGTTAAAGTGAAGAAGTTGCAAAAACATCCATGAAAACAGAGGAAAACAAAAAGAACCGAATTTAGTGCATCAGCTTGATTCTAACAATACTTGCTAAAGCATAAAATGTCCTAATAATGTAGTTTCTGTATCACTGGAACACTGATGGATTCTTCCAGCCTTTAATGCACAGATTTTTGTCGTGTGTACCAACACAAAGACACAAAGACACACAACACACACTCTGCTTCAGATGCAGGCCAAAAACCTGAACAGCTTAACGAGTATCCTTGAACTTGCAAAGCACCACTTACATGCCAGATGATGGTACAGTGGGATCCACTCGGAGTATAGATCTCCTTACAATGATCACTGAACGGTTTGCACTCGTTTCTGAGGAGCCTGAATGGCAACATGCACCGGTGACGTCTGACATCTTTAAAAACACACTCATGCTCATTGTTTTCTAGGAAATTCTGCACAAACTGGTGGCATCTTGTTTTGCTCATCAGTTTGGTTGCTTGTCAACTTGACAGAAAAGCAACAATTTTATCACATTCACTCCTCCGTGTGACTCATTTGGTGCCAACTAAAAAGGCACAATGGATTCTGAAATAGAGCTGAAACTGTTTGTCAGCTAATCAACAGAAAAATTAAACTGTAATAAATACGATAGTCAGTCAGTTATCAAACAAAAAATGCCAAACAGTTTTTAGCTCCAGTTTCTCAAATGTCGGAATTTGTTGCTTTTTCCTTTCGTTGATTGCTGGTCAGACGAGACGAGCAGTTATTTTTGGCATTTTATAAATTAAACAGTTATTGTTTTTGTAGAAAAAGGAAAACAGATTAACTGAAATTCTAATTAGGACTGTCACGGTGAGTACTTTGTCAGGCAATAAAACGTCATGGAAATAAATTTAATTAACAATATTTTTTTTCTTTTTAACATAATTTTGTGCCGCTGATTTAATGATTACAGCAGATTAATGATAAATGTGCACCCTGTCAGAAAGCAGTGAACTTTTATTTTAAAGAATATTTCAGTAAAAAACGCTTATAAGCTTCACCTGAGTCTACAAATGTTTGCTGTGGCATCATGTCAGCTAATGTGTATGTTCTTATATAAACAGATGTGCATGTAAACAAAAAGACCAATACTGAGGTCAACAAAAATGATCAGAGTTCAAAACTTAAATATAATGATGTCATGTCTATTCACATATCATGTCACAAGTCATTAGCATACAGGCCTGATTATAAAAGCTTGTTGCAGATGTGAAATGATGCGACTGTGGTGTGTTGTCTAGAAAATGTTTCTACGTCAGCCTAAGACATGTTGTGACGGTGCCAAAAGCCTGCAGATAAAGAAAACAAGAACAGCCTTGGGTTTGAAAATGAAAGGGAGTCAGCTCTCATCAGTCATCGCTTGTAATTATAATCCTCGCTGCTATTAAATCCCTGTTTAATCTTTCTATTAAGATGCCACTACAAGTGCCAGACTCCCCAGTTTTGCTGAAGAAATGGAGATGTGGATGGAAAAAGTTGCATTTTGAAGCACTCTGCTCTGTGACTGAGTTTCAGCATCACTCCTCCTGCATTTTTGTGAGATTTGTATCCTGAGCGACTCAAAACACTGGTTCATTAGTTTTCACCATCACCAAGAAGCTTGCTTGGAAACTTACGAGTAGCTTTGGTGGATGATTTTAAATGATGTCTTATTCAAGGCCGATTACAGCGTGAGTGTGGTGCTATTTTCCCACAGTCATCACCTGTAAACATGGTGTGTTTTTTAAGCAGCGTGTTACCTGCAGTTGCATGGCAGACAGGAAAATGGCCCCTTTTTTCCCCCCCCTAAAATTGGCTGGTAAAGCACCGACTGTAACTGTTGGACTCGCTAGTCACTTTAAACTCGTGGAGAAAATGAAAGTTTCGTGTCTGGCTCCTCCAGCGCCGGGTTTGTGACCTCAGCTCCGTCTGCTGGGACTCGGCGCTACAAGTTTGTCAATAGTAATTTCTGCCTTACCTGCCTCTCTCGGGTGAAAAGTAAACCTCAAAAATATAACCTGCGGCATTTATTGAAAAAGGCTGTTATGTTGGAAACCATCCTCAAACATGGGCTCACAAGTGGACTGAGTCGCCCTCAGTCAACCTGCTGGCATTTATCTCTTCAGTGACTCTGCTCTCTTTCTGTCTCACTTTGTGTAGGGAACCCCGGTGAACCCATGGAGGAGGGAGCGAAGGATGAAGGAGTTGAAAAGGCAGTGACAGAGGCTAACAGCCCCAAGGAGGAGGAGGTGGTGGAGGTGGAGAACAAGAAGAAAGAGGCAGGAAAGAAGGACGGGGAGAAGAAGCAGGTGGAGGGAAAGAGCTCTGATGAGAGTGAAAGGAAAGATGAAGGGAAGGAGAAGACGGGCGATGAGAAAGCGCCGGCCATTGCCAAGAAGGAGGCGGTTGAAAAGGACACGCAAGAGGAGGGAGAGAGCCCCAAAAGTCAAACAGCCAGAAAGCAGAAAGAAGCAAAAGAGCAGAAAGATAAGGAGCCGCCTAAGAAAGCCCCCATCAGCAGTTTCTTTGGTGAGGAGGAATTTGCATAGCTCTGCGCTTGCACAAAAAAAAAAAAACGTGTCCGTAAATGTGCTGTGCTTTTATCAGTTAGGACAGACAGCAAAATATTGTTCTGGCCCAACCTCTGCCCCACGCTCACCTCTCCTTTTTTTTATTTGTTTCTTTCTTTCTTTTTTTGAACAGCTCCGAGAAAAGCTGCAGTGAAAACTGAGAAACTAGAAAAGGCTGACGGAGAGAAGGCGAGTGTGGAGAGGAAGACTTCGACGGAGGAGAGCAAAGACACAAAAGGGTAAAGCAATTACAACCGGCAGTTACACAAAGATGGGACCAGAAACTCACCTGTCTGTATTCTTGTCCGAGAGCTCCTTTTGACCTCTGACCCCTTTGTTAAACACATGCTTGTGGTTGAGGGAAATGATTTATGGTTAAATATTTAGATTTTTTACTCTTTCTGTGAGTCCTAACACAAACAGAATCTGATTGGTTTTGTCTATTAAGAACTGAATATTTTAGTCAAGCTCAACGGCTGCATATTTTAAAAATGCTGAGAAAACAAGCAGGTGGCCATTTGTTTTGCAGTGGTGCTTTGAAGGGAAAGAGAGAAGAGTGAGGAGCTGCAGGCGGCTGTATGCAAACTTTATTGTTTTTTTCTAGCACCACAGTTTAGCTTTAATCATATGAAAGCACAGTCTTAGTCAAGACTGCAGTTTAAGCCACAGCCTGTGAAATTATAATCCAACATTATTACAACAATCAGACGGTCAGTTAGGCCCCGTGTCCACATAACCTTTTTTTTTTTTTTGGCGGGGCGTTCAGGAGTGCTGGGATGAAGCGCTCGTGTGGTCAGAGTTTAAAAAAAAAAAAGCGCTGTGTGTGGGTTTTGTTTCATTACATTAACAGAGGGTTGACTTCACAGCTAACAGCAAGCTCACAGAGTGCAGGGCGATAAAAGCACAACACTCACCAGCAACATTCAGCGTCCTGCTGATCTTTTCTCACAAATGGGCTCTTCTGTCTCTTTTATGACTAGTTTCTGTCTGACATATCATGAAGCTCAGGATACACAGACAAGGGGAGATCAAGCTTCGCCCCCGTCCTCCTGGTTACCATGCTATCCTGTCTAATATATGACAGGATGCCTGAAAAGGGTCGACAGCCTCAAAACCAGCTCTTTTCAACGAGAAGCCTGAGTCAGAAATGTACCAACAGATAAATTATGTTCTAATTTGGCCATTAGGATGAAGAACAAATGTTTATTTTTCATCAGAAAATCTAAATTCAGGAAGACTTAGCGAGCGTCTCTCTTATTTAATCAAGAATTTCTGCTCTTGAATGAAAAAAATCTCCCATGTCAAACTATTGTCAGCCGCTGTTTGTATTTAGATTGGGAGTAAAGTGGCCTCAGCTAACGTTCATCCTCTCAAGAGCTTGAAACCATCAATTTCTGTTCTTCTTTACGGCTTTTATCACTTTACCCTCACATTATCTGAGTCTGTCAAATGTAAAGCAGCACTTAAACTCCGTGTAAGCAAACCAGTAGCCGAAACGGCTGCAGTTTATTACAGCTTTGTCATTTTGAGGTCATGTTAACTATTCCAGCCACGAGCTTATTTTTAGCTCCAGAAGTGAGGAAATGCATTTTTCATCCAGCTAACTATTTATTTTTCATCATTGCCTGCTGTATGACAGTGTGGGAGTGATCGGTGTTGCATACAAAAGAAGGTTTACAGCCACAGTTCTTCTCCCTGTAATGAATTCAGGCAATCATATGTGGTTTGACCTGCAATTTTTATTTTTTTTTTTGGTGAGGAAAAGAAAAACTTAACATATATTGCATTAAAAACTTTTTAAACATCCTAATCAGTGTTTTTTTTTTTGCAAGAATAAATTATTTTTTAACAAAGGTGGCGTGGGAAATGCTTCTCTTTTAAAAAAAGTAGAACTTCTTTTCGGTGTGAGTGTTTTTCTCTCCAGGTGAACTTTGCTGTAGTTCAGATTCTTCCTGTGTGAACTAACCGGCGAAGCTTTCAAAACTCACTCGCTAATTATGTTTCAAAATATCTCATTGTTATGATAATGGTGTGCATGACTTTCTGTCTACCACGAGATCTGAGTTGGCTTCACGGACTGTAACAGCTGTCACCATCTTTCTGTTCGACTCTTAATTTGCTCTTTTTCTCGCTGCGTTCTTCCACAGTGAGTCAGCGTCGGGACCAACAGACTATAATCCGTCCAGGCCCAACTACCATCCAGTGGAGCACGCCTGCTGGAAACAGGGCCAGAAGTAAGTCCGCCATGTTGTTTTTCCACCCAGCTGACTAACCTCTCATGTCTGCTACCTTTTGCGGATTTAGAAACAAACCTCAATCTGCAAACAACAGCTGATTTCAAAGCTTGAAAGTTTAATCTGCAAAATGTCTGAAAACAGTAAAAATAAATGTTCTTGACAGGTTCTCAAAGCCCATGTTCACATCTTCAGACTGCTTGTTTTGTCTGACCAGCAGTCAAAAGCCCACAAAATAAATATTTTACTGTCACATAAAACAAAGAAGAGCAGAGAATCTAGAGAATCTTAAGCACTTTTCTAAATAAAAGCAAAAAAGCACAGAATGAATATATTTTGCAGGAGCCACCAAGATTTGAAATACAAAAAGGTTTCTCCCCAACAGTGATGACAGTCGTGTTCGACAGTGTTTATATTCTCACCTCTCGGCCAAGCTGTGGTGAAACTCGGCCGTTTTTTTTCCCAGTGACCTTCCGGAGTCAAACATTAAGAAACTCAGAGGAAATCAATTTTTCAGACCAGGGAAGTGCTCTGACTTAGTAATAGAAGAAAGTAGAAAGTCATGGAAAAATCATGGAATTTTACATCAAGGCCGCGGTGCTGCTCAGACTGGACTCAGGCTCGAGTCTGCTGCTTTGCATGGCGTTGTTTCGTGTCTGTTTTTAACCTGCTGCACGACAGTCGAAGCTGTCAGTCACAGCAAAAGGCCACGAAATGCCTTGAAAACGCTCCTCTGTTATTGCATAACAACATTTTGACAGCTTTTCTTATATTGTAAACAAACCAATCTGCTACTCCAAAGAGGTGGGAGAAAAGAAAACCCAGTGCTGATAGTCATTTGATTTATTTCTAAGACTGTATGCTCAGAATATTAAACACTCTCATGGTTAACCTGAGCGAAGCTTTTGGAGCAATTTTTGTGCTATCCCCCAATAGAATAATCTTATTTATATATTTCATGTCAAACTTCATTGTAATGACACATTTTCCCACCATGACATCTCTGACCTTTGTCCTCCCGGCTGTTGCTTTCATGGAAGTTTGATAACACGAAATCAAAGCTCATTCTGCTGTTGCACTAATTACTAGCTGCTCTGAAAAGCTGAGTCAGCTGAACGCTCTCAATGTAAAAAGCTGTCAGCGTGGATGCTTCCTCCACTAACTACATGCTCATCACCCTCCAGAGTGCCGTACTTGGCGGTGGCTCGCACCTTTGAGAAGATTGAAGAGGACTCTGGCAGGTAAGAGCTCCATATGGAGGAAAAGGTGTTTGATTTAAATCCCAGAATGAGAAAAAACACATTTTTACAAGAAAGTGATCACTACTCTGTTCAAAGAATAAAGTCTAAGAAAAAAAAAAAAACCAAAGCAGTTTTTATGAAATAACCACTCGAATTCAGTTAAGTTTCCTGCTGGGAATTTCTGGAATATAATTAGAGAAGAGTGTTCCAGCCAGGGAAAGTGAGGAAATTGGATTCATTTTCTGGGGAGGGCAGGGAACATGAAGGAATTGTACAATTAGGTCACTTTCTAGGAATGCTCAAGAATGTCTTTTAACAAGTTTCACACTTCGGTCTCATTTAATGCTGATTTTCAGCTTTTATTCTCCACAACTTTCTTGGGAACTTGGATGATGACTTATTTTCTAACTCTTGAGCTGAAAAAAAAAAGACTAGAAGCTGACGAGAAATGCATTTTTTGGTGAAGGAAACACGTGTTATTCTTAGCTTCAGGAATTCAGACCGATCATGCTTTCTGAAGGATGAGTCAGAAGTCGAGCCTCTTGCCAACAAATTGACACCCTCAACACACTTGCCTTTTTTCCTCTTTTTAGATACTGAATGACAAGCTTCCCGTTGACGACTTGTTTTTTTTTATTCCCACTCGCTGCAATTGATGTATAGCGTTTCATAAATGAACTGTTCATCTGCCTCCTCAGCTTCCATTTCCGATTAAAACCTCCAGACAAATCTCATTTCCCGCCTCCCAGTATTTACCGAATGGCTTTAAAATTCATTTAACTCGTCTTCCTTGTCTCAAAGCGCTCCCGTTGTCATTCCCCAGGCTGAGAAACATCGAGACGCTGTCGAACCTGTTTCGCTCTGTGCTGCTGCTCTCTCCAGGTAAATGGTATTTTATCTCTCCCATAATGCATGCTGATGTAGCTACACAGGCAGCTGGCTGCCAGCCACTCTATCAAGGAGATGATGATGAAGCCAGGTTGCACGTAAAAGTGGGAGGATGAGTCAGTTCATTGATGTGTGTGCGTGTGTGTGTGTGCGCGCGCGCGTGTGTGTGTGTGTGTGTGTGCGTGAGAGAGAGAGAGAGAGAGAGAGAGCGAGCGTGCGAGCGTGCGAGCGTATACCTGTGGGATTTCAATGATGTGCATGTTTGTTTTGAAGTGATGCTCTGTGTGTGTGTGTGTGTGTGTGTCTGAGCCTTCTGGTTTTTTGACTGGTGCTGTCTGAGTGTATGTGGTCACTTTTTGTGTGCGAGTGTGTGTCTGCACTTGTATTGTCCATTTGTCCTTGGTTTTGTGTGTGTGTGTGTGTGTGTGTTCGTGAAAAATTAGTCCTCTCATAGTTTGTTTGTGGTAATGGTGTCTGTTTTTATTTGTGTGTGTGGGTTACTCTTAGCAGGCCGGCAATTCTGTTTGTCTGTGTTTTCTGTTTGTGTGTGCGTGCAGGCTTATGTGTTCTGTGTAATAACGTACGTGTGTTTGTGTGTGTTTGTGTGTGTTTCCTCTTTTCCAGATGACCTGCTGTGCTGTGTGTACCTGTGTTTGAACCAGCTGGGTCCTGCCCACCTGGGGATGGAGCTCGGAGTTGGAGAGACAGTGCTGATGAAAGCTGTTGCTCAAGCAACTGGTAATAGACACACACCCACACACACACAACCATTCTGCTGCACCCAAACACTTACTTGTGCATTCCTTGCCTACCTACTAACACCACCCTCCTCTGCTCATCAAGCCACTGCTATTTACCATCTCGCTCTTGTTTCCAGGGCGACAATTGGACAAAATCAAGGCAGAGGCACAGGAGAAAGGAGATTTGGGCCTTGTGGCTGAGAGTTCCCGTAGCAACCAGCGCATGATGTTCCAACCGGCCAGTCTGACAGCAGGGGGCGTGTTCAGGAAATTGAAGGAAATTGCCAGCATGAGTGGGAACTCGGTGAGCCACAGAATAACATTTTCATTAGGGGGAAAGCAGACTCGGGCAAACGTTGTTTTTCACTCTGTTTGCCTCTGAGTGTTGGGGTCAGGGAGGCAAACGAAAGAAAACGTTAATGTGATTGTGTTATTGAACAAGGAGTTATTAGTTTACTTGCCTACTACTGAGGGAAGAGGGTGATTTTTCAGCCTTTGAGTGAGTCGTCACCTGGCTGGAATCTCTCAAATAATTAGTTCCTTTTTCATCCCCGTTGCTTCTGGCCCTTTTTTTTTATAAACTTTGGATTGAACATAGTTTGTGCTCGCTGGTGACCTCAGCCTTTTTGCATTCTGTCTCTCCTCTCTCTTCTTCTGTGAATCTCAATTTCCTCCCGCCCGCCTCAGGCCATGAATAAGAAAATCGACATCATCAAAGGCCTCTTTGTGGCATGCCGCTTTTCCGAGGCCCGCTACATAGTCAGGTAAAATAACACTCTCACACTCATATACAGACAGCCATGGCTGCGTGTGTGACCGCAGGCCCACACACACACACACACCCATGCACACACACAAACAAAGCATGCATATACACACAAACTTACTGCAGTGCCTTCTTAAACTTCTCGTGTGTTTGTCTCAAGCGTGTACTTGTTGTCACATGCTGCAGTTGCAAATTGACGCTGACAGCTGCTGATCTTGTGTTTTTGATGGACAGGTCCCTGGCTGGGAAGCTGAGGATTGGCCTGGCTGAGCTGAGCGTCCTGTCGGCACTGAGCCAGGCTGTGTGTCTGACCCCCCCTGGACAAGGTAACCTGAAATTTTAAAGGAAAGATTCACAATTGTCACACAAAATCTATGTGAAGCATGTGTCAGGTGCCCACTTGGACATTTGTTCATACTGACATTTCTAAAGCAATTCAAACGTAGCTGACGTGGGATGAGATTTACCTGACTTGTTTGTGCAAAAATGTGTTATAAAGTATATTCGATGTTAATATGAAGCTCAAACAGTCTGATTTAGACACACTGGTTCCTTCCAGAGATTTATCTTTAAAGTACAGGATCCCTCATTAAAATCTGTGCACCGCAGTCAGGAAACGCTGTCCAGAAAAACAAAAAAAAGACCCTTTTGTTCTAATAAACACTTTGAGTTTGAAAGATTTCAACTTGATTTGTGTGTCTCAGAACGCTGAAACCTCATTTTAGTTTCAGGAAAACTTTAAGAATCAAGTTTCTGAATGAATTGAGGACCGTGGTTTTTGTCCTTCTTCTTTGTTTTCATTTCAGTTTTGTGTTAAAAGATTTTTTTTTAGTGGTTGGATTAATGTAATACTTCTGTACTTGAGGTATGATGGAATTAGCTCTGTTCAAATTTGAATAATAACCCAACAGGGAGGTCATACTAAAGGAGAGGAAGGAGGCCTGTTAGAGCAAGTAATAATAGCCTTTATAGAGCACAATGGAACCGTTACAATGTTCCTTGCTTTTTCTTATTTTTGAAGAACAGTCATAGATAACAATTGTCACATTTGTGTCGGTCAAAAACAACTGGTCCTCTTTGGTCAAATGTTCCACTCCCAATGATGAAAAAGCAAAAAACAAACAAGCAAACAAACAAACACAAACACTCTTGAGGCATCATTTGCTTGAAAGGTCATTGAATTTTATCGTCGGGGAAAGTTTTGGGAGCCGTTTCCACACCTGCATCCACCTCAGACCTGACCTGTTCTCATTAACACCACCGGCACCAAATCGAGCAAATTCAGGCCCGACTTATTAGTATTCGTGGCTTACTCATGACTAGAGGTATTCTTTAATAAGAGTCAATTAGACCAGAGGCTCGGTGAGGAAATTTGCATTGATTCATGGTCTGGTTTGGAAGTATTTTCTTAACATATTTATTAATTTATTTAACCATTATTTAATCAGACAGGTCAACCAAGAGCAGTTCTTCGTGGGGCTAAAGTGAATCATTAGAGAGAATAAGTAGTTTTGATAAATTAGTATTAATGTATCATAATTGTTTATTGTTATACCGGGAAGCAAAATGATCAATTAAGCCTATGAGCTTGTATATAAGCTCAGTTTATCCTCAACTTTTAACCACAGCGGGACTGAAACTGCATCTTTAGGTCGAGTTTATCCATCATTGTGGAAAACGCTTATGTGCAGCTGTACACAAACTATTGCTGCGCAGTAAGCCTTGTGTATTTCCCAGCCTTTTGATGTGCCTTTGAACTTTCATCCAGCAAATGTTTGGTCATATAAATGTTCAAACACTTATACTGATCTGTTTGAAATGCATTTTTTCCCTCCTTCCTTATAGGTTTCCCTCCCGCTGTGATCGACGCGGGGAAGGGAATGAGCGCTGAGAGCAGGCGGGCCTGGATCGAAGAGAAGACTCTCATTCTCAAACAGACTTACTGGTAACCGAAGCCTAAACAAACCCCCTCGTTTCACTTTGCAGTCTCTCCTCGGCACCACTACAATGCTTCATCCCCCCTTAAGCCCCGTCCCTCATTCTGCCTCGCTCATTCTGCTCACTTTAATTTTAGAAAGTATTGATTTTTCTTTTTTCCTTTTTTTTTTTTTTTTGTTTTTCCTTCCCAAACTCGCCGCCTCATCTCCCACTCACTCCCCACGCTCCGCCGTCCAGCGAGATGCCCAATTATGACGTCCTAATCCCAGTCCTGCTCAAAGAGGGCATAGACCAGCTGCCCAATCACTGCAAGCTCACTCCAGGTAAGCAGCCAATTAGGAGGCAGAAATGCTAAAAGCTCCGAAACAGTGACTGGTGTGTGTTTATTGATCTGTTCCGTGGAGGTGAGTCAGTTATTTTAGTTGAGTCATTTATCACAGAAAGATAAAAGATCTCACTAAAGTGAGGATTAACTCCAAATAGCACCGTTGTCGGGCTATTTGTGATCGGGAGCCCTGGCACCGAGGAGGGAAACGCCATCTGAATGCTACTAAAATAAGAAACCAAATTGGCCCCTCGTTGGTCAGTTAAACAAACCTATCAGCCATGTTGGCAGGTAAACAATTGTTATAAAGTTGACTGTTCTGCTCTTAAATGCAAGATAGTCAAAGAAACTGCTGAGTTTTTTTTAAGATATTATTAGCAAGTTTGGACAAGACGCTACTGTCCTGTCATATCTGGCTGCACGCTCTGCAAGATGCAATTAAAGGAATTTGCTCGGTACATTTCATTATATCACCGCTCAGCTCCTATTCAAAATTAGCTTAGCGGCTCAGCTCAAGGGCTGTGAGTCAGAGAACTTTCATATTAGAGCCAATTTAGAGTACAAACAAAACAAAATTTCGACTGTGTTGTCACAGAAACAGTTGTGGGTGTGATGCTCATGTGTCATGTGGGAATGTGTCATTGACGCTAATTTCACAGCTTCTGGGATTTTCGAAAGTGGATCTGAGATCTACCTCATCTCGCCTCGCTCTCATAACCTGGAGGACTTCTCAGCCCCTCCCCCACCTCCTCCCCACACTGCAGAAAGTGGCAAACTCCTCCTGGGCCAACTCACAATTAGTTTCTCAACTATTTATAATTCATGAAAAATGTATGACTGTATATGTGTTTTTTTGTTGTTGTTGTTGTTGTTGTTTTGGTTGCTCCCGTGCCCTTCTGTTTTTAAGCTGTTTACGTTCTCGGATTCTTTCGCCACCTTTCTTCTCTCAGGCGTGCCGCTGAGACCCATGTTGGCTCACCCCACCAAAGGTGTCGGCGAGGTAATGAAGAAGTTTGATGAGGCAGCGTTCACCTGCGAGTACAAATACGACGGAGAGCGTGCGCAGGTGCGTTTGTGTGCACATAGGTGATGAGCACCGGAGTGCAGTTGTTTGTTTGTCTCGTGCTTGGCACCGAACGTATGCCTGCAAAAAATTTAATATGCATGTACCGATTGGCTGTGTGGTTTGAGTGTGAGCTGTTGCTGCTCTGTGACTCTCAATGTGTTCACTTGACTGTGCGTGAATGGTGTTTCTGTGCGATGCATGTGTGTCCGTGCCTATCCCTAAGATAAACAGGAGAGCTGCTTTTTCCTCAGGACTGTAGGCAGAGCAAGCTACTTCTGCCATTGTGGACCGGAGAGGGAGAGGGAGAGGAGGGGAGGTGGTGGTGGTGGTGGGAGATGGGGAGAGGTGAGGTAAAGAGGCTAGAGATGGTGAAGGCGAGACACATAAAAGGGAAAGGGAGACAAACACTGGGAGACACAAGGGGGGAGACAGCAGTGGTGCTGAGGAAATTTTGAGAGAGAGACATAAAGAGACACAGCAAGAGAGAGATTGTAATGTAAACCCCTCCAGCTGTATTGTTAATTTCGGACAGTCATGCCAATAAAGTGCCTTTGAACTGAGTTGAATTGAGAAGAAGAGAGAGAGGATGGAGAGAGAGCCACATGACGTCCTTCTCTCTCTCTCTCTCTCTCTCTCTTTCTGTCTCTCTGGTCTCACTGCAGTGGGCATTACCTCAAACAGCCAGCAGGGGGACCCGTGATACACCAACTCAGTGAAACACTCCCTTTTTATCTGTCTGTGTGTGTGTGTCTTTGAGCTCAGATTTTGTGAAAAGCCATAAAAAAATGTGTTTCTGTGTGTGTGGCATTTGATAAATTGAAATAACTGAATGTATTCATGGAGTTTATATTTCGTCTAGTGTGTGTGTGTGTGTGTGTGTGTGTGTGTGTGTTTCCTTCTGTTTTTGGAGTTGATCAGAGATGATGCACATCGATGAATTGAAAAAGAAACAAAGCAAGTGTCGTTTGTTGTCCTCGACCTTGTGTGAAAATTACACCCCTTAAATGGAATAAAACAACACATTTTGTAAAGAGAATGCATGAAAAGTGGGAACATGAGAATAGTGTTGCATGCGAGGGAGAACAGTAGAATATTTAACTATATACAAGACCACTGCAAGTCGATGGTTGGCTACGGTCCACTTACGAAGCATAAAAATAGTAAAAGAAAGAAAATAAGAGAACAAGAAAAGAATAGCAGAGAATAACAGGACAAAATGGCCACAGTTAGTGTCAAAAGGTACGCATCAATGGTGACTAATAGCATCAACAGGCAGGTGAAAGAATGAAAATTGAGATTTTGAAACCAATGTCCACTGACTTTAGACTCTTGAACTCTTGTTTGAATCTGGTAAAACTCCTGTGAACCTCAGAGGAAGAATCCTTCCTTCAGAAAGGAGAAACGTGCAGTAGATGTTGTCTGTACAGAGAAAAGAGAAGTGATGATGGTGAAAATACGTCAAATAGAATCAAATTAACATTAGTAGGTACACAGGTTGCAAACATAGAGTACGTGACGACTGTGAGTTCAGCGCTTAGGCCACAAAAGCTCAGACCTGATGAGGCAGACTCACACTCCTGGATTCACACAGAGTGGTTAGAGATTGAGATGTCAGCCTTGTAGTGCCTTTGCTCGGCTCGTGGCTTGAATTTCTCCCACCTTTTATCTGTTTTTAACAAATTCTGAAGATGTGTCCTGTGACCAGTCAAAGACAAGACAAATCAACTACGGTTAATTTAATCCCAGTAAACCTTTGACCATTTTACTATCGTTCTCCAGTTAAAAACAATTTTGTGTTCTATTACAAACCAATCTCAAGTTGGAATGCTGTGTAACATAAAAAAAGTTATTGCTAAACATAGTTTGCTTGCAGCCGATTGCTTATGTTCATCTGTTTTACGCAACTTTCCCCAATTTTCCTTGGATTTATTAGGGAACCATTGAAATAATTCATCAGAGAGTTTCTAACCGTCTCCTGTTAGTATGAGAATACCAGAATATCAGAATGTGGATGGATGCTTTGCTGTGTTATCGACGTGGCATCTCCAGCAGCGGCTTCTCTGCTGCACTGTTAGCTGCGAGGAAGCCATCATCGTACAACACACTGAGTGGGTGCAGGGGCTTTGCGGTGACACAGTCAGAGCACCGAGTTATTTTCTTCATATTAGAGTCTGGTTTAGTTGTTCGGTGCTGCAGTGTGTCGGCCAGCCGCTCTTCTTTGTCACAGCTTATGGCTGCTGCTACATTAATGATAGTCTCTCACCGCATCGAAAGTTGATCGACAGTCTCATATTCTCAAGCAAGAATACTGAACATTTTGTTGCTTCAGCCTCTAAAATGTGAACATTTCCAGCTTTTTTATGCAATATTAAATTAACTGTATAGGTTTTATTCTGTCGAATGTTTTAATTGACAATTATTTACATCCATCTGTCAGATTTGACCATCAAACTTGAGCTCAAACTAATATTTGAAAACTGTCCATTATAAGAAAAAATTTCTAAGATTGTGTTGCTATGTTATAAATTGATGTTGTAATGTGTATTTTTTGTGTTTCTCCCCAAAGATTCACATTCTGGAAAGTGGTGAGGTTCGAATATTCAGCCGTAACCAGGAAGACAACACCAGCAAATACCCCGATATCATCTCTCGTATTCCCAAGGTAAAACACTCGATCACACACAGCGCCGAAGCTGAGCCCCCGAGAGAAAGGAGAGTCAGTCTGAGCCGTGATTGTTAAATGAGGGCTTTAACAGCAGCATGGATAACAACTTCACACATTGTTTTTCATTTTACATTTTTTTCCCTCATCTGTCTTGTTCTGATGCACTCACTCCTCGTCTCTGCCTTTGTCTGACTCAGTTTGAAACCCTTTTTCAGAATTTATTTGTTCCTTCGCTTGTCCTTTGCCTTCTTTGTCCTCTTGTTCCCCCTTGATCACCAAGAGCAACCACTGACTCAATAAAAATCCTCCTTTCTTTCCCTTTTTCTTTTTTCTTTTTTTGATTCAGAGTGAATGGAAATTTTCAGCGGGTTTGTCAGGAAATCAGTCTAATAGATGTTAAAAACTCTGGTCGTTTAAATTCAAATTGCAGCTGTGGATAGACTAGTCAAATTAGCGAGTTTGTGCTGGCGTGTGGAGAGAGAAAGACTCGAGCGCTACCTGAAGCTCTGGCAGTTGGCCTCAGGGTTATCTGAGTGCACTCATCACTTCAACACCTGCTGAGAGTGTTTTTCTGGTTTGGTTGGAAACTACAATGAAGCCTCCACTCAATCACACCTCATTTACTGTTGTTTTCTTAGACAAGTGCGCAACTGGGATTGTAATGTCGATAATGTAAAAAAAAAAAAAAAAAAAAAAAATCCTTGTCTTGTCATTCAGGGCTGATAAATCAATCTGATA
>JAQNCA010000004.1:20274803-20290543 GCA_029783725.1 Acanthurus tractus | reverse complement strand
GCCTTCAAAAACCCCCCTCCCCCCAAATGGGGGCCCCCCCCCCCCCCCCCCCCCCCCCCCCCCCCCCCCCCCCCCCCCCCCCCCCACCCCCCCCCGGCAGCCCTCCTTCCCCTGACCTCCTTCCTGTCTTTTTTTTTTTTTTTTTCTGCTGGTTCAAACCCCAAAATGCTCTCCTTCGCCCCCCTCTGGCACAGGAAGCAAACACACGGGCAGAAAAATCCGCCTTTAGTTCTCACTAGCTAGCTCTTTTTTTCCGGTCGCAAATACGACGCGTGTTTTATGTATATGTGTGTCTTGTTAAAAGTAAAAAAAAGAGATATGACAGAAGCAAAACAACAACAACATGTCACCCTAAGTAAAGCAAATAATGTTTTCTGAGGCATTTCTTACATGTGCACGCACGTAAGAACATGTCTGTTGAGGCGGGGGAAGAAATGTAATTGCATTCAATTGTATATGTCATTATATTTCTGACCTTTTGTGTTATTGAAGGTACTGTGTGGCTGTCTCTCCGGAGCACGTCTTTTTTTTTTTTTCCGGAGACGAAGGGAAATCGAGGTTGTCGAGCGGTGTCAGAGTGGAGATCAGGGGTGGATAAGGGTTCGGTTAGCCTCAGATTCAGCGAAAATGTGGTCGAGGGGGGGAATGGGGGAAAAAAAAAAAGGAAGGGGATGGAAGGCGCTTGCTGTGGGAGAACGCTGTGGAGGAAGAGACTTATCTGGCGTGTTAAGCCAAGCCAAAAATCCATATGTATCACTACAGATAGAGCCTGCTCTTCCCCCAGAGCTTTCTTTTAAAGGTGCTCCTTTCCCATCCCTGAGCCAAAGATGGATTGCGATCTGCGTGCTTGATATGCAGGGTGGATAGTAGACTTGAATGTTCCTTTAAAATTCATAACCGGAATAGAGGTGCTAAAAAAAAAAAAAAAAAAATCCACATCTTTATAACTGTAGATCTGTTTTCACTAGTCGCTGTTAACTATCCAGCCACATGGATCAGTTTGAATGTTTTCTTCTTTTTCCGCAAAAAAAAGGCCACACAGACACCTGACATGAGACAGACAGCATTAAAAAGCCCTTTACATTGTTTTGTATGTATTATGAACTGTATTAGTCATATAGTTGCACAATAACCCATTTTTTTTTATCATTACATTTATTATAATGCTTGTGATAATTCAATAGCACTAACAACTTTTGATGACTCTGTATAATATGTTGTAAAGAGAACGTAAATAAAAATAAAAGCCCAAAGCGCAGCTGTCGTCAACAGAAGACAAAGTAAACCCAGCTGAAAAATGTCTCCAGTCCTCTTTCTTTCTCTTCCAAGTCCCGAGCATTGTGTAAATCTGTCACGAACGCCTCTGCCAAGATTTACTTTCATGAACTTTTCAAAAGGAAGTAAGTCCTTCCAAAACGAGATATCCACCATTTGAAGTATTTGTGTGTGTTTTGATGGCTGGCATGAAAGGAAAACTCATTATTAAACTCACTAACCTTATTAGCCACCTAAAGACATTTGCATACACAATAAAAACATTTTAGAGGATGCAGTCTGAAGGTTTTTGAATGCTAAACAATGCCCACCAGGTGTTTTACTCTTAATTGTTTTGTTTTTTTTTAATACAAGAGAAATTTTTGGTCTGAGAATTAAACTTTAAAACTTCTGCTCTGTGTCCATAGATGAAGACTGAAACCCTTTCACCTCCTCCTGCTCTTTGTCATCCAGCGACCAGAAAGTAATAATGATAATGAACTGATATAAACGTTCAGTGACCATTAACAACCGTTTCACATTTTACAGGGTGACAAAATGAGGTATAATTTTCACAGAGGCTTAATTTTTTCTGGCTTAACTTGCCGACTGGGTTCAGTGAGCAGACATAACATTTTCCGAACTGCTTCATATTCAGACAGTCAAACACACACACACACACACACAGGACAACCATAGTGTTTAACTGATGCCCACTGACCTGCACAGGTATTGCACCTGAATGCCTCAGGAGGCATTTGTCTGACTGTTTGAATGTGTTTTGATGCCACAACTTGGTTTCATCAAATTCAAATCTTATAGGGTCTTTCAAGAAAATGTGTACATAATTAATCTTATTATTAGCATTTTTTAAGAAAAGGTTTTATTTTTTGAAATGTACATGAGTTTGGTTTCTGGCTGAGAGTAAGTTGAGTTGGTAAACACATCTCATACCTTTGCATTAAGGGTGTTGCTCAGGCCATAGTACTCTTAGCTTAGCTTCGTCAAAATATCTGTCTGCAACATGTTAAAACATAAACAACAACATCAAACTTGAGCTTATAGCAAAGAGTGTCAGAGGCTGGAGAAGCAAAAAGAAAGGACTCATATCTGCATTTAAAAAATGTAGCAAGAGCTAAGAGGAGATAACCTTAGCCTAGCTTAGCAGAGGGGAAACAGCCAACCAGCCAAAGATAAAGAGTTTACATACATTTTTTAACAACATAAAAATTTGCCAAAACAAACAACCTCTCAAGGTGTTTTATTGCTTCTGAACTCGACTCATTTTGTAAGTGGATTGTTCCATCTCATAGCGTGAGCCTTTTTATTCTCTTACCTCTTAACATATGTAGGTTTAAACTGACTTGTTTTATAACCTCTTGAGTTTATCTCAAGAGGTTATAGAATAGCTTATATAATAATATTTTACTCTGTTCAATAACAAACTTAAATTTAAAATAAACTCATCCATACAATGTTTATTTTTTTCACCAAACGTATAATAAACTGTTGTGATAGGAGCAACCAGATGAGCAGACATCCTTGGAAAAAAACCTTAAAAAATAAACCTTGAACAAAAGCTTATTTCAGTGGCTCATATGTACATCGGAGTTTACAGCTCAGGGTTACAGGCATGGAAAAGTTCGCACGTGAAATCAACTGAGAAAGTATTGGCGTCTAAGGAAAAGACATGTGATACTTATCTGGCAGAGTTTCATTTACTGCATCTGTTGCACGGGCGCAGCGGTGATGACCCATCCTAAATATGTTGTTCTGATAGGCTAATTACAGTGTTGTATTGGCAAAGAGTCACTTTGAATTATGCAGAATAATAAAAATAATGTTAACGATTCGTCCTCATGGATCAATTTACGAATGATTAAACTGTTTATCACAGGATTTATTGGCAGAACAGACCCGAGAATTCATTCAATGCCCGGAATCCAAACAGCTAAACACTCCGGTTCTTTTTCCGTGATAAAATCCTGAGGGGCCCGTGTTGGCCCCCCTCATTATCACGGATGTTACGTAGAGTGCAAAGTTTTATTCGTTTAGTTGACAGCTGTGATTGATGGGCTGTTGTTCAAACGGGGCAGGTGCAGTTACACACACAAACAGAGCCCCCCCCCTCTGAGTTTGTGTGTGTGTGTGTGTGTGTGTGTGTGTGTGTGTGTTTTTGGTGTTCATGTGGGGGAGGGGGGATGCCCAAGTGCATACATCTCTAGGATAGGAGAATGGGGGGGAGGTGTGGGCACGTCGTATGGCTCAGGTTACTTTTACCAGGAGGGGAACAAGAAGAGAGGGAACAAGATGTTTGACGACGACGACGGGGGGGGGTCAGCGCCAAAAAAAGCCACCAGTGTATTCTGCACGTGGGGTTTTGGGAGGGGGGGGGTGGGAGGTCTCAGCTGTGGCAGGGGCCCCTGAGCACTGTCCTTCACTTTACAACCTGCCGACATTGGGACTTCCAGCATGGGAAAAGGGGTAAGTTCTCCTATTTTTTTAATTCATTTTTTTTTTCACTGACAGGACTGTTTTTCTCAATTTTTTTTAAATTTTTTTTTTTAACACTCAAGCACTTCCTCTCAGAACTGAACTGACGAACACGAATGTGGCGCGCTGTATTCCCACCGTAGCTCATGTACAGTAAGAGCATATGGCTTGGACATGCTCCACGGAAAAACACTGAGATCTCTAATCGTGTCTGCAGGGCTTTAATATTTCTGAGCATCAGAACGTTCTTCTTCTTCTTCTTTTTTCTTTTTTTTTCTTTCTTTAAAGACAGAAACATCTCAGGATGATGGCTTTTCTTCTCAATAACTTTTGTTCTCGGCTTGCTGTTTACTTGGGTAATTACGTAATTTCGTTTTTATTCTCTCCATCAGGCCCATTCCATTTAGCTTTATGGGGAGGACAGGCTGGTAATCTTCCTCAAACACAGTGGGGGGAAATTGCTATGCCAGACACATTTTCAGGCACTCCACCGGCTCTGTGCTCCCTCTTTGCCTCTTTTTGATTACTTTTTTTTTTTCTCCACTGTGTCACTCGCTCACACCCTCCTCTTCACTCTTTCGGTGTATCCCTCCTTCACTGACATGCACATGTGCTGCTAAGAGGAGACTGACAGCAGCAGATGATTTCCATGATGCACCATTCTTCCAACTGTTCATGACACACACATACACACACACACACACACACACACACACACGCACGCTCTGTCACTCCACACAAACGAGGAAACTCGCACGATGGGAAAAATATTTTCTCTCCTTCATATTCAGTGAATGGTGTGCCAATAGTGCCGGGAGATTGAAACGAACCGGCGTACACAGAGTCCATTGTGTTCTCACTGATGTTGTAATACGTGGTTGTGAATGTAAATGGTTATGCACAATGTGGCCACGTGCATGTGACTTTTCCCTCTTAGTTCCCGCGGATGTTTAGGATGATAGCCTACGGGCCTGATGTGTAATCTCTCTCTCTCTCCAGTGTGGTGCTGAGAACGGGGGGAAGAGGAAGAAGGACAGGGACTTGGATGAGCTGAAGAAGGAGGTGGCCTTGGTAAGAAAAACAAGCTGTCACTGCTGCAACCCACATTCACTCCGCACTGCAAAGTGATTGATTCCATCACTGCAGCTCCCAAACGATCCCCCCCCCCACCCAAAATAACGTTAAGCCAAAGACACCAGCTTATTTAACAAGGCCGTAAATGAAAACGGTGGCCTGTAAACAACATGGCAATCCAGTCTGCTTAGTGTAGTCAGATGCAGATGAGTTTAAAGCCAGCCTGTCCTCTGCTATCCGTTCCTCCAACCCTCTGGCTGCTGTTCTTTGTACTGAGAAACATACTGAATAATTTGTGGGCCACCGACAGTGTAGTGCAGAGTTTTTGTCTTGTGCGGAGCTGTAGCTCTTTGAGGTGTTGTCAAAACGCAGCCAAGCGATGCCCATGAAAACTGGGCTACATTTTGCTGCACGCAGTATCTCTGATAAAGCAGCTCTTGTCAATTACCGAGTTGGCCTGTGACTGACTGCGCACAAGGATTCCTTAGATACCGTCAACACGTAGGAGCAGCTCTGTGATAAAAAAAAACAAAAAAAACGCTGTATTTTACTTTAATCAGTCTGCCTCATGTGTCTCCCCAGTCAGTGATTTCCTACATTTTTGTCCCTGAAATCCTATAAACAACCAGCAGACAATGGCTGATCGATACTGAGTGGAGGAGTGTATAAATAAAAACCTAACTGGCGAACTGTTTTGTGTACACGGGGGCATGTCTGCGACTGTGGCCACTTCACCTGCAGCGACGTGTCATTGTTGGCCTCTGAGGTGGCTCTTGGTGAAGAAATTGGTGGATTTCTTTTTCCTGTGTTATCGTTGAGTGAAGAAAGTATTCCTTTATTCTGAGGGACTGAGTCCATCCTGACGGCTGGTAGCAGATTTTTTGTTGCCTTAGGACCAGCAGTGGGAAGTGAAAATCTATAAACTCGAGTAAAACAACAATCACTCCCATAAAAGAATGACTCAAGTAACAGTGAAACTGAACAAGTTACAGTAAAAATAACAAGTATTACCTCCCATTTTGATATTATACTTTTAAATAGGTATTGTTATTTTATAATTATTCATTTTAAAGCCTAATATACCACTGTGGTTCCAAAATAAGTTCATGTCAGTATCTGAACATCAAAGAATAATGTTACATCTTTACACTAACGTAGCTAACGTTAGCGAGCAAACCATACTTCCGCCTGTAGTATGTGCAGCTCACTTCACTGTGCCTGCAGTTGTGTAAAGCAGAGAGAAGCACTTTATTATCTAACTGCTGTCTGTAGATTTAAGGTGTAAAAAATGTGGCCAGATGTGTTCAGGGTTTGTTGCTGAAAGCTGCTTCTTGTTCTGGTTCGTCATTGCTTCGTGGTGAACGGACAGCTGGTTCTTCTTTTTCTTCCAGGCAGCTGCCAGCTTGGCATCTGCAATACAGATCCCCCCCCACAACACACACACACACACACACACACACAAACACACACTTAAGTCCTGTCTTTAGAGCAGAGTAGTTTTAAAGATGCTATTTGGCAACTGCTGTGAAGTTAAAAAAAGCAGATTACTGGCTCAAAAATATACTTGAGTAAGAGGAGAAGTACAGTTTTAAGGAGGGAACACGATGAATGCTAATTCCAAAAACAATAATAATAACCTCTTACTCATGTGTGTTACATTTAATGCACCTCTGCCCACTCAGAACCTACCTTCCTTTTAGCCACTGTGGAAATATTTGGAGTTGAGCTTTGGCCGGTTGCCACTGGACGACAAAATGAACCCAGAAACAGAGCTTCCATTACTGAACTCTCTTTAAACATTGTTAACCTGCAGTTTTTAAAGGCTCCCATTTCTATTACCGGAGAACAGACAGTTTGTTCACCTCCGGTTCAGCACTGCTCGTAGATGCAGAGGGAGTGGACATCACTCTTTGACCTGTTTGATCCGTTGTGAGGAATGAATCATATGTGTAAAGCCCCTGAATCCATGTCTGATGCAGAGAATAAAGAATATTTTTCTGTGAGATGGAGGTGAGTAATGCTTCAGTGCTACACCCTCAAGATCTATTCGACCATTACCCTGGTCGGTTATTAAACTTTCCATTATGGCCGCAGCCATACTGCTTGAGTTCACATAATGGAGGGTTGAATGTATTGCTGTAAAATTATAGTTTCCCGTTCATGATATATCAAAGACAAATTCCCTTTAAAGTAATTTTTACCGGAAAATTAAAATTACTGATTCTGTTTACTGTTTCTGTTCCTCTGAAGCACAAATAAAAAAATGAATTTTTTTCCCTTCAGGATGACCACAAAATAGCTCTGGATGATCTGGGAAAACGCTATGGAGTTGACCTCACGCGGGTAACGACACACAGACACACAAACACACAAACACATAGCCATGAGTTGCTCTAATATCTCCCATAGAGATTTAATCTCTGCATCGCCCGAACTGGAAGCATCCAAACTGAGACCATGCTTAACTTTGGTCACGTTAGATCCACCACAGCATCGCAAGCTCACCTTGAGCCTCATTCATCTTTAATCCTTCAATCACACACACACACACACACGCACACACACTAACATACTTTGGTGCAACAGCTCCTACAATCCAATAAACAGGCAGATACGTACGCATCACAAAAGTCTTTATGCTTTAACCACATTTGCCGCTTACCTTAAGTTTGACATTGCAGGTGAAGTGAAACTGATTTTTATCTTTTTAAGATTAGTATTTGAAAAAAATGGAAGCTGGGCTGTTCAAAAAATATCAGAGAGTAAAAATGTCAAAAAAACAACCTCTGCTTGAAGGAAAACTGATTTTCGTGTTTTTTCCTACATAATTAAATTCTGGTATTTCAAGTATTTCTATGGATTTTCTGTAAATTAGACCTTGACTCTATTAGGTATTAAATCAGGTGGAAAAAAACAATAAAATTACATCTAACAGTTCTGTGGCATAAAATCAGAGATGAGAAGACTCACCCAGTTTATTACACTTGCGGTGTTAAATAGGCCAGGCAGGAATACTTTATGTTCTGCAACTGTAGCAGTAAAGTAGCTGTTTGAGCCGCGGTGAAAACGGGGCCGTTGTGTTGTAACATGATTTCCAGTTCATGCAGGGGAAAAAAAAAACATGCATCCCTAAAAATTGCTCTCCCTCAGGGTCTGACCAATGCCAGAGCTGCAGAGATTCTGGCCAGGGACGGTCCGAATGCCCTGACCCCTCCCCCAACAACCCCGGAGTGGGTCAAGTTCTGCCGTCAGCTGTTCGGCGGCTTCTCCATCCTGCTCTGGATTGGTGCCATCCTCTGTTTCCTGGCTTACAGCATCCAGGTGGCCACAGAGGACGAGGCACCCAATGACAACGTGAGAAACTGCTTGCAAAACCTCCACGCATACGTGGAAGCATGCACTCGACATATTAATCACTCACAGGGAGGGATGCATGCATGCGTTATGATACAGATACAGGAGACACAAAAGACACACGCGGGATAATATGCATGCAATCATATCCAATTCCAGCTCTATGAACCTAAACATTCATCTGTTATTTTCACAATGATGGTAAAACATTGCTAAATTGGAGCAATTTGCCCACCGTCTGTCCTTGTATTTGTGTTCAGTTGCACAAAACAACTAACAATATATTTCCGATATTAAAACATACATTACATTATAGTGAATATATGCAGAAATTACACATAGAATGATCAAATTAGTGTTTTAATGCAGTGTCATCTGTGTAATATTCTGAAAACTGGTCAGATGTGTAAAACAAATCCTCCTTTTTTTTTGCATTGAGGCTCTGAATCAAGTCACTAATTTGAATCATTCAAACCAGAGTCAGTTCAGGGATGTTGGTTAAGCAGAAGGCAGTCCAGCCCAGAGGGGCACTTTTCTATGACTGCTTGTGATTAATCTCTTGATATCCTCATTTAGGAAATAAGCGAACCCCTCTAAAGTAGCTTTCCACTGAATGAGCATCTTTAGAAATCCTTAAACTGTGTCAAGGATCTTTTCTTGCGATGTTTTGCCACTTTTCCTTCTCAATCAGGCTTTTTATAAAGCAGCCTGTTTAATGACGGTCCTGCCTGTGTAAGAATGTCCTCTAAGAAAGATAAATCTTCTCATTAAAACCAATCGTAAATGACTCAATTGTTTTTTAATTATAATTTCCGTGGAGTCATTAATTTGGACAACAGAATTTTGTCAAATGATAACTCACTATGACTGCACCATCTGTCAGTAAGACAATGTCATAATTCCACTGAACATCAAGAAAGGAGAATATCAAATTATGTTTAAGCTCAACTCAAATAAAACATCCACACTGACTGAAATACTGCATGTTCAAATTAAACCAAATCCTCATCCTGAGACCAGAAAGTGTCAAGAAACTTCATTTTGATGGATTTTTCTGACCACTATCTTTGAAAATATGGTCTTTTCTGAACGAGCATGGCTTCCTGGCATCTAAATCTCCCGTCAAACACAACTGGGTCGCATGAACAAACACGGAACCAGCGTTCAGTTTGAGAAACAGAGTTCAAAAAGAAGGAGGAAAAAGGAAAAGGAAAAGGAAAAGGAGGAATACTTATTGCCATCAAAAAGAAGGAAAAAAAACATTCAAATTCCATTTAAAACCCTCCAGGATGCAGCCTTCATTAGAGAAGAATTACAAATAAACGCCAAGCCCCCCCCCCTCAGTTGGAGAATGTGACGTAAAACACCATCCGCTGACTCTGCCATCTTTCCTGGCATTACCACTGATAAATACTGCGACCGACCGCTGATCAAACGACGCCAGGCAGCCGTCCATACTGCACTTTATGGCTCAGAGTCATTATGCAATCATCATCGTTTCGGTCGTTCTCCAAACCCCAGAGGGCATTAAGCTGTTGCATAATGTACAGTAACGTACAGCAGATAGACACACGCACATGCACACACGTGATAACTTTAATCTCCCTGCGATTTAATCTCTACATTCAGTGCTAAGCATGTACAGCTGGATGCTCTTATGAGCTACTTCAAAGCCCCGTCTGCTTGCAGCTCCGCCACTTTGAGTCTGTGCATAATGTACAAACAGTTGAAAATCCACCCTAACAGAACTTCACACATTGCTTTTGTCAGATTAAAACTTCATTTGTATTATTTTTTTAACGTGTCGGAGCTGAATGATTGCACGCCACATCTTCTTTCCTTTTGAGAAAATGTTTTTGCATAAGCTTTTAAAAACTGACTAGATTTACGGCTATATTATAAAATCAATATGGAAATTAAGCATTTTATTGCTTCAATCTTTTAAACTTAAGTAAATTACAGTGTGTCACCAGCCTGAAATAATGTTGCTTCTACAAAACTGTGCAGCTGGAGAACAATAACAAATGTCTCCTGGAGTGAAAGAGGCAGAAGAGCTGAGCTTATATCTCCAAAAAAGCATGTAGACAAAAAAACCAGGAGCTGCAAACTGAGTGCTGAGTTGGAGGCGAATGTTGTACACACTGACAAGTGGTTTTCTGAGGATACAGATGTATTTTCTGGTTCAGAAGATTTTGCAGTGCTATGGTTAAAAAAAAAGCAAAAAAAAAAGCATTCAAGCACATAAGAGCAAAACATTCTGTTGTTGCTGTCAAATGGAAGCAACACCTTCGAAAAAAGGGAAACTTTTCAGGGTTAAGGAATTTAGTTTTCCAGGAGTCCGGGACACACGGCACGCCAGCTGGCAGACGCTTTCATCCAAAGTGCCTGGCTGGCTGGCTGGCTGTCATGTTTGCAGCAGTGAGAGCTCAACCCACCGCGACTGTTTCCCTGCTAAAACTGAAAATAAAATAAAAACACATCAACATAAATGTTCTATGAGTGTGAAAAAAGCCAGACTGCAGCTCCGAAAGCGCCTCTCGGTGGCCTCTCGCAGATCAAAGTGTGAGTTCTTGGTTTTCTGGGTTTGGGTGACAGATGTTCACTTGGACTAACGCTGAATGAACCGTCCAAGATGACAGGAATAGTACATGAGAATTTAGCTCTAGGATGCCCCCCCACCCCCACCCCTTTAAACCTTCCACTACAGACTGAGAGCCTCCCCAGGTTTTCTCACTCCTGACACTCCTCTTGCACTGCATTTAAGGGTTCTGCTGTCTTAAACCCATTATGAGGTTTGTAAATCCCCCTTTTCCTTCGCTTAAACGGGCCTAACGTGAACCAAACTTAAGTCGATAATGACACCGACTCTCCCCCCCTTCCCCCCGCCGCTGTGTCTCGGCTCTGCCCTCGTTTCAGTTGTACCTGGGCGTGGTCCTGTCAGCCGTGGTCATCATCACCGGCTGTTTCTCCTACTTCCAAGAGGCCAAGAGCTCCCGAATCATGGACTCCTTCAAGAAAATGGTGCCACAGGTGAGTTAATGCGTGTTGGTGTTTGGTGGAGTCTCACAGCTTTCTGAATCAATAAGCCGTCCCTCAAGTAGAGCTTACACACTCACTTGAGTGGAAACCTAATAAGCTTGCACAAAGGAAGAATAAATGTTCGAGCCAACTTCGGATTGTGAGTGTGTTTGCATAAAAACTCCCCTCGCGTTATCCACCTCTAGCACTTCGATTGCCTAATTCTTTAATCTATTTAGGCTGTTTTCACTCCCTCCTTGTCTCCTTTTTCCCTACCTGTCTTTCCTCCCTCTTTTTCCTTTTCCCGTCTCTCTATCTCTTCCTTTCACATACCTTCTGTTCCCTCTGGCAATTCTGGACTAAATCCTCTCTCTGTTCCCAAACTCTGTCTCTCCCTCTCTTTTTCTCATGCTCTCTCTCTCTCCTCTCGTCTCTCTCTCTCTCTCTTTTTCCTTTTTGCTCATGCCAGCAAGCGTTGGTGATCCGGGAGGGGGAGAAGATGCAAATCAATGCTGAGCTTGTGGTGCAGGGAGATCTGGTGGAGATCAAAGGGGGAGACCGCGTCCCAGCTGACCTTCGAGTGATCTCCTCCAGCGGATGCAAGGTAGGGGAGGGGTGCCAGGCTCTGCCCCGGGGAGCCCGGGGGTCTCTGCGGGATTACAGCAGCTCGACTGACCTGCTATTTACTTTTCCTTCTGCACTCTCCTTTTAATGCCTCGCCATCTCATGTTGGTTTGTTAGCGTGCGAGTTTTTTGCTAAATCGCACTAAAACAGAGCACGAGTGAAGCTGATGGGATCTTCAGTCGTCATGCAAGTGGCTGGTCATGAAACAAAGGATGCAGGTTGAGAATTTGGCCTCGAGGAAAGTCAGAGTTTTAGCCAAAGTTAAAACTATTTAACCTGAAATCCCATGAATGTGTCCTGACATCCCTGCACAACAGGGAAGATTAGTGGATCACAAAAATCATTAGAGGGGTTTTATCCTCTGGAAACCATGAATGTTTGTGCAAAATGTGAAAATCGATCATATAGATTGGGGATGGATTAATCTGGACTGAATGATCACTGGTTAAGCTTGATGAAATCTATCAAATAAAAAAAAAAGTTTAATTAATTCTTTGGGGCACATTGTTGTCTTATTTTGTGGAAATCCACCAAACAGCTTCACTCCAAACTCCCAAGCGTCAGCCCCAAAGTGGATCTGAAATCAAGTAATCAGCAAATTCAGGAAGCTTCTTCCTCTGAGGTTTGAAGTCAACTCAGCAAATATCAATATCTCAGTCTGGCCCAAAGTGGTGGAGTGACCATCAGCAATGCAGCCACAGAACAAATACTCCATTTTAAGGGCTCAGTTTACTTTTCATCATCATCCTTTCATGTAAAGAGTCCACTTTTCCATATTTGGTCAGAGACATTTTCTTTGACTCTTAAAAGGTCAGTTCCCATCCAGTAAATGTCCTGCAGTTCTCTAACTCTGCAGAATCAATGTTTACCAAGTTCTTGGTGAAGCTTTTTTTTTGCTGCCAACAGGAAACATTTCAGTCAGATTTAAGCACATTAAAACCAATGCAGAGCGGCTGAAATGGAAGCATCTCTCATTATGTGTGGGCAGAGACACTGTAGCATTGTGTTGCACACATTTTAACCAGGTTTCCTCTGAGATTTTCAACATTCCCATCTTTCTGTATACTGACTTTTGTTGTAGGGTGAACATTTCTTTAAAATATCATCCATTGAGCTCCACCGGGATTCATTTCTGAGTTGATCCCTCTGGATCTTGAAGCAGCTTTAGAAGACAGTGGTGATTGGTGGTATAAATTTCTTCACCTGTAGTGGAACGTGTGAAAAATCACAAAGACCAGAAGACGGTTTTGACATGACAAGTGTTTCATCTCTGCACTTTCCTGCTGATAAGAGCTGCTTCCTTCATTTACACCCTGAGAGTCTCACCATCTCCCTTTTTTCCTGTTTCTGCCCCTCAGTTTCACCGAGTAACACCTTCTTCCTCTCCCTCTCTCTCCCTTTCTCCCCATCAAGGTGGACAACTCCTCTCTGACGGGAGAATCGGAGCCTCAGACTCGCTCCCCGGAGTTCACACACGACAATCCTCTGGAGACCCGCAACATCTGTTTCTTTTCCACCAACTGTGTCGAGGGTCAGTAGGCCACATCTGGCCGAGACTCGTCTCTTATCGCCTCTGGATGTCTTTGTTTTTAAGCCATCTGGATCAGCAACACAGTTTTGCATTATTGCCCCACTGCAAGAGTGTGTCAGTGCATGATTCATCATAACAATTCGCCATCCCTTCATCCTGCGATAGAGTGCGCAGTTAGTAAATTCTGAATGCATAAAAATTATTAATTAGTGTCAACCGGTGGGGATTTCAGCTGCTATCAATCATGAGACAGTGATGCAGGAAGCATCTCAATGGGATGTTCATATTAGAATCTGCCACTTTATCAATATCTACATTGGAATTCCAATATGGGTTGCATATAAAGTGACGGATTCTTTTCTGAAATCCAATACATTCATTTTGGGAAAACAGATTTGGTTTTATGTCTAATAATGCTTATTATATATGAAGGATCCATCCTAAAAAGATGATGTCATCAGCCAAACAGTGATTCAGCTGAGGTTTAAATGATGCAGTTTTTTTCAGTTTTTTTCATTTTTTTAAAAGAAAAATCTATCAATCTGAATCCATAATCAACAGTCCCTCTCTTTCCTCACAGGTACGGCTCATGGCGTTGTCATAGCCACCGGTGACCGGACAGTGATGGGTCGCATTGCCACGCTGGCGTCAGAGCTGGAGGTCCGCCGCACGCCCATCAACATAGAGATTGAACACTTCATCCACATCATCACGGGCGTGGCCGTCTTCCTCGGCGTCAGCTTCTTCATCCTGTCGCTCATCCTGGGCTACACCTGGCTGGAGGCTGTCATCTTCCTCATCGGCATCATCGTGGCAAACGTGCCTGAAGGACTCCTGGCTACTGTCACTGTGAGTATTTTTATGTGTGTGAGACTCATCATACTGAGTTTTTAATTGCTTTTTACTCATTTTTCACGTAAGAGATTTTGTTTTTTAACAGCAAAGACGGTTTAAACAGTTGTCAACAGGATTTTTAAGTCCTCAGATACCCTCATCTTGTTTCCACTGGAAAACAAATGTGCGCCACAGTTTACAATAAACAAGGTCCCCTTGTAGCAAGGACAGGTCCTAATAGGCTTCTGGGAATAGCGAGCGTTACCGTAGGGAAAAGTCATAAATTGCTGCACTGCAACAAAAACAAAGTGGTTAACGAGTATTTGTGCTGCCTGTGGTCATTTTAATTGTTTTCTCTAATGTCGTTATTAATTCATTAATTTTTCCAAATAAACTTAACTAAGCATAATAATTAGCCGTGTGAAGATGAGGATGATTTGAGGAGGCAGATCGTAGCATGTGAGTGTGATATGGTTTGTTTTGCGTAAGTTTGAGTGGCATTTGTTTGTATTTATATGAAATTAAAACTTTTGGTGAACCTAATGTCATTGCTGGTTGTGCGCCCTTTAAAAAGTCGCCATTTGGGGAAGAGAAACATGCTGAAAGTACAACAATCTGACAAATTAGTGCCTTGTTAACTCATGATGGAAAATTCTGGAAAGCCGTTGCCAACAGCAAACATTCAGCAGGCACGAAACAGCAACATTCAGTTTGATTCATGTTTTTTTCTGGCCACCTAACAAATACTATCTAATTTCCACCCTCCTTTTTAGCTCGGTTTTGCTTCGTCGGCTCGCTGTTTGTTGCGATGCAGGTAGCTTGCAGTGAGTTAATTAGCTTGTTTGCTAGAAATGAGGTTAATGGAAACCAAAATAATGAGCTAAAAGAGGCTTAAAAGCTCTGTACTATTGTTGGGAAATTGCAGAGTTGGGTGTTAATTCTCCATGGCTTTGTTGTCTTGAGCAGCTGTTTCCTCATTACATGCAGTAATTTGATCCTTTGTTAACATAAAAATATTGATTAGTGCAGCTTTAAGCGAGCCAGTTCTGAAGCCCTGATATCGTGCCTGCTGGCTCACCGTCATGGCTTACTGGCACACCTAAATGGAACGGAGCCATCATCAATGTTATTAGTTACACCTGTGCTTTTCCTAACTCTCATTTACCCTCAGTGAGTGTTAGCTGGAGCTCTAATGAGAGCAGAACAGACCACAGCAAAGCAGGTGATTTATTACTGACTGTTGGAGTAGCTCAAATGCTGAAGTGCATCTAACTTTTTTCTGCAACAATAAACAAAGTGTGAGCTGAGGTGGATGCCAGCTGGCATTTGAAATGCCATCAGTCGACATTTCACTGTTTCCAGAAAATAAATTAACTTCCAGTGACTGGTTTCTTTAGTTGCTTTTTGCTTTAAACACTCCATGAGCTGTGTGTGTGTGTGTGTGTGTGTGCGTGTGTGTGTATGTGAGGGAATGTTTGTGTGTCTTCGCGCCGCGTTTGTTGCTATTTAAGTAATGTGGTCAGCTTTAATTAATCTGAGTTGATGTGTCTCTTAAAA
>JAQNCA010000004.1:20241552-20262101 GCA_029783725.1 Acanthurus tractus | reverse complement strand
TTGTTGACATTACCTTCCGTGCAGCGCCATCTAGAG
Organism: Acanthurus tractus; assembly: GCA_029783725.1. Classification (NCBI taxonomy): domain Eukaryota; kingdom Metazoa; phylum Chordata; class Actinopteri; order Acanthuriformes; family Acanthuridae; genus Acanthurus; species Acanthurus tractus. The sequence continues at coordinate 20,262,065 of JAQNCA010000004.1, read as the reverse complement.
GATGCATAACGCAACCCCAGCCACTACTAGCTTTTACTCTGCGCGCCTACAGTGTGCCTTACAATGCGCCTTATAATCTGGTGCGCCCTATGTATGAAAACAGTTTTAAAATAGGCCATTCATTGAAGGTGCGCCTTATAATCTGGTGCGCCCTACAGTGCGGAAAATACGGTATATAAGATTGTATAGCGCATGGACATAATCTCCATCATGTCGTCTACAGGTTTCTGAGGAGCCATTGTGAAGCTCAGTATGGTGGCTCCTGTCATTGATTGGTTGAGGTAGTAGCAGAAAGCTAGCAGCTGGCTGTCACTCAAAGCAGCAGCAACTGTAGTTATGGATGAGTTTAGGTCTTCATATGAGTTAAACCTTGTGAGTTCTGTAAAAACTGACCCACTGTTTCAATAAGCTGCCGAACAACATTTTTTTTAGGCTGTAAACATGTTAATTCTGCTGGTGAATTGGATATTTTAACAAGAGGGTCTGTGGGGATCGACTAGCATGTGAAGCCAACCTTAAGTGACCAATCGAGGAACTGCAGTCACTTCCATGTTGGCTTCACTCTTCAGCCCCGGAGGTTGCTGCTCGGTCATTATGAGGAAAAGAAAAAAATCCAAATGACAGTATTAAGCAGACAGGGGACGACTCCAAGAACGATCTCTGCCAAGAAAAAGTCTGGCACGTCCTGTAACACCCCATAAAACCATAAATTACAATTTTTATACAGTTCAAACATTAAAACAACACATTCATTACAGCTTTTGAGGTTCTGGTGGACAGGTTTTGTTACATTTGGCCGGAGTCAGGCCAGTTTTTTCCCCATTGCTTTTAATCTTTGTATTAAGCTAAGCTAACTGACTGCTGGCTCCAGTTTCATTTTGAACAGACAGATGTGAGAGTGGTATTGATCTTTTCTTCCAACTCTGCAAATAAGCCTTTTTCCCAAAATATCAAACTGCTTCTTCAAGACAGAAAGCATTAAAGGCTATGTTTCCTGCCTGTGGAGCGTGTGTGTGCGTGGTGTGTGTGTGTGTGTGTGTGTGTGTGATCTTTGTGTGTGAGAAAGAGACAGAAAGACAAACTTGAGGAGAAAGTAGGAAAATGTTAATGCTTCCCTTTGTATAATTGCCCCTGGTATTGCTGACTTCTTTCTGTGTTTGTGTATGTGTGTGTGTGTGTGTATGTGTGTGTGTTTTCCTCAGGGATGCGAAGGCGTGTGTGGTGCACGGCTCGGACCTAAAGGACATGAGTCCCGAGTACCTGGACGACCTGCTGAGGAACCACACTGAGATAGTGTTCGCTCGCACCTCTCCTCAGCAGAAGCTCATCATAGTGGAGGGCTGCCAGAGACAGGTCAATGGACAGGAGTGTGTGTGTGTGTGTGTGAATGTGTGTGTGGGGGCCTTTTAGAGAGCACACAGCTGAATAGTTACATGTGTGTCTGTAGGGTTGAATGTTAGCATGTGTGTGTTCATGATAAAGTCCAGATGAATGTTTGAATGTGTCTGTTTATGTCCAAGTGTGCAGGTATGGTTGAATCCAGGTGTGTGTGCGCGTGAATGCATGTGTGTGTGTGTATGTCTTTGCCATTTAAGACTCAGTGCAGTTCGCCTTGTGTGTAACTGTTTATATGTGAGTGTGTGTGTTTGGACCACTCTTAAGTGCAGGTGCTTGAATGGATGAATGGGGGCTTTTGTGCATGTGTCCATGCTGTTTGAGGGGAATCTGTAAATATAAGGTGGAAAGACAAGTGTGTGACTGTACATTAAACATGCTTTCAGCGTGCGTTCGGCTTTTGTGCGTGCAGACTGGAAAACAGATGTGTGTATTCACTTTTTCACACGCCGGCATTCACCGAGGTCATGCTACAATTCACCCGGTCTCACTCACTCTCCCTCTGTGTGACTGAATGATTGCAGCTCAATTCCATTTTTCATTTAATCTCCCCCGAGCTGCTTTGAAAAGACATTATTAAGACAGAAGGGTGGAGGGGCCGGGGGGGTGGTGGTGGAAAGTGCTGGGGGGGGGGAAGCTTAAATCATGGTACTTATCTTTTCCTTCTTGACACTTTTTGTTCGCCACTTCCTCGTGGGGGTGCAGGGAGCGATCGTGGCTGTGACGGGAGACGGCGTGAACGATTCGCCGGCCCTGAAGAAAGCCGACATCGGCGTTGCCATGGGGATCGCGGGCTCTGATGTATCCAAGCAGGCGGCTGACATGATCCTGCTGGACGACAACTTCGCCTCTATCGTCACCGGGGTGGAAGAGGGTGAGTGTTGGGAGGGGGGGGGTTATGAGAGAGAGAGACAGAATGAAGTGATGGTGAGAGCAGAAAGAAGATGGAAACGAAAAGGAAAAACAGCAAGTCAGAGAAACACAAATCAACAGGAGATTTGAAAATGTATTCTAATTTAAAACATTCTGCCAGCAGCCTCCTTTATGATGTAACACTTCAGACTGGAGAATATTTTTAATAAATATCACAAAACCAGATTGAAAATGTGATATGAGTGTTAGTGTGTTTGACACAGTGTTTAACAGAGATGTAGATTCGAGACTTGGGAGTTGGACTAAAGTCAGACTTCAGTCACAAAAATGAGGACATCAGTGTAAAACTTGACTCCCCCGAAGACTTAAATCGACTTGAGACTTAACAAAAAAAAAACTGTTTTTTGAACTGTTAAACTCCAGGACAATAAAAAAAGAAGAAGACAGCACCAAGCAGAACTGTGTGTTTATATTTATGCCTTTATATGTGCTGAAAAGACTTGGTCTCAGCAGTGTAAAAGATTCTTTTAACAACAAGTTTTATTACTTTCATGGTCATCATTCAGACCTGAAAGACTTCAGTCTCGTCCTGCAGTTTGACATCTTCAGTTGATCGATTTGCTCTGAAGGATCTGACTTAAGACTTTTGACCGCAAGAGACTTGTATTTAATCTGAGGTTTTAATGATGTGATCTGAGAGCAAGAAAAAAAAAAACATTTGTAAAGAGGACATGCTCACAAAACAGAGTTGATCATTTGATATTTTCAGTCTGGATCATCACGCATGATGAAGCCTTTAACAGCAGAAAAAAGATCATTTTTAAACTGTGCCATTCTAGCACACAACCAATATCCCATCCAATAGCAATTCACATGTCCCAATGTTACCAATATTATCAATGCATTAAAATACACAGATCTCAGCTGTCTACAAAGAACCATCTTTCTTCTCTCTTTCTTGTGCTTCTAATCGCTGCAGGTCGTCTCATCTTCGACAACCTGAAGAAGTCCATCGCGTACACGTTGACCAGTAACATCCCAGAGATCTCGCCCTTCCTCCTCTTCATCATCGCCAGCGTTCCTCTTCCTCTGGGAACAGTCACCATCCTCTGCATCGACCTGGGCACCGACATGGTGAGCTTCTTCGGTCCATCGGTCCCCCTTGCGACATGCCGACAAAAGTTTCCCTCATTATGTCATTATCTCAATCAATGGTTTTGACGACAGAACGTTTCTGATAAATGACTTTTTAATAGGTGTAAAGACTTCTGCCAAGCCTGTGTTGTGTTTAAAGTGTTGGATGTATTAATTATTTGTGTGTGATTTATTTGAAGGAACAAAAACCCTTTGAGATGCATCATCTTGTCCTTAGAACAAATATGCATGAAAATACAAAACATAAACACAAAGCCACTCACACATGCACAGATAAAAGCTCTCCAACACCCACTGAATTCACTCCAAACACTGAAATGCATGCACTTAATGTGCTCATACCTATACAATGACATACATTCACAGGGGTAATAGAAATAGATTATATTCATATCTCAAGGATAATTATAATTGGAAGCAGGAGCAAGAGAAAAGCGATGCCTTAAAGAAATGAAAGGATGTAATAGATCTGAGTGAACTTGGCAGGTTGTTCCAATCAGATGGAGCTAAATTTAAAGGCACGTCTCCAGATTTCTTTAGAACTCCTCTGAACGAGGAATCACTGGACACATCTCGCTTTTTTCCTGGTCTTTTGGATGCCGGTTCCTAGTGTCTGAATCTTAAAAGGCCAGCTTTTTAGACAAGTCTCCTCTTTCTCTCTGCAGGAGGTCATAACAATGGAGGATGGTGTTTTAGATGTTTGATTTAATGGGTCGTATTCCAAAGCGCTCTTAATGCTTAAAGCTAATTATCGGCAAGTTTCAGTGATTCCTCTTAATGAAGGGATGCTAATTGTTAGCATTCTGTATAGCTACGGGCGTGCTAAAGGTGACATTAAGAAAACCAGTGTTAATATTGGTATCAAATATGAGCGCCTGAAGGGAGAAAGAACAAAATGTCTGGTTTAATTTGTTCTTCCTGTCGGTGGGAGAAATTCACTTTTGGCTGGCTGCCGACGTCCATTTGTTCAAGCAGAACAAAGACCGTGTGACGCTCACATACAGATTTACATTTCACAGCTCTGCCGTTTCCAGATGCCAGTCCCTCCATTATATTTCCAGCAGCAACAAAAAGAGTTGCTGGCACGCTGCTTGCCGGAGGGGCGTAATCCATCACTGCAAAAGAAAGGAGGCACAGGATGAATATGTTCAAAAGGACTTGTTCACTTGTGTTCATTACTTCAACTTTTTTCTTAATTTTTTCCTGCTCTCAGCCACCAGACAGCAGCATGCGGCAGGAAAGCTGGCTCTTATACATTCCAGCGAGCCAAAAAAGCAAAGATTTTTGCAGAGAAACGAGGTGCGCGCTCTTATAATGGCCTCATGTTCGACTGTCACGAGGCATTTTAAGGTTACGGATTAAGAGGAGCAGCTCGCTAACATTGCTAATAAAGCAGTCCCACTTATTATATTCAGGTGACATCGAACGATGAACTTCTTTGGTTTTCTAGCAGCAGGACAAATTTTTTCATGTTGACAAATATTTTCTTAACCGTCTGCGATCACAGGATGAGTGCTTTCTTTATTGGCTGGATTTCTCTTTTAAAGATGCAATGATTGAAGTTTAAAAGCACCAAATTTTGGCACCTACTTTGCATATAAAAAACCCGTTCCCTTCAAAGTAACATGTCTGCATGTATTTAATAACCGCTGGCAGAGTGAACAGCTGGATGTCTGCTTTGAAGAGTAAGGACCTTAAAATGAAAATATTTAAATATTTAATAAAGCACCTCTGAAGTGTCTTATAGCACGGTACACAAGTAAAACTCAAATTTCCCATGTCTGCTGGTGGGGTTGTTAACAGCTTGTTAACAGCTTAGTTCAACTCCAGGCAACAGGCTTGAGGGCTCTGCTGAGATTTAGCAGTGACAAGCAGCACTTGGAGTCTGCTATGATTATTTTTAGCAAGAAACTGCCATGTGGAAAAGGGGTGGCTGCAAAAAGATGTTTATCAAAGCGAGATGTGGCATACTTAAGAATGTTTGCAGACTGAGATTTTGGATGCTGCACAGAATCATGCAGGAGAAAGAAACACACTTTCATGGGTGTGAAAAAAAAGAGGAAGAAAAAAGAGAAAAAGGAAACAGAGAGCCGGCGCTGTGGGTCAGAGGACTGCGACTGTGACGCCAAAACAAACTGGATTTGTCGACCTCAGAGCTTGTGTTCAGTCTCACACGGTGCCAAGTCTCCACCTTAAATCCCACCTAAGTCGCACAGATATGCTGCCCTAAGTCACACATATTGCTCCGTTGCTTACCAGGTAAAACCAGCCAATATAAGGTCTTTATTACAGGGACCTTTCTTCCTTCCTATTTTTATGAGTGTCTTGAAATTCACAGCCACTCTCTCTGCTCTCGTCTCCTCTCTCCGCCTCTCTCTTTGTCACTGTCACTGCTCTCTCTTTTTTTTCCCCTCTTCATGCCCTTTTTCTGTCTTTTCTCCTTTCACACGGTGATTGAATGCTGAATTGCATTAATAGTGATTTGTCTAGGGGACCATGTGTCTGGCAGTGTCATCACGCCTTTGTACTCTCGCCACAAAAGACAAATTTCTGCACATTTATTGTACGGGGTGCGTGAAGTGAGCTAATTCTGTGCTATCATCCCGTTCCCTGCAGGTTCCAGCTATCTCTTTGGCTTACGAGACGGCTGAGAGCGACATCATGAAACGCCAACCGAGGAACCCCAGGACAGACAAGCTGGTCAACGAACGCCTGATCAGCATGGCCTACGGGCAGATAGGTTCGTCCTTTTGTGGCCAAAAACCTCTTTACACCACAGCTGCTGAGCCTTAATCACTGTGACGGCTCTCTTATAGTTAAGTTATAGTTATAATAAATACCAGAGGCATAAAAACATAAAATATTGACATTTATTAGAAATTCTGGCATTTTCTTACCGCCTTTGTAAATGTTTAGGTACGAACAGTTCAGGGAAAATAGATCCAGAGGTGAGCAGACAGTCAGGAGTGAGTTCTACAGTTTCCTTCTAATTGTCGTGACATTTACAGCAAATTGAGAGTGAAGAGTGCAACTATTTTCTACTTAATCTTGGTCATGTTTCACTGGTGCCTCGTTTGAATGCAAGCGTTTTATCTCTGGTTTTTATATGGTCTGGGAATAGTGAAAATCAAGGGCTGGCCCAATTTCATAGGCTGTTAAATAGGTCAAAATATGGCAGGGGCTTCATTGGATGACAATTTAAAGCCCCAACTTGCTCAAAAAACAGCCAGCACTTCGCATCAACTCCCATAATTCTTCCGAGATGAGCACAGCTGGGGCGAAACTTTTTCGCGGGTCACATCAAACCACGTTTACAAGCCGCCGGTGTGACGTTACGCGGCTTGAAGTCCTGAAGCATCTCCTGAACTTTCAGCTGATGATTTGATCTGATCCGAAGTGACAAACAGTGAAGGTGGCAAAGTTTACAAATCACTGACTGTATAGAAAAATGGATGACATGACAGCTTCCCCAGAAGTGAAGTGAAAAACATCTCAATCGTCCTCTCATGGCCGACTGCTCTATAGGTCAAAAACCTCAGCTCTCCTCTGTGTGAGCAGATGGGATAATGGCCATGTTAGCAGCATAACATAAGCATTTCTTTTGATTTTAAGAAATTCTTTGGACGTGTTGCACTTATACGTTTCAAATAGTTAATCAATGGTACACAAGAGGGGGTGTGAAGTATATTTTGGCTTCACTTTTGCACAGTGTAAAGAAAAACAGATACATTATTCATTTTTATACGCTCTTCAGTTTTATCGTGTTCCAACTCTGAAAGCAAACACCAGTGAGGGAAGGAAAAAAGGTAAAAGCATCCAGAAAAACATGAAGAAGCAACCAATTCTCTTATCACAAAGGAAATGACGGCGACACCCATTGACAGACGCGTTGACCTTGTGCGGGGTTTTAATTTAAACAACATAACGGTGAATGAAATGATTAGCAAGCATCGTCACCAACTTTGATCAGTCGTTTGTGCAGGTTTCGGTGTGTAAGCGAAGACTTAAGCACCAAAACAAGATGTCCATCACGTTGAAAACGATCCGCCCACTCTGCCAAAACAAATTTTCCAACATGGAATTAAAACTCACTATCGGCTATTATTGTAGTCCTCAGCTGTCTGGAGCCATTTACTTACAAAATAGCGACATGTTAGAGGGCAGAGGGAGGAAGATATAATCACCGGTGCTGTTTTTGAAACGGTATCAAGGGAAAAAACACCAGGTGGACTGGGGCTGAATACAAGTCAATTTATTTGTCATATTTTAGTATAATTCCTGTGTATAAGTGACACAAAAATAGTGGACCACTGGTATTATTAGTGCTGCTGTTTGTCAAAATAGCTTTTTACTAAACACACCCATTATCTATAAATCCTGTAATTTTGCCACTCGTTCTGTAAACACATTTCCCCTATGGCTACACTGTTCTGTAATACAACAAATGAGTTCAAATCTAATCCAACACTATGGTCTGGTATCCATCCATTACTGAAGCTACACCTGCTTCATGTTTATGGTAATTTGAATAAAGATCCCAAAACGGCTTTCTATGTTTCATAGAAATATATCTGTATATTGCTTATTGTGTTACAGAAAGCCATTAGCAATAGCAGGTCTATAAAATGAACTCAGAACGTTAAATGTAATATAATGTTTAGATAATCTTTAGTTAGAATACTGACTGTATATGATACAATAGATGGGGCATTGATTGCACATTTTTTGTTTCCAGGGATGATCCAGGCTCTTGGCGGATTTTTCACCTACTTTGTGATTTTGGCTGAGAACGGCTTCCTCCCATCACGCCTGGTGGGCATCCGCATCGACTGGGACGACCGCGAGGTCAATGACCTGGCCGACAGCTACGGGCAGCAGTGGGTAAGGAACAGCGACCACGGCGAACCAGCACACACCTTTCACCTGTTCCTGCGCAGGTTTAAACATGATGTGTGTTTCAACCTGGCAGACCTACGAGCAGAGGAAGATCATCGAGTTCACCTGCCACACCAGCTTCTTTGTCAGCATCGTGGTCGTCCAGTGGGCCGATCTAATCATCTGCAAGACCAGGAGGAACTCCCTCTTCCAGCAGGGCATGAAGTAAGTAAAGGCCAAACAAAGTCTATCATCCTAAAGTCAATAATACCTGTCATCTTGAGCGTTTATTTGAGCTCATCCATCGAAAAACCCTTCTCTTTCCTCTGATGCGCTCTTATTGTCTGTCCTTCAGGAACAGAATCCTGATCTTCGGCCTGTTTGTCGAGACGGCTCTGGCTGCCTTCCTCTCTTACTGCCCTGGAATGGACATCGCCTTGCGCATGTACCCCCTGAAGTACGCTCTGCATATGCATATCTCCAGCGAACCGAAAAATAACCTCTTAAAGACCTAATACACTGCCATTAGCCTGTCACTCTCGACTTTAAATGAAGTCTGTGATCGTCTTAAACACCGCGTTGTTATCCTTAATATTCAAGAACTGCTGCAATGAATTTAACAATTTGCAGTTTGCCACCGACTCACTGCTACTCTATCCCCCCCCCCGCCCCCCCTGTGATACTCTCTTTCTCTTCCTCTCAGGACATTGTGGTGGTTCTGCGCCTTCCCATACAGTCTTCTCATCTTCATTTATGATGAAGTCCGTAAATTCATTCTGAGGAGGAGCCCCGGAGGTAAGCAGCTATTAAGAGGAACCGAGATTAAAAGCTTTCAACTTTCTTTGTCTTGTTAATAAGCTGAAAGGAAAAAAAAGAACCAGCGAGTGATGGTTTGGTGATTGACACCCCTATCTCAGAAGCCACATGTGGCATTTTTCCATCAAGACCTTTTCCGCCGTCCCGTGCTGTCCTTGTAAAAAAAAAAAAACGAAAAAAAAGAAAACACACATCCTAATGGAGCAGACTGTCCACTCCTTTAAGGAAACACTGATTGACGAAGTCGCCACAGCTCTGCTCGGCTGATCCGACCCGAAGGATCGCAGCAAGCGTTTGACGGACGGTGACACGCAGGAGACGATCAGGTTCAATGTCAGGCCAAACAAACACGAAACAGTCACATAAAAACAACCTCCAACTATTACTGTACACGTACCAATTGTACAAAACAATTTTGACAGCAATTACAGCTAATTATGGATGACAAATGATGTAAGCTTCCGTTTCGTGTAATTTTGGCAAGCGCCAGCTGTCATTTTGACAATTTTTTTATTTTATTTCTGGGGATAAAGTACATGATGCAAATTTTGCAGTTGGCAAAGTTTTTTCTGGCATTTGTGAATGTGGTCACTGTCATTTTAATGCCTGTGCAACAGTCTTGGCCAGAGGCATTATGTTTTTGGCTTGTCCGTTGCTTCCAGTCTAATGAACGCAGTATCTCAGAAACACCTGAGGGGGAAATGTCTTCACATTTTGCAAAGGTGTCCACTCGGACACGAGGATGAACTGGTGAGATTCAGGAGGTCAAGGCCACTTTCTTTCAGGTCAGGTTCTAGTTGCATGTTTTATTAAGCAGGACCTGTAACACTTTTAATTTGAGGGCCTGAAAGTCTGTTTGGACCAAGGTCCAAACCAAGGTTCATATGGGTTTGAAACCCGAAACTATGCAAACAGAATAACGGACTTAACATGACAAACACGTCCTTGTTCCTCAGCTCATTTTTTGTTTTGGTAACTGTTACTTGTTTTTCCGTTTTCTGGGTGGCCTCCCGTAACTTCCCGTCATTGGTACGAAGGTCCAGAGGTCTGAATCTTTGCTTTCATGCCGGACATCAAACCAAACCATGGTTCAGTTTGATCTGGACTGACACCACCTCTTTTGGTTGGACCAAATTTTGGCTGTTTGGTCCGTACCATGGTCGGGGGGAGGTTTCATGACTGGTATTTTTGGCTCGGATCAAACTAAAAAGTCCAAAAGTCCGGATCAAATGAGGCAGATGCTTGAATCACACAAGAGACTTCAGGCCTCAGTTGAATCAATGCATCTAAAAAACTCTCAGGTATTCCTAAAGCTACTTAATGCTGAACAATCCTCCAGCTTTCAAAGCTGCAGTCTCTGCAACACTCGACTGATTACTGTTTTTCTTCCAGGTTTGATTTCTGACAAAGTAGCGTGTTAATGCACTGCTGTCTGGCAGTTTGCTTGGGAATTCCATTTAATAAATGGAGCATAAAAATGATGACAATCAGACATCCACATCACCACTAAAATCTAATCTGATCTGATTCTGGGCCAACGGCTGCATCTGCACTAGATTTCAACCAAAGTCCTTTAATAAAACTTGCTGCCAAACAGACAGGAGTGGATGCAAACGCCACTTCTGATTTTGCTTATGGAAGCTGTAAGTAATATGATCATAGATTGCTGCAAAGTCATTACGTGAGTCTTCTTCTAGCCTGAAGGTAAAAATCCCTCTTAGCGTGTGAAACGTCTAACATGTAGGCAGTAGTCTTTCTAGACACTGCCAACTAAGTGAACATATGTAAAACATGCACAGAGGAAGCAGACTGCACCTCTCTGACACCAGCAGAAACAGTGGCGAATGATGAGAAAGGAAATTAAAGCAGGCTGATGAAGACTCTTGAGATATGCACCAAAGATCACACGCATGATACAGACACACTACAATAGCTGAAAATCTGTTCGCTGCCACGGCGTTTCAGCTGAGAGAGGCAAGACATGGTGAGACAAATACAATTTATCGTGACGGTTAATCATTTCTGTTAATCTGTGTGTCACGGGCTGCTGATCAGAGTCTTAGAGTTGGAAGGGGATTCATTTGGAAATGTACGGAGACAAAGGCATTGAGATGAATACAAATAGAGTGACACAAAAGCATATTATGAAAACTGCTCGCCTGTCATTTCGGTCTCTGACACTTTCCCCCTTTCTCTTTCTGTCTCTCTCTCTTCCTCTCTTCCAGGTTGGGTGGAGCTGGAGACATATTATTAACATTCAGAAAATGTCAGTTTGAATTGTGCGTCTGTGTGTGAGTGTGTGTGTGTGCCTGTGAGGGTAGAACCGTGAGTGTGTGTGTGTCTGTCAGTTGTAATATTGCATGGATCAGTTCACAAATCTGATTATCATAAAAATACTGCTGAAAATAGGATTTTGATTGTGCTTTGAGTTTTTCCCGTTTTGTTTTCTCAGAAAACATTTCCAACAGAACAAAGGTAATACACACCTATGTGCCTTACATAAGCTGTTACCAAAGTGATGTATCAAGGCCTGTTTGACTGTAAATGTACCAAAATAAATGGATTCCTACATCATCCCTGGACATAATTGTTTTTCATTGATTTTGTGGTCAGTATCATTCTTTTTTGTGATTATTGCACAATAAAAGTTGCCAATCTAAATATGTAGGAGGCCGCATGTTCCAATAATTACTTCTTTTATGCTTTCCAAACCACATAAAACACATTACCAGTCACCCATAGTAAATTTTTCAAGCATTTTCAATTACAACCAAACCTTACTGGTTCCAAAATCCAAGATTTAAATGTTAGTGCATCAGTTGATTTTACACTATGCTGTAGATAAATCAGCAAGGGCAGATACTGTGTATTTGCCAGCACTAGTTTATATCAGATACATCAGCAGCAGAAGCCAGCAGATGAGTACATTAACAAGAAATTGCCAAAGGAATGACTGAGGTCTTTTAGACACTATGCTGCCAATACAGAGTTTGCAAACTACAGCGTGTTTACAAGTTTATTTTTCAAGTATAAAATGCCCTTCTTGACACATTTGTTGATTACAATTCTTTAATACTATCAATATCGTGCCCTTTCATTAAAACTTGCCATCCGATACACATTGTTATAGATTTTGGTTACAACCTCAGAAAATCCAGTGTCAGTCAGTCTCTGTATACACTCATATTTTCCTGATATCATCATCCATTATGTATGTCCACGTGTCTTTTATTCACTGGACACTCGTTACCTTACTGTCAAATAGTCGAGAAAACTTGACAGGCAGCAAAGCAGTTCCTGCCAAGTTTCTCAGCTCTGCAAGCAGCTCTTTTTTGGAAGCTATTCGCTCTGAAATTTTTAAATATAAAGTCAAAGGTAATGAACATTTTTTTGAAAATTAGTTAGATGGGGTTTGAGCTCTTTCATAATCAACCTCAACCTTGGCTTGTCTTGTGTGCTTCATGTTCTCTCCTCATTCTTAATGATACATTAATATAGGAAAAGGCCATTGGGAAAGCAGTCCAGGGCTGCTTCCGGGCTTCATTAACCTTACAACCTGTTTGCTGTCCGTATGTGTGTATGTGTGTGGCTCGTTTCAGTACCTGTTATATGCACTTGTTTATCCTGATGAGAAATATTAGAGCTGCTGCATGTTTTCTCAGTCATTCCCTTTAGTCACATCGACAATTTTGTTGTTGCATGAGGTGTATTGGACACTAACACCATAGACTAACAATGTGGCTCCATCTGTAAGTTGGGTTAAGGTTTTCTTTTTTTCCATTTTACAGTGATTTTGAAACTTTTCTGCTGTCTTCTCCTCTCATCTTTTGATAGGTGGTACAGTGACAACAGTAAGGGTTTAGCCAGACATGTCATCCCAGTTTGCAGTTTTTCTTAATTTGTCATTTCTGTTGTTCTCTTGAAATTATTTGTTTTCTCACCAAAAGGTATAATTTTATTTTCTTGATATCTATTTACGTGATTGTTTTGTGTCAAGTCAGAAAGCAACCACATGAAAAAAACTTGATAAAGGGCTCAGCTATCTTTTTTTTTTTTTTTTTTAATTCATGTGTGTGTTTTTTTAAATAACTGAGGAATTTTTTGGATTGCATTTTCTATCTAACTGAACAAACAAAAGCAGATGTTATAACCACAGAATGTTAACATTTAGGCTTTAAAAATTACTTTCATAATGTTGAACAATGTTGGATATGTGTTGGACATAAATTTTAACTGCTTATCTGTTGGATTAATAATCCCGGGAAAATTGTTCTAGCTCTTAAACTCAACGCAAAAGCAAAATAAATTAAATTAAATTAAACAATAAAAAAGTACATATAGCAGAGGTGGATTCATATTCTTTAAGCAGATTAGGCAGTTTTTTCTTGTAGAAAAGTTCTTGCATGATTCATTTGACTATATTTGTATATTGCTATGTACTTCAGGCTGTTGCAGCTACAAGGGCAGAGGGTATTCTTGTCGTCTATACATATCACGTTACTTTGACCGAGCCTGACCTTCCCCACAAAAGCCTTGAACCGAAGACCGGGCGGAATAATAACATCCGTTTTCGTCACTTCCGTTCACTGCCTGTCAAACATGGCGCTGCTTCTAAGGTCAGTACGTCGGAGCTACATACTCTTGACAAAAAAGACTTGTACATCGCTTTTCGTCATTATAGCGTCAAACTGACGCTTTAGCAACACAACAACGTTAAAGCTGAGATCAAACCGCCGGAGCGTAACCTTTTACATCGCTGTTTTATTCTGATTAAACGTATAAGTTGCGCTCCTCGGTGCTAGCTGGCGTTAGCTAGCGGGCTAACGCTAGCTGTTTGAAGGGAGTGTGAAAGATAGCAGCGAGTGAACTTTGGCTCTGCGTACTATTAATTACAGATTGATAATTGTTATCGGTTGCCTTTAGCTTTTATGTTGTACGACCCTATCACAAATCTCTGTTAAGCTTGGCGTGTTTGGTCGGAGACAATTTTGAACTTTGTTAGCTGGTTCAATTTACAGTGTTGCTAGTCTGCCATTCCTCTACCAACAGTGTATTTATCTTTGCTAAGTTACTTATAAAGTCAAGTGTTTGTCGAACTGTGTCCATTTCTTTGACGCTGTGTTGCTGTTGTTGATAAGCCCGTCAGACCAATCAGACCAAAGTTAATCAGCGTCCCTGGTAAGCAGTTTGTTCCCTTTTTGGTTCATAAGATTCAAAGTTAGTTTAACAAACACTGACAGCTGACCTTCCTGAACTGGTAATCTCTCCTCGACCTAACTAAACTGGAGTTGCCTGTGTTTCCTAACAGTTAGCAATGCTGTCATCACTGTTTGAGTTGAAACTGCTTGATTTTGCAACAGATCACTGGAGGTTTTTTCTCACGAAATTTATACGTAGATTTATTTTAATGTAGAACATGAGTTTTAGAAATTATGCTGCCACGTATATTACTTTGAAATTGTTATGTAGTGTTGGTGTAGATAGCATAATTTATCTCACTTTTCACTCAATAAAAATGGAATCATGAAAAATGTGAGTAATAAAGTATTTTGAATAAGTCTTGCTCACAAAACTTCTCCATGAGTAAATATGTTAGTGTGTACTGTGTGCCATCTGTTTGTATTTCTTCTCCTTTATTTCCCTACAGACTCAAAAACTAATTCTAACTTTTATTTATTGCCTGTAGGACGTTGGCCCGTCAGGGTGTCTGTATCTCCAGACCGCACTACAGTGTCCTCTACAGACAGTGAGTTGTGTGTGTGTGTGTGTATGTATGAAAGAGAGAAAAAGTGGGTGTGAGCGATTCAGTGCATTTTGGTTTAATTTAATTCAAAATATGTTTTTCTCCACTCTACAGTGCTGCTCCAATGGGAACCACAGCTAAGGAGGAGATGAACAAGTTTTGGTCCAAAAATACCAGATTAAACAGACCAATGTCTCCTCATATCACCATTTATAAGTAGGTACTGAACATCCCATGCATGTGTTTAGCCTGTGTCTTGTCAAAAAAAAAAAAGTACTGGTATAGGGTGATATTTATTTAGTTTATTATTATTATTATTATTATTTATTATTATGTTTTCAAATTTTAGCTTAACACTTTCTAGGACTTTGAACGCTCCACTGTGTGCTTCATTTCTTTTTCCAACTTTGACTATTGCTCCGGCTACTCAATATTAGCTCGCTTTGTAGCTGAAATTTACTCTCCTATAGATAGATTGTTTCAAATATTGCTAATCAAGTGATTTAAATCCTGTTTTCAGTCAGTCTATTGAAAAGTATTGACTTAATTTGTAACTGTAGACATTGGAATATTTAAGTGTCAAGTGCCATTACATTTTTTATTTGAAAAATTAGAAATGCCTCCAGGAGCTTGCTGCTGTGTCTTTTGTCCATTTAAGTTAGTTGCATTAATGATGAATGGGCTGCTTTTCTGTGTGTGTTTCAGATGGTCCGTCCCCATGATGATGTCCGTCACACACAGGGGAACCGGTGTGGGGCTCAGTGGAGGTAAAACATCTGTATTTCCTTCCATTTATTTTATTATCATTTGTTATTATATAAAACACTTGTGCTACTTCCGCTGTCAGCTTTGATTGACTCTGAAAATCTCTTCAGGGCATTTTAGTCCACGACTATTGATTTCTGCTAAGAGCATTTACTGGCATTACAAAACAAAGTTGTTCAATACAATTCAACCCTTTGCATGAGAAATCAAGACCAACACTGGACTGCTAACAGCTTTTAGTCCTCTGCCTGGTTGAAAGCTTGAGTCTGTGTTACTGTAAAATCTTACATCAGCGCTGTTGACCCTGTTGCGTCATGCTGTTAAAGCTGGGTCGAATTGTGTTAATATGGAAATGGTTTCAGTGGTCCGAACCCTTAAAAGCCAGTTTAAAGAAACAGTCACTCACTCTGCCCAGCTCTTCTGTCATAGCATCACTCTGATTTGATCACAATGTCTGAAACTTTTGACTCCCTTGCAAAAGGCTGTAAACAAAATATGCCACCTGAGGGTTAATTTTTATTATTGTTGATAATAATAAATACATTTTAATATCGATAAATTCTATTGATATATTTAATATTCTTATTGTGATCTTTAGATGTCCTGCTGCTACTTTCAGTGTTTTTTTTGCACATTGAATGCAAACTCAGAATCAATTCAGTGTTTGGTTTTCAAGGTTGTGTGTTCACTTATAAGATGGATGTTTATTTTGTGTGCTTCCGTGTTTGCAATAAGTTTTCACAAGAAAATGAGATTAAATTTATTCTACCATATGGCGTAATCACCCAGACAGCACAGAAAGAGAAGTCCAGATAGAACTCAGTTCTCTGCATTGTAGCAAGCAGACAATGAGGAGGCTGTTTGGTACGGACCAATGGTTTGGCCTTCATGTTATATAATGAGCAGGAAAAGAAGTTACTGAGATATTCAGATTTTTAAAAATCACTGGCCAGTGAGGTCCAGTCTGCCGGTGTTTGACATGTTAATTCCTCGCTTATTGCTCTCTCTCTAAAAAGGCAAATAAAACATATTTCTCCATCGTCCATCCACATACATAGCTTGTCCAATCTCTGGTCTCAATACTTCTGTCTGTGTCCAGCCATCTCAGCGTTTGCTGTGGCAGCGCTGGTATTACCAGGAAATTACCCTCAATACCTGGACTTGATCCACTCGCTGGCAGTTGGCCCTTATCTCATCGGGTTGGCTAAGTTTGGCATCGCTTTTCCCGTATCTTACCACACCTACAACGGCATCCGCCACTTGGTAAGACTTCATAACTTGATTAAAAGACCTAGCAAATATTTTGCATTTTCACCTTATATGTAAATATATTTGAGATTCTTTGGTAGTTTGTTGCCATCACCATTGTAGTTACGTAGTTTCTGTACTCACCTCGAGATATTTTAAAGCAAGCTTTGTGTTTCTGTCATATTTGCTCATTTTACTCGTTTTCAAGAACTCTGAATACAAAACTTGCTTTGATTTATGAACTGTTGCTGTTATATTGTTCTTTTGCTAAATTTTCTTCTTCTCTCTCTGTTGTTTTCTCATAATTATTTAAATCAGTGGTGGGACATTGGCAAAGGTTTCAAAATCCCAGAGGTCTACCGCACCGGCTACACAGTTATTGCTCTGTCCATCATCACTTCCATAGCCGTGGCTTTTGTTTGAGCACAGACATAGAAGAGATGAGCAGGAATGACAGCAGACAAGGAAGTCGAGGGAACGTGGACTGGAGTCGACGTGGGAATTTTGTGTATATGTTGTGTCCTGGCCTACTGCCGGCCCCATTTCATCAGAGTGTTAAATAAAGAATTATATTATGCTCTATGTGAAAAGGTGTTGTGATGTTTTGTCCCTTGGAATTAATTATACTCTGGAAAGCTTTTGGGGTCATCAAATGCAGCAAGAGTGCAAAGTGCATGCAAATGTGACCCAGTTTACTTCACACTTGTTCTCTGTGTAAACAACAACCTGCGGCCAAAATTAGACGTGTCCTACATGTTCTATCCTTATGTAATTTGTCTAATCGTGCTGTGATGTCAAATTTATTAATCACTTTGCCTCCCCCCAAGAGCTCCGTCACCGCCGGCTCAACCGATCTGCCCGCCGGTAGTCTCCGAGCACAGGACTCCCTGTTAGTATTTGTAGCACGGCTGTTTACTGTAGGCTGTCATTCATATTTTACCTTCTCGAGGTCGCAGCGGCTCAGATGCATTTTTAACATCAGGAAAGAGGAGGGCTGAATTGCGGAGAGGCGGCCAAGTGGTGGAAGCTGCGTGTGTGAACAGGCTCCTCACCGGCAGCCTGCCTCAGGCCTTACCTCCCACTGAGCCACACAGGAGCAGCTACACACTGCACCTGAACAGCTTTGGTCCTGTAGTGTGAATAAAAGCCGGCCATGATGTAATGTCAGATCCAGCTCCGTTTATTTAGGGTACAGTAAGAAGTGCACACTGGGAACAAAAAAAAAACAACAGTAACCATTCTGGGGAGGAGCTGGTTTTAAAATTTGTCTGTTTCGATCAACTGAACTGGCACTGAGAGAAACAACATGAACATTTATTTTAGTTTACCTCCAACAAAAACTATTTTATCAATTTGTTACCAGTGGCATGAAGGGAAAATGCATGTCAGCTTGCATTTCTTCTCTTAGCTGTTGATAAAAATGTATTTGTGAGCTGCGCGTGAAAAAATACATTGCTGATAAAAGACACCAAAAACCATCTCTACAATAATTGTCAGTGTTCAGAAAACATCAGAGCTGATTTAATGCTTTTAAGAGTGTGATAGTCTCAGAGCAACCTTTGCTCCGCTGACAGACATCTCTGCATTTACAGCTCAGATTTGATTCATTCACATCTAGCTCAGAAGTAAGTGTCACAGTAAAAAACAAATGAAGAAATGCTCTCTTTATGCGACTCTGTGGCTGATGGCAGTGAATTTGATATCTATATGACTGAGTGTAATCCATGTTTACAAGCACACCTCCATCCGAGCTGGAGATCAATCTGACTGGAGTTTTCATTGTGATTGACAGTGTAATTGCACAAACTCCGCAGGATTTAAGAGCAGATTTGCTAAAGTCTGCTCACATCAAAACCCTGTAGGAATATTTTCCATTGTCGTAGTGAAAACAAACTGAGGTGATAAAAACATGAGCTGTTCACTGGAGCTTTACCCTGCAAAGAGCGAGCACTTTGCCTCATAGTTATGGAAGCATTCACACTGTAAGATGTTCCATCGCTTGGTTTTGCTCCGATAAAATCACCATTATGATGTTTTGATGAGATAACCTGCGTGAAAGCAGTGGGGAATGCAGAGAGGGGGTTCTCCCTTTCTCTATGAGGCAATGAGGGACTTGTGATTACGCGGCGGCAGCACCCCCTACCGGGCGGCAAATTAATATCCGCAGGGCTGCGGTCCTGATGCTGAGGGATGGTGGGGATGCTGCACAGGGCTGGGAGGGGGAGGATAAATCCGCTTTTGATCGGAAAAATGTGTCACAGTCTCTGTGGCGCAATGGAATAGCGCGCTGGACTTCTAATCCAGAGGCTCCGGGTTCGAGTCCCGGCAGAGATGTGGATGGGAAACAATGTGGCTTTTTGGATGATGGAGAACAAGTGATGGGTGAACATAGACACGCTGTTTTATTGCTCCTGCGACTCTGATGTATCTGACAAAGCTGTTCTGTCTACAGATGTGACAGATAGATGGACGGATGGAGGAGATGGATTCATAAATATGACTAACAGATGTCCAGTGATGTGTTTATTTTTGCAGAGACATGCTACACAGTGCATCTGGACCGAATTGTTTGAAATTTCACATGGAGCCGTTTCAGCGCTCAAAGGTCATCGCTTTAATATGCAAATGTGAAGCGGGCAAAAAGCCTGAAAACGCAGCCCCGGCGTGGCGGCTCAGCACGGGCTGCCTTACCAGCCTGTTACTGTCCAGGCTGCATGCTCAGGCTGCAGTCTCATGTACGGCTACCACGCAGGCACCGCAGGATAACGCACAGCGCCCTGCAGCCCCGTCGTGTGATAGTCAGTGGACACGCACACGCACACGCGCACGCTCGCTCCCTTGTGCACGGTTTCGGCACCTGGGGCTGTCCACTCATTTAAGCCAGAGCAAAAGCTTTTCTAATGCAGCGCCAAGAACTAAGCATTTAAAGCCCTTTCTGTCCCTATAACAAGTGTTTATGATGCCAGATGCTACATTTCTACTCTCAGAGATAAAGACTCCGCTTTACTTTGAACAAGAATGACTCATTGTGCCAAAAAAAATGGTGTCATCTTTAGATTCTTGCATGCAGGTTTTGTATTGCATTGAAGACCCTTACTACATTGTGGTGGTGCAGGTGGAGAAAAATGAATAAGCAATAATTCTCGTGTATTTTTTTTAAATTTAAGTGAAATGAGAGCGGGGGCCTTCCTGAAATCCTTTCAAGGACCCCTGAAGGTGGATTTAAGTTTGAGCTTCAGAAAAACCTACATTATCCCAATTATGGAAGCCCAGAGCAGCCCTGTTTATGTTATTTATGTTTCAGCGCGGAAAGCAGATGCTTGCTTGAAGATCCCCCCCCCTTAAAAAAAATCCCTTCCTGACTCTCGAACCCCTCCTCGGTTCCCTGTGGCTATTATTATTCAGTGTTTCCTTCAAAAAACTCACCTCCCCAGTGTCGGTTGGCCGCCACGAGGACTGTTTGGGCTGCCGTGCGTTTGCCGCCATCCATGTTTAACCCCATCATGCCTCCCCACACACAGACCTAATCCTCCAGTAAAACTAATCCTTAATCCTCTCTGGCAAGTTGAACGGGGGGGGGGGGGGGGGGGGGGGGGGGGGGGGGGGGGGGGGGGGGGGGGGGGGGGGGGGGGGGGGGGGGGGG
>JAQNCA010000004.1:20218455-20237403 GCA_029783725.1 Acanthurus tractus | reverse complement strand
CATGGCTGAAGTTCAACCTGTGATGAGCCAGGCATGGCTGATGGTAAGCGAGGATTTGATGAGAGAAGCACTTTGTAATGATATCATCCCTGCTGAGAGCACAGAGTGAACAGTAACAATATACAATCCAGTGTGCTTTTCCAATTACATAACACTCAAGCGACTGGCTGCTGGTAACACAACCTTTAGAGGGCAAAACGGCACATCATGATTTTCCCTCAATCTATAGACAATTGATTGACTCAGGTAAAAGTCCCGTTGGCATTTTCTCAATATAGTCGGATTTTAATTGCACAGAATGTTTGGCGAAGAAGCGTAAGACGACCATATAGCAAGAAAAGAACACTTCTAATAGATGTTCCCTGATTTGCATTTGCAATATATATTCTTAGAGGCCTCTTCGCTCACTTGTGCACACCCACACAAATTCACAAATCTGAATACACCAAGGTGCATGAACATGCACGGACACACACACACACACACACACACTCACGCACGCAGTCAGAGTGTACACGTGTACGCAGACAGATATGCGAGTGCACGCACCGCATTTACTGTACTTCCACTTGATTTATCCACATCA
The DNA here is from genome assembly GCA_029783725.1 of Acanthurus tractus. Taxonomy (NCBI): domain Eukaryota; kingdom Metazoa; phylum Chordata; class Actinopteri; order Acanthuriformes; family Acanthuridae; genus Acanthurus; species Acanthurus tractus. The sequence goes on along the minus strand of JAQNCA010000004.1, from coordinate 20,236,817 downwards.
GCTGTTTTTGCTTCGTGTTGAATTATGCATACTTGTGTTTCCTCGCGTTTTTGTATGAAACGTGTGGAAGAGGATGAACTGTCAGTGTGAGCTCAGAGTGGTCAGTGCAGCAAAAAAAAAAAAAACAACAACAACTGAGGAAAAAAATCCAGCTGTGCCGAGAAGCGGCTAAACAAATGCAAATGTAGGCCTGTCAAGGGCCTGAAAGCTGTGGAAGATGAGAAATGCACAAACAATATCCAGATTGAGGCACTGATGATGAAATATCAATCTCTCATCAGAGTGCTGACCCCGACCGTGTAGCTCGTCATTAAACCCAGGCAGCGGTTCGTTATTTGGGTCCGAAAACGATTTTGGCTCGCATTCAGACGCACGTCACATTTGATTAAGGTGTGCCTAGCGGGAGGCCTGACCATGCATGACCAATTTCTGCTTTGGTTTCACCTAAGCGGTGTTTTACATTATCATGTCAGTCAAGTGGAGTAATTAAGGCTGGGACGTCTGACAGTGTTTAGGAGATGAGAAAACACGTCAAACAGTGCAACTGAGAGAAAGGAAGCAGGGACGCAGTGCCGGATTCACAGTTTCAATGCGCATCTTTACAACCATTAGATTGCGCTCAAGTTCTTGAAGTTGTCATGGATTTTTGCTATCAAAGGATAATCAAACACAAACTACAGTGAAACAAAAACTAAATACACTCCTGTGTGAAATCAGTTAGAATCACATTTTTCAATCATTTATCAATGGAGAACAGAAGTTTGTCTTAGTCGCACTGGAGCAGGAAATACGGACAATTTACTTTTTATTTTCCACTGAAAAACAAGAACCTCGCCTGTTATAAGACTACACACACACAGAGACACACATATGAATCCTGTGTTTACTGTTATAATGTTTCCAGACATTTGAGTCGCAAACAGAGATGATTCAGCTCCAAAAGGAAATGTGTGTGAGCTGCAGAGCGCCGGTCCGTCGCTCACATCTGCTCCGATCCGTCTGATTGGTGTTGTTGTGACACAGCAGCAGAGCTGTTAAGTAGGAGCTGGAGCAGGGTGGGGTATGCAGTCAGATAACGCCGTCATAATGGAGATCTCTAGTGCTAAGAGGCCCTGGAACAGAAGGGCCTACTTAGCATAAATAATTTAATGTTATGTATCAGAGAGGGAAAAAACGATTAGCTCACCAAATCAATGCGGGAGCAGATGAGCCATCAGAGAGCAGGTCTGTCCATCACTGCTGCACTCAGAGCCCATGATGAATTAAAAACATGCAGACTGTCCATTTTCATCATTCAAACCAGAAAAGAGAGGGGAAAAATGGAAGCTTTTCCCATGAGTCAGGCGTTGATAATCAAACGGCAGCCAACATATTGAATGTGGCAGCCATCCTGATCAACCCTGGACTCCAAACTCTCTCACTTCCATTGACCCATCTTGAATTTATGTATGTCAAAGGCAAGGAAAGGACAGCGCTAAGTCTGTTTTTTCTGGATTCATCCCTGACCAGGCTTCCTTAGAGCAAGTGAACGAATTGGGGAGACACTAATTGCGTGCCATTTGACATATCCATTTCCACAGCTGGAAGTGCAGCCATGCGCTGCGGATGGAAAGTGCCTCTCAGAAGGGCACAGATTAGGCATGCAATTGGCCGGCTGTGCCCTGGTTCTGTACTGCTGACCCAGTTACCTCGGGGCTGCTGTGGAGTGTGGAGGGTCCATCCACCGGAGCACTCAGCAGACACCGTGTAACGCAGCGGTGATGCGGCCTCCCATCAGCCACCTGGCCCCTCCACTCCACCGCAAGCAGCCTGATCCCAGACCGCGGGAGGATGTTTGCGTTTGTGACAAGAAACATGCCTAATTGTTTTTTCGACGAGTTCTGCCGGTCAGAACAAGTGAATGAGGCCCTAATGCTTCCAGCTGAGGCCAATAATGAATGAGGATTAAAGGACGGATGCAGGGTGGACCAGTCGTTAGTGTGGTGAGATTTACAGGCAGGAGGTTTCCGCATGTGCACGTCTCTGCCAGCGGTTCACTTTATCCTGCCACAAAATGGGCTTCTTCCCCCCCTGGACCAGCTCTTTCCTCGCTGGCTCATGGCCTACTTCCTGTGTGTGCTGCTGTTGTTTACTGTTGACTTCCTGTGTGCCAAGATGGGGGAACATTTGGCTAATACACAGTACGGCTAGCACACAATAGCAGTAGGCGGTTTGGATGCGAGGCCTCTGCCTGTTAACAAGGCTGACTGATAAGCAGTGACTCATTAACAAGCCGAGGTACACAGAGCCTGGGGGAATTACCGCCTAGCCACTGTGACATTAATAAGAGGCCTAAGCTATTTTTCCATTTGGCTCCGCTGGCACGGCGCTAAACCAGTGGTTTTCAATCTCGACCCTGGCTATTTACCGGCCCCAGTGCTTTTCCATTTGTTTCAGCCACTGGTTACCTGGTCTGATTGGACCGAGACAGATCAGCATTGTCAATGTGGGCTGCAGCTAATGACTCCTGCTTGAATGGAAACCCAGACACCCCTCATTAGTTTTCTGCAGATTCATTCAGAAACATCTGGGGAGGAGCCCAATTAATTCTTCTCTTGCTGATCATGCCAATTAATTAGCGATATGTTTTTTTTTTTTTTTTTTTAAAGAAAACGATGACATTCCAGCTCATATCCTGGATGTCAGTCAATGAGACTGATAATGAGTCTGACACGATATAGATCCAATTAGCCATCTAAAATTTCAACAATATGCAGAAAAGCTCCAAGCAACTGCCTCTTATCAAAACCTTAAATCCACAGCAATATTACTCCCATTGTCTCATGAGTGTATTTTTCTATGATCCTTTAAGTGTTTTGTCGTCAAGATCAGTTTTGTGATTATAAATTGGATCCTGATTGGCTGGCATTAGTTTGAAACAGATTCACATCTGGCACCAAACCAATTATTTCTCCTGTTCATCATGCCGATTAATTAAGGCGCTGTGGCTGATTGATTAAACTCCCAACAAAGCTCCAACTACGAGTGCTACAGCCTTGGGGATGATTCGCATCACACGTCATGCATGCTGCTGTGTCTTTATGTTATCTCCATACAGCTGTTCAGACATGCCGTAACGCTGCACATGCGTCAGCGATGGCAACAGAAACTCACAGCTCAACAAGGCACAAGTGTTGATAAGTAATTTGTGGCTAAATTAAGCAGAATTAAGATGCAGTGGCTGCCAGTATCGTCGGATCTTAAAGGTGTCAGGAGCACCCAAACAAGACTCCATTAAACCTCATCAATCTGCGGCGGATCTCATCCACCCAGGCCCACTCAGGCAATGTGAGATTCCATCAGACAGATCAATCTCGCCTGCTAGCATCATAATAACACCAAATGCCATTTGGAAATTGAAAGGGAGAAGTACTCTTGAGATTTTTTTTTTTTTTTTTGCAAAGCAGTAACACACTCAGCTTCCTCTCAGGTGCTTTTAAAAGACACATCACTCGGCGGCAACTCAGGGTCGAGGAAATTATGGGTCCAGTATTTCGGAGAGCTGTCAGCTTTAAACCATCACTTCACAAAGACACTGCAGATTAAACAAACCTTCCTAACAATAACAACGTCAGCCTCGGAATAAATTAATTCCCCTCGTTTCCAACAACAAGAGCCCCTTATTATTTCCCCTCGCACTCAACTGGCTTTACTTTGATCAGGTCCCTCAGTCTCAGCATCCCCCAATGCCTAACCCCCCCTCCCAGCCTCATTCCTCTCGCTACCTGCCGGGATCCTCTGATGGGGGTTTTAATTGATTGCTGCGGGGGTGGAAATAACCCATTCTGTCATTGACGCATGGTTGGTCAGACCAAAGGGCTGCCTGGAAAAGGTGTGCTTGTTTGTTGAAGCCCATCACTGAACTCAAACTATGAAGAGGTTGCCGGAAGATGCGAGCGAGCGTGGCTGTAAAGCACAGCATTTCTATTGATTGAGTCTGACTGCTGAGGGTCCCCCCCCCACCCCCTGAGCGCAGTAGCTCCTCCAATGAAGAAGCAGAGGTTGCTCTTGTTTATTGCCTCTTTTTGAGGATGCCATCACTTCAGAGCGTGGAAGGAAGGGGAGTGCGTCTGGGGCGGGGGGAGGGGGATCTTATCGCTGATACCACAACCGTAAAGCCATTTTAATTCACCTGTGTGCTGTCTTGGAAAGTCCCCTGAGTCTGGTTTCTGCTGAGGATATCACGTCCATTCACCGAGTCTGATCCAGCCTCAAATAGTGCTTCTAGTGTTGGTAGTTGTGGTTTGTTGTAATGTGTGTTCTCCGGATATGCACTTGGTGCTATTTACTCTCAAGTCTAGATATTTGCAGAATGTGTGCACTTACATATTCATTTATTCCCACTGAAAATACTTGCAAACATAATATTTGCTGCATGCCGGCGTTTGACATTGGTCATTTCACTTTGCCCCTCAGTGGCATCATTATGAATGGCTGTTTGATTGAAATAATTTCTGATAAGCACACCAAGTTTGCAGTGAATCGACTGCAGTCTGAATCAAAATCTGGCACTTGAGCTTCACCAGCTGATTCAAGGAGTAAATCAGAGTAAATCAGCAGCCAGACTGTCAGAGTCCTTCAGGCTGTGTCCTGTCTTGGCACACGCTGCAAAGTTTTTGATAGTTTCAGCTTTTACCGAGTGATTTGACTGAATGACTTAAGCATGAAATTGATGGATGGCGTCATTATTAAAGTTCCTGTATTGTTTCACAGCTCCTGCTTGGTGGAGTTCTTTTTATTGGTTCCACTGCACTTCTGCACTCCTTATGCCTCATAATCACACTGTACCACGCTGCCTGAATGCTCATGGCTCCCATAAACAGCACGTCTGCCATTAAAATGCAGTTTGTATCATTTGAATGTCCTTTGCATTAACACACTACCTGGCCTTTGGTGAGTGTGTGTTCATCATCATTTGTGGCTGCGTTGTAATTGAATCGAATTCATCTCTCGCCATATGCAAAGAGGGGAAACGGTTGTGGAGTTCGCTTTGTCAACAGATTCGGCATCATTAGACGTGATGCTACAGAGGCTGGATTTACTTTTCATCCAAGTGAGAAAGGTCGTCTTTTTACAATCTGTCCTGGAGGGTAAGAAAAATGATGACAAGTGTTTTTTCACTGCAGTTTGCAACAACTGTAAATGTTATCTAAAAGGGGGGAGAAGGTAGTGAGAACTGGTGGGAATGCAGCGGGATGCTGTAGGTGTCCTCGGAGAGGCTGAGCGGATGGTCAACTTTCGGAAAGTTGAAACTTTTGTGCTGCAGTTTGCAGGACGTGGCTGCCTGCTGTGTGGACTGCGTTGTGTCCTGGCTGAGGTTTGATCACCTCCGAAGGTGGTCTGAAGATCCTGTTTACTCATCAGATTGGGATATGCATTTGCTCGCTGCTTTTCTGATCCAAAATGTAATCGCAGGCATCGCATGTTTACACAAGATGTAAATGAGGTCGCACCACTAAATGTTTCAACAGCGACTGGAGTTTTATTTCATGCACTCTACATTTCAGTTTTTTCTTCTTTTTCTTCTGTGCCATGTTATGTTGCTAATGTTCCTCCATCAACGCCGCAGCACAGATAGGTACTTGCCCAACACAATTAAATGTGTTCATTGAATCGTTTGAATACCTTGTCGTTTGAATCCTTTCATTGTACCTTGTGAATGCGGTGAATGTGATCTAGTGCAAGCGCCGTCTCCTTTTCATAAGATCTGCCGCTCCCACCTCTTCTTTTCTTAAGTGGAGGAATTGAAGTCATCAGTGTTTAAAATTTCCAAAATGGCAGCCTATTGACGAACACAAATATAAACTTGCTTGCTTTATTCTGATATCCTTGAGCCCTGAAAGATGCAACCAGTTATGGTTGCTGCAGGGAATATGTATTACTTTCCTTTAAACTTTAAACAACGTTGGACAATCAATCAAACAGTCAGTAACTGTGATGCAAACTCGCACGCTGCCCATCGGACAGGTGCTGCCTCAGCTTTTATCTCCCGCCTGGCCTTTGACACTGATCAGGGTATGATGAGCGCGGGATGAGTGGATGTGGCTTCTGACGACGAGGCCATCGCCGCACGGTGTAACTCGGCGCTGCGACGCTGGTTGGAAACAAAGGCACCAAATAGGCATCTCTAATCTCCCCTGCTGAATGAATCCGAAACAAAGAGAGGAGGAACGCAGACATAGAGGCTTGGACACACATAGGATAAGCTGATTACCCAGAAAAAAAGAGGAGGGAGGGCGAGAGAGGGAGACAGAGGGAGAAAGACAGAGGCATGCACGTGAACAAGAGAAATCCATACAGTAAGGGAGCATGAGGGCAGGGAAATGGAGGAGGAGGGGTAGTAAGAATGAAAAAAAGCGAGCGCACTCTAATGATGGGGTGAGCAGACCGGAGAGAAAATGAAAAGAAACAGCGGAGGGAGCAAGGGAGGAAGAAAAAAAAACACACAAGAGGGAAAAAAAAGAGGTGAATGTTTAAAAAGGACGAGCCATGGCGCGCTACATAGAGCATGCAATGGGAAAATGAAGGGAATGCATATTCGCCTGTGATATCCTCCTTAGGCATGCGACACAATCAAAAAAACAGGACATTATGCAAATGCGTGGCGGCTACGGCAATATAATCGCTACCTGAGTCATTTCACCTGCTCTGCTCACTAGTCACTATATATACAAACGGAATTACACCCAATCCAGGTGTATGGGCTAAATATACAGCTAATTAAAATTAATGAGATTTACTTAGAAAAGAATATGCTCCTTCCCTAAGCTGCTTATCCCCGCATGAGAATCTACTACACACACTTACACATTCTGACACGCATACACACACAAAGGCACACTCACATACACACTCACACAAAGGCATACTCACATACACACTCACACACACACCTTTACCAGAGTGCTCAAAAATACACACACAGGCACCTTGTTTTGATTCACTCTCCTTCACTTTGCTTTCTCACAGCCTGCTAGGCAGACTATTAAGAATCCTTGGTACGCACACACACACACACACACACACGCATACACACAGTTCTTGTATTTCTATGCTTGTGAGGACCTCCAATGGCATTGTGCACTTTCTAGCTTCTTACCATAATCAAAACAATCACAACAAATGCCTCACCCAAACCCTTACGTAAAGTCTCAGCCCTCAAACAGCCTGTTTTAAATTTGGGAAAACTGGCCAAAATGTCCTCACTTTTCAAGTGTGTCCTCTCTGCGTTGGTTATAAACTCGTTCCGGTCCTCATTTTATGTCAAATATAAATGCGCAGACACATGGACGTGGTCTATCCGTCTGTCTTTCAGGCTTTTTTCCTCTCACGCTGACTTAAACAGGCTGCTCGTTCAGTGAACACAGACGCCTTAACTGTATGTCATCACACACACACACACACACACACACACACACACACACACACACACCGACAAATACATACAGACACACAGTCACTGAGAGTCTCAGAGATGCTCATACACACACACACACACACACACACAAATGTGTATGCCCACACTAACACACTGGAAGAAATAGTAAAAGAAAAACACATACATATTAATGCATGCATGAGTGCACGTGTGCACACACATGCATGCAAACGTGCATTCAAATGGAGCTTTGAAGAGCTTTGTTATTTACACAAAAAATACCCCTGCGAGCTGTTGACTGCCAGGCGAATAATTGTGTGTGTGTGTATGTGTGTGACCGGCCAGCTATCTGTGTGTATGCATAAGTGTGTGTGTTTAGCAGGGCAGTCAATGAATGCATATATATTCCCCTCTCAGCCCACCACTTCTGTACATACAGTGTGAGCATCTGATATGGAAGAAATTTCAAAAAACTGCTGACATTTTTTTCCCACGAGGCAATGTGTCCAACCAGGGATGCTCCATTTCCCAGCGAGCAAAGCGCTGAGTAATTAAATGGATCTTCAAGTCCTCTCTGTTGAATGAAGGGTGGGGGGGGTGCTGAGAAAATGACAAAGCGCGAATTAATCACACACTTTATTAACAGACTTGTTTTTTTGGGGGGGAGGTGAAACGCTGCTGTGTCCACTGCAGTTTACTGCAACACTTGGCATGCAACCAACTCATGTCTCATCCGACCCAACGCGCGCGGCGATGCTAACACGTACTGTAGCTGACACATGCAATAACACACACACACACACACACACACCAACACACACATACACACACACACACACACACACACACACATGTCTCTATCTCCGTTTCTCTCCGTATGTCGCTGTTTCACTTCTCAGCTTGGTGAGTACTTGAATGTCATTATGACTTTTGCTATCAAAAGCAAACAGTGGGGCTGGATGGAGGAGTGCACGCTGCCAGGCCTCCTGTTTTTCTTTTCCACGCTGAGAGTGTCGCAGCATGTCGAGTCCTGTTTTGATTGTTCAGGCTTTTTTGCTTCTTTTTCTTGCTCCTTTTCCTCAAATTGACTGGTTTGTGTGTGTGTGTTTTTTTTTAAAAGGACAGATTTATTGACAGAGCTCCTGCTGCGAGGCTCGACATGCCCCACGTGGACGAGTTTGTGAATGAAACAAAAAAAAAACAACTAACCAACCCCCTCTTCTGTATATTTACAACACAATCACTCTCCCTTGGCCTGCGTGTCAATGAAGATGACTTCATATCTGCTGGCAAATTTCGATCCCATTTGCAGAAAATGCATCGGCAGACGGCACGAGTGAACGATATAATTGAGTTAATGAGCTACATGCCCTTATCTGCTGTTCATTCATACGGGCCGCCCGAGGCGTGACGACTATCAGCCTCTTACACAGGCTACTGTATGTTTGATGAGTCCCTTAAAGCGAGAATTTGATAATGCAGCCGAACTTCCTCAAGGCAAACTGATTTGATTTGTGAAGCAAAGAAGAAGGGGTTTATCCTCTGCTTTTTCCTTTTTTTTTTCTCGTTCTCTTATTCCACAATAAATATTTAAATGTTATTGTGATGTATTTATTGCGGCTCAGTGTTGGGCTTCGCAGAGCTATTGTCAGGTTGATAGCTCTTACAGGAGGGAGGGGCGGCGTGCAGACCTGTGCGTGGGAGGCATCTCGCTCGTCTTTGTGACGGCATGCGGCGGCGTGCCTGGGAGAGCATCTTTTTTTTGTTGTTGTTTGAAGCCTTCTGTGACATTTTCCAGTCTCAGCCCCCCCCCACCCCCCGCGGGGACAGAAAGAGTCAGAGTTGGCCTGGTTTCATCAACCTCCTGGTACAATTTACAGGGGTTCTGTTTGAAAGGACGATGAGAAGAGGAAGGGTCATTTACGTCATTGGGTCGAGCTGCCGGTGGCAAGAAGGCTACATGGTGACATTTCTGGTGTGGTTGTGTGTTACCTTGATCAACCAAACATAAAAACCATGGCAACCCGTCATGACCCACCATCCCTGTGTGCAGGGCGTTCGAACTTTTAAAATAGAATTTAAAAGTTTAACCTAATATAATTGATACCAAGGATTACACAGTATCCTTTAAAATGTGTCATCATTCGGTTTAATTTTGGTTTATCTTGTGTTCTAGAGTATTTATAAAGTCAAACAGTAAACTTTGCAATCAAGGACGCTTGGTAAAGATGCCGAGGATTTGATTTAATTGCCTTCAGGCAGGTCGAGTTTCAAGTTATCGAGGTCAAATCAGAGTGAGTTTGCAAAATCTTTAATTAGAAAACAGAAAATAAAGAGTCTGAAGGTTGAATATGAACATTTCCAACTTTCTATCTTTGTTCGAGTTTGTTAGAGATTTGTCTCAATAACTAATACAAACAGACACCAGTCCCTCACTGCACGACCTCAGCAGATATTTGAGGTGTGTGATTATTTGCAGCCTACTTGACACTGACTTACTGATTCCAGAGCTGCAACATAAAGGTAGTGTATTGATAAATTGGACAAGACACATTTTCTTGATTTTAGAGGAGTAATTTCAGTTATTTTCTCTGGTTTTAGCTTCTTTCCTGTGAGGATTTGCTGCTTTCTTTGTCTTAGCAGACAGTTGTTTCCATTTCCAGCTCTGTCTCCACAGCGCTGTGTCAGCACTGGAGAAAGATCAGGCTGAACTCATTATTGCTCTGCTAAAAGGGAAATAGGCACTCTGGCATGTTTGCATCTCTTTAAACCAATCACAGTCATCTCAGGCAGCGCCAAGCAGAGATGCAGTGATGGCAACCTCGCAATGTAACAAACAGCAGAAAGAGGAAAGAGAGGAGAGTGACTGACTGAAAGAGTCCGGTGAGTCAGACCGACAGGAAAACCAAATATCTTTAGATTTTGGACTGATGGTTTGGAAAAAAAAAACAAGATTTTGACAACCCGTTCTCATTTCCAGGTCATCAAATGCTGACATTTCTGTCATGCCCCTCGGCGTCTCGTTCAAACACGCAAGGTAACCTTCAGGGTCTGTATGAGACGCCTGTCAAAAAGCCTTTTAGTGAGAAAAGTCTCTCTAACACACGGTTAAAACTGTTAAATGGTCACTTTTTTGGCTTTGGATTTTGGTGCCAAATATAAGTTTTGGGAAAGATTTTGGTTTGGGTTGAATTCAGTACATTAAATACGTCAGCATAACTTTTTTATTTATATGAACTGAAATGACTTTTTGCTTCAAACAGCACGTAAACAGCAGTGAAAAGTCCTGTTTTACGTATCCGACTGCTGATACTCTGTTCTACGTCACCTGTGTTTGTTGAAAACCTGCTGTGTGCTTAAAGATACGTCGCACATTTGTGTGAGACGCTGACTGTGGGACAAAATGTTGGTGTTTGACAACCTGGGAATGAGAACAGGTCGAGGTGTCAGGCTTTACCTCGGGCTCGAGGGGGTTGTTTTATTGACCACTTAATTAACAAAGTAATTGTAATGAATGAATTCTTCACTGCTGAGAGCTCGAGAATACTTTTTTTCTGCAATGCAAAATGGGAAATTGTTAAAATGTGCAAGTTCACACACAAGCTCGAGTCAAATTAAGCATTTAAAGAGTCAAGTCATGGCAGTGAAGTCTAAGTCAAGTCTGAATTCACCGTCTGCAGCTGTGAGTGAGGCGGCACAGGAACTGAAACGTTACGAGTTTGAGCCCCAATGTAGCGACTCGTCCTTGGCCGAGACACTGGACTCCTCCGGTATCTGCTTAGTCACTGTGCTTGGATCCGTCTGAGAGCATCAGCTAAATGGCTGCAGTGCTAAGACTTGCAGTAATTCCATCTTCAAAAATCCAATCAGTTTTACTGGCATTTTCTGATTAGCTCCAGCCAGCATGTCATAAATTGACTGCTGCTTATTCCCTAAACAATAGACGTCTGTCCCGGCATATGTAGACACAACCTGCAGTGGCTACAGGGAAAATGCCTCCAAAGAGAGGAGGCGTGACAACAGAAGGCAGGTGGAGGTGACATGTGTCTCCCGGTTAATTGTCACTCTTCCAATTAGGTTCATCTTCAATAAACTATTGCCATCAGTTTTCCCTTCAGAGTTGAATCACTTAACTCCCTGCAGTCAAGGGATGTTGCACAGTTTGAAGGGAAAACTTCATTCGAATCAAGCTTGACAACTTCAATTTCAATCAAGTAATCTCTGATAACGGAACATTAAACAGTGAGAGACTTTCAAATGTTTGTTGTGTGTAGATTAATTTAGTCCCTGTGATTTCTAACTAATGAATACTTTTTTAACATTCTGGCTTCTATTTGTAGGTAGAAAGACATTCTCAGAGGGATAAATATATCATTATTAAAGCTCCTGCAGCAGCGTAGTCAGTGTGATTCACAGGTTTTCATGGTACACACACTTAGAAAGCATCAGGGTGAAACCTCTTCAACATGAGCGGCGAGGATACGCAACAATATAACTTTGCGATAAATCCTTCCTGTAACAATTTGTTTTTTTCTGAATAGCAGTTTGAGGGATGTGGCAGCAAGAAACACTTTGGAACATGCGGAGAGACCCCCACCGTCTCTCCTCGCCTCCACCCTGCCGCCACCGTATCCAGAGAGGGTGGAGGGTCGTGGCTACAAACCTTGATGCAGTTCTTCCTGGAAACAGGCTGTTGACCACAAATGTTGGTCGTGGCTTACATGCACCATCACTTGCAGACCATTAACCTGCAGTCACATTCACAAGTCTTGCAAAAATGGGATGTTTCTCCAAGTAAACACATTGTGGATTTTCTTAAAAAAAAAAAAAAACTCCATTGACTCAATTTGCAAGATTTTTTTGCATACCTTGCACAACCTTTATGTTTATGATTATGTTTCAACCGCTCACGTTACAAGATTTCTTTATAAGGGATAAATTGTCACGAAAAACTTGAATTTGCATCATTTTTTGCATACTTTTGCATGATTTATGATGCATCATTCTCGAGACAGCTGATATGGTTCTCATCATAAAAAGTTCATCTTTTGCATACAAAAAAAACACACCGTCCTGCACATTACATGAGCATTATTTAAGAAATAACTCAATAAAATATAGACTAAGGATCCTGTAGTGTAGATTATCCTGAAACAAAAGACACACACAGCCCGTCCAGATAACAGCGGGAACATAAAACGACAGTGTGAACTGGTGAGAGACTGTGAAAGCAGAAGAAAATCCGCTCAGAGGCAAAGCATGTAAATCTCCTCGGCTGTAAAAGTCTTGTATTGCTTATGATGAAGTGTTTCAGGAGGCTTCAATGCATGTACTGTGTGTATTAGTGAGTGCAGTGGATTTCTGGGACTGGTATGTGTGTGTGAGTGTGTGTGACACTGCAGTATACCGGCTACAACACACAAAAGAACTCCACTTGGCTCATGTACCATATTTGAAAAGCCTCTCACTTTGAAAACAACATGCATGTATTCAAAGAGCACCATACATATTATTCCTCTTCCTTTAAAAAAACACTGAAATAGGACCTTTAAAGCTTCACTTGGATACTACTAAGAAAAAAAATTAATAATTCAGAGTGCCAGACATGACAGACTGTGATAAAATAACTATTTATACAGCAGCTTCAAAGTAAAGCCACAAACATCTTCCCTGTCAGAAAAGTAAATCCATTAAAATACAAGAAATACAACAGTGATGCAACACCTGCCATTTTTCGGATGATTTCTCTCCAAATCCCAGCAATCACTCAGTGCATTTTCAAGTGCTGCAGGCCCGAGGGGGGATCCCTAACCATGACAGTGTTAGTGCAGAGATCTATCCACACAGAAACACAGCCATGCAGCAGATTTTATGCAAGGTTTGAGTCAGAAAGGCCGGCGGGGGATATTCTGCACTTTTTTTTTTTTTTTGGAGTTTGTCTTTTTGCCTGTTAGCAGGGTTCACAGCACAAACATGTTTGAACTGTGGACGTGCTTCTCACCCGAATGGTAGCGGTCCAAAAGTAGCGTAAGGTAACTGAACTTTGAGATGTTTCACAGCCTTCAGACATGTTGAGGTGCAAACAGACTGAGATCGAGATGATTCGAAGTTGCCGTGGACGGATGGTGGATGTTTAAAATTCTCTCACTGCATGTAGAATCAGATGTGATGAAAAAATAAACTGTCATCGATAAAAGTTACTGTTCAGACTTTAAAACATCAATGAAGTCAGTAATGAAGTTCTGTGTTGTTGCCTTACATTCACAGCTCTACAGTCTTTATTAATGATAACTGCAGTGGACAGACAGTGATTCCTTAAAATTGATGTCTGTAATGATTTTTTCTGGCCTCAAAACCAGAGAACTTCATTTACAAGCAGGATTCATCTCTTGAGCCTTTGAATGACACATTTGTACAGAAATCTGATTCGTTAAGCACAGTGCTAACGTCAGCACGCTATGCTAACATGCTGATGAGGCAGGTGACATGTTGTCCAGGTTCTTCACTTCAGATTAGTGAGTTAGCATGCTAACATTAGCTAATATGCCTTAAACTGAATTAGAGCTGAAGCTGTAAGAAATAGCAATAGCTTTGTTGAAAAAGTAAAAAAAAAAAAGGTCTTCTGAGGAATGAGGACATTTATATGAAAATTCATGGAAATTGATCCAATATTGGTTAAAATATTTAATTCTGAACAAATTCTGAATCAACAAAACGACTCTGGCAAAACCGAGCAACTAACAAAGCTATAACAAAAGCCGCTAAACGACAACCTGAATCCGTAAATGTTGGTAAATGTGAAGGACCAGCAATAACCGAAAATATAGTGATCATAAACTGGAGAAAACAAATAACTGCAGAACGGTGAACATGATGTCAACGTCTCCTCCTTCCCCACTTCTTGCCTCAGCTGTGTTGTAGTCGGCGCGTCAATCTCAGGAGCCTCGGCGCCCGAGCCAGGAGACAGTCGACAAATTACCATTTGGAGCGGAACCCGGCTATAAATGCGATTGGGTTGGATTTGAGTCTGCTCTGCCGGCTTTGGATTTGAATAGAATAGAGTCTGTCCTCTCCTTTTTTTTTTTTTTCCGGCCTCCGTGGCTCCAGAAAGCAAGATTAGATAGAGGCAGGGAGGGAAAGAGAGACACATAAAGAGAGGGAGGGACGCAGAGTCAAAGGAGACAGGGGGAAAATAAGAAACATAAAGCAGGAGAGAGCATCCGTGGGTCTTTAAAATTGCAAAAGCCCTAAAATAAATCTAAATTCAAGGCCTTGAAAGTGTGAAAATTGTCTTCTTTTCCAACGACTCTGATATCTCCCTTTGTTCTGCATGTCTCGCCTTCGATTATTTCAGTGCAGGCCGGGGTTAGCAGAACAATAGGCTGTGCAATGTTTTATTCATTATTTCTCCTTTGGTAAACAAAATTGGACTTCATGTTCCTTAACAAATAATTTCATGTTGTCCCTCTTATTACACTGGCCATTCATAATTTTCAGAATATTTATTAGCTGTAGTGAATTGCAAATAAGTTGCCTTGGCAGCTTTATAGTCTTCTATTTGTAGCATTGCAAGATCTGTAAACATTCGCCACATTTTGACAATAAAGTAATTATCATAAACAAATGACACCATTACCAGGGAGATTGTCAGCCTCGGAGGGCCTCTGTGCTTCATTTTACAGCGTCCTATAAAGCCAGATTTTTTGCAGGAAATGTGCTAGATTGCTAACAACATAAAGAGTTTGCATGAGGATATAAAACTGGTGCTGCGTTTCTTTAGAATTGATGAAACGCGGGATGCGTCTCCAGCTGACAGATTCATTTAGACACACAGAAAAATACATTAGTTAAGTTTATTTACCTCGCCTTTTTTTGGTCGTATTTCTCTCCACATAAATACCACACAGTCTGCAGTTTCCAGAGTGACCATGCTGTTGACTTACAATTTAATTGTGCATCACATAAAATGTGATATATCATAATACTGCAACATCCAGTATATCCAGACAACCTCAGGGTATAGAATCCATAAAGTGGTGCAATATACATGGTAATGCAAGTTATTTACACACCCTTGTGCAACACAGGGCTGCACAAGGAATGAGAAGTTTGTAGTCCTTCATGCTCCACACACTGAACGTATACACAGAATCCAAGAGCGATTTATGCAGTTAAACATGCAATAAATACATCAATACAGCCACGTCTGAGGAAATCTGAGCAGCAGCAAACAGATAGTGATCACATCACATGTTCGCATTAAAAGTTTTGACTTCTGGAAAGAAATCGTCCGTCAGCTTTGACTGCATTTGACCCCCCAAGCATCAATAAAAAGCAGAGTCTGCCTCCCCCCTCCTCCTGATCAAAGTCTGTCCATCAAGAGCAGCAACTCAATCTGGGATGTTGCGGCGGAGACAGAAATCTCTGAAAAGATGCAGGCGCATTAGTTTCTGATTTTTCCACATCATGGCAAGCAAGAGGCCAAATATCATCCGTTTCATTTCATGAAGGAGCAGCCTGAAGTCCAAACTGGGCTGGAGACTGACCGTTCTGTGCTGTGGGCAGCGATCGTCTCGTACATCATGTTTATTTATTTGAAGGACATGCAAATGTGGAACAATCTGAGTCGAACAGTTAGAACAAGGAGAACCTTTCGAGCTCACATGTGCCACAAGGATGCAGGAGCATGAAGTACAAAGACATGAGAGGCTGGTGAATGAGAGAGGAACAGATAGAGAGGGAGACAGAGAGGATATTTGCCAACCACAACAGTGTGGCTGCAATTGTTTTCACCTTGTGAGTGTGAGTGTGTGTCATCATGGCAGAATTGCTCCTGGAGACACCTTTTGTGGTGGGAACCACCTCCGAAACGCTTTGGAGTGCTTTGCCAGGTGGTTTTTTTTTATATCTGTGGACAGATTTTGTCAGTGTGAGATACCGTCACAGCTCCCAGGATGCAGGAACAAAACTTAAATGCTATCTGGCTAAAAAATCAACATTAAGATCAGTTTGGTTCAACCCATGAGGACAAAATACTCATAATATCTATCTTCTTTTGTTTATGCATTAATAACCACTGGACTGGATGGTAAACATGTTAGCGAGCCTGAAACTGACCCTGAAGAAATCTGGAGGTGCCAAGTTGTTGCGATGAGCATTTGTCTTCATATTTTTCCACACATGATTGATGGACTCTTTGAAAAATCATTGATGGATTAAAATAATGGAAACAAAGGTGAGTCGCAGCCCCACATTCAGACTCAGCGACCGCAAGCGGCAGCAGGAGATTCATTAGCTCATTAGCGAGAGTCCCATTAGCCTGGAAGTCATGTGATGTCTTAATCTTTGGCAATGTAAGGACTGTGATGTCAGTAATCTTTGCACTCCGCTGACCTGCGTTTCCGCCTAAAAAGCGGTCGGTGGGCAGGCAGGTGCGCTCACCTGAGGAGGGACAGTCAGTTGAATCCTGGTGCTGTTTGTTTTCTCGCTCTTGACTTTTGATGAATGTTGGCTTTGCCTCTGAGCGTCTCCTTCCGCTGACATCGTGCTGGTTAATTAGGACAAATGCAGAAGGTCTCCCCCCCCTTGCTAAAATCTTGTGAAAAATCCGAATCTTGGGCTGATGTGCTTTTACAGTAAGACATATTGCCCTCTGACTTGGAAAAAAACTGGCCTTAATTTACTTCCTGTAAAACCTGCAGAGAGCCAGTGGAGGCAGAGAGATTGAGGTCTGGGTTATTTCAGGATGGTTGTCTTGCAGTCTAATGCGGTTTGGCACTTGTGTGTCTCGTCGGGGGGAGATATATGGCTGAATTTGCCTTGAGTGGCTGGCTGGTTTCTGAATGGATGCGCTCTGGTTTCCTTGGTTGCTGATTGCAACGGTCAAGACTTTTCTTCTCTCTTCCAGTTTTTATTTCTCATTTTCTTCTCCATGCCCCCCCCCTCCCCCCTTTGCATTATGTTCCATCAGCTTCCTAGTTCTGTCCTCCTTTCTCCTCTCCTCTCTTAATTGTCCTTTCTTTCTGCCTTTGTTTCTCTTTTTTTATGCTCTTCGTTTCTCCTATTTATCCCAATTTATTTTATTTTTGGCCTTTCTTTCCTCTTTTTACAGTTTGTCTTTTTTTAAGCTCTTGTTTCTCTCTTCTATCTCATCTTTTCTTCCTCATCCTCCTCTTGTTATCTTTTCTACCTTGCTTTCTTCCGCTTCTCCTGTTCCTTCTTTCTCCTCATTTCCCCTCCTCCTTTCATCTCTTTCTTCCTCTCTTATTTTGCTCAGTCACCTTATTTTTTTGCTGTTTTTCTGTCTTTCCTCCTTTTTTCTCAATTTATATCTCCAACCCTCTCATCACTTTTAAGTCCCTTTCTCTGTTTTCCTCTCATCTTCTTCCTCCTTCCGAGCTCTTTGCTTTCCTGTCCTCCCCTTTTTGCTTTCTCTTCGTCTTTTTTGCCTTTATCCCCATCTCTCTCTCTCTCTCCCTTCCTGCCTCCCTTTCTGCTCTCCCTCTGTTTTTGTGCTTGCTGTTTTAGCATACTCTGCAGGGAGCACTCCTGCGATGCCAATTATATTGACTGAAGAAAAAGGAGAAAGAAAGAAAGGAGGAGGGAGGCGCGAGGAAGAGGAGGAGGAGGAGGAGGAGGAGGAGGGGAGGGTTAGAAGACCTGTGCACAAAAAGAGAGAAAAAAACGCACAAACACATTCATGCTGATGGAGGTAATGAATAAGATAAGATAGAGGCTTGAGAGCATAGGGGAAGGAGGAGAAAGAGAAGAAGAGAGGGATGATGAAAGAAAAGGGAGAGCTGGGAGGAAGAGGACAGCGAGAAATTGGAGGAGAGCGAATCCGTCTGCGAGTGTAATAGTCTCCCGCTGTCGAACCCGAGGGAATTCACGGACTGCAGAGAGGAGGAGAGGAGAGGAGGGGGGGAGGTGGAGAGGCATCGATGGA
>JAQNCA010000004.1:20188986-20199168 GCA_029783725.1 Acanthurus tractus | reverse complement strand
CAAAAGGGAGCAAATTCCCATTGGAGCCCATGTTGAAATGGCCAACTTTAGAGCAGAAATAAACATATTTACAGCCTAATTCAAAAAACTTTTTTTGTCTACAGCTTCTCTACCATTTCATGAAAACTCTGAGGGGGTGAATTTTTTTCTAACTTATTTGTTTTTTTTATATATAAGCTTAAAATTCAGCTATTTTTGGGCATGGCCTCGTTGATTGACAGCCTGTTGACATATGGTCGGGGGCTGTTAGCTGAGTGGGCGTGGTGTTCGTCCTTCGACCCCACCTCTTTTCCCATATTTGGTTTTTCGTTGTTTAGGTGGGCTCTTGGCAGAGTCACGCGCAGACACATGACTGACAGAAGTTAATTTCCGAGGCTTCACTTTCGCTCATGCAGAAACCAAAGGGTGACGTCATGGAGGGTTTGTCAGGTGTTTTATACAGTCAAAAGGTGCACCAAGACCGAGACTTCTGGCTGAACCACAGCAAAGTTGTCTGACTTGCTGAGTGATGAAATTACACAGTTTGTCAGCTGAGTGTTGAAGTTTCTCCGTCTTCTGTTGCTCTTTCAACATTAATTATTGCAAACAACCCTGAGTTTTGTCCTCAGGAGCTCATTCACAGCTTTCTCTGGCCGATATTTCAGGATTTAACCTAGTTTTGTTATTGTTCCTGTGGGTTTAGGCTACATTAAAATTTATTAGTGTCAAAGATTTTAGTTCTGGTAAAATATAAAAGCCAGAGCTTCATAGGCTTCATGTCAGTGCTAACTTCCTTCAACAGTTAAAAAAGACCTTGATCTTTTCTGATTTAATCCAATGCTTTGAACTGTTAAAACTGCTAAAACTGCTAAAACATAACTGCTAATACTTATACTTATACTAAACTGCATTAAAATATTGAGTGAGTACTGTTTTTGCTTTGGCATTAATCAGTTGGGTATTCAATATATGCAAAAATAGCCTCTGACTGATAAATTCCACTTTTTTGGCACCAGACTGACAGAAGTTATGTTCTCCTGAAGGGTTTTCATTCACACTCCTCCGTCATGTTTCTTCTGATCAATGCTCTGTCACCTACACGGTTCACAGAGTGTTAGAGCCAATCAGGGATCAGATTAATGATACACCAGCTTCATACACCTTATGTATCCTCCTTCACTTCAGCCGCTCTCCTCTCTGTTGTCCACAGAGATGGCGGCTTATTTCCGTGCAGCTTCAGTGTCCCTTCAGACGCCGTTATCACAGGGGATTGGCTGCGTTGAGGCTCCTTCCACAAAGTGCTTACTGACGTAATGCCACTTGGGAGGAGTGAAGATTATGTGTGAGCCTTCGACAGATGGATTTACACCTTTTCAGCATCCAGCTAGAGTGTGTTTTTAAGCAACAGAATTCAGTCTCCAAAGCTTTTTGAATGCATTCACACTCTGCAAATGTTCAGAAAGCTATCAAATGTACCAAATGGATGCGGTCTAATTGATAAAAACCATAACCATAATGCATATTAGGTCCATATGAGTGCAATTTTTGGGAAGACAGAGTTGCGATAGAGATGTTTGCCGCTGCATCTTTGCTGAACAAGACACTAATAATTACTTCGCACACACTGGGTCAGAAGCTTTGTGCAGGAGAGGAAAAAAAAACCCAAACAAAGACAGACTGAGATAGCAAACATCATGTTATTGTTATTTTCTGTGGTGCCAAAAACTACTCAATAAGTCCAACAAATGAAAAAAAAACAAAAAAAAAAAACAGAAGCCAAAAATAAACCTGAGATTCTGACGGGCTAAAGTGCGTCAACGTGTCCAATTCAAACAAAGGGCTTTTCAAAGAACCGTCGCAGCTTTTTTTTTAATAATCCTTCTTTTGCGACTTGACGGCATAACTGGCTGATATTTACTATATTTTTTTTGAATAGAGAGACTTCCCACTTGTTGGTGAACTGGTTCAACATCACACAACAAACCCTGTATTTTGAAAGAGAGAGAGAGAGAGAGAAAAAAAAGGTGAGAAAGACAGCTAGTGGTGGAGGAAAAAAACACTGTAAATAAGGACTGACATTATAAATATGGAGCTTGGTACTAATGATTACTTTTGACTGTGTTTTGCTCAAACACGGTTCAAAACACTGTCAAGAGTGAAAAGAAGCATGAACGGCAGCCAGTTTGGAGAATAAAGACGGGGACATTACCAGGCTATGACTGCAATAAAAAAAACATCTGACATGCTGAAACAAGTGACCTACACTGGTAGTTAAAGTCAAATGATTCAAAAGAAACTTGAAAAGCCTGAAAAGCCTGACGAGTCAAAAAATGTCAGTTCCAACTTTTTTGTGTTTTTTTCTCTTTTCAACGACATCACACAACAGACTCGGAACTCGGGAGTGAAGAAAAAGCACAGTCTGGTACAGATGGATGGATGGATGGATGGATGGATGGATGGATGGATGGATGGATGGATGGATGGATGGGAGAGTTGGAGAGTTAAAAAAAGGACAGTGAGAGCAAGTGATGAAGGGATAGAGTTAAACATGAGAAGAGTGTGGAAGTTTGAACTGCAGAGGGGCCAAGATTTTTTGCAAAAGACATTTTGGAAAACAGAGGGGGGGAGAGAGAGAATGAGGGAGGGAGGTGGGGGAGTGAGGGAGGACAAATAGAGAGATCAGTCTTTACTCCAGATGGAGCCTCGACCACAGTGGAGAGGAAAGAGATAGAAAGTGAGTCTCTCCTCTGCAATGATGGAACACTTAAAGGCCGACCTGTACTTTGGAGGGAATTGAGAAGAGTATTGGAGGAGGAGGAGGAGGAGGAGGAGGAGGAATGGGAGAAAATAGGAGGAAGAGGAAGAGGAGGTGGAGGAGGAGGGGGGCGGTGAGATGGAGCAGAAAGTCTCCACTGCAGTGGTCCAGCATGCACAGCAGATGCTGCACTTTGGGAAGCAGAGAGCTGAGAGACGGAGGGAGGAGAGGGGGTTGATGGGAGCTCTGGATTTAACTCTTCAAGCGTTTCTTCTCTTCAAAGTGCGGCAGATGGAGAGAAAAAGGAGGAAACATGAAGATCTCATCTTTTTGAAGAGGGAGGGGATAGAAAGATAGAGGAGGAGGAGGAGGAGGAACAGACAGTATGAGGATGAAAAAACTGATGACAAGGAGAATGACAAAGGATGAGAAGAGTTGAAACTGAAGGCAACAATTTAAGGGGAAGACTAGCAGATGGAGAGAGTGAAGGAAGAAGACAGACGAGCTAGTTTTTGTTTTATTTTTAAAGTCTGAGTAGATGTTTGTAGAACAAAAGAAACTTGAGGACATTCTCGACATGAGAAAGTTTCCTCCTTTTTTAAAAGGATGCAAACAGGATGTGAACAGCGGTTTCCTGCGTCACAGTCACACAAATACTGCTGTGATTATAAAAGACAGTTTCCAAAGCTGTTTAAATAAGATTTGTTGACTTGTCAAGATGAGTACATTTTTAAACACACACAAACACACACACAATTTGCTCCTCTGGGCAAACATGGACCTTCGCCATCTTCCAGACCATCCAAATCATTCTCGCTGGATAGTTTATTGTAATTGTACAGCCAAGAAGGAAAAGGCGAAGGAAGGGCAGACAGATTGAGAAAGTAAAATAAAAGACTGGTGGGACTTATAAAAAAAATTAGGCAGGATGGAGAGAAAAGAGGGACTGAAAACTCCTCAATACGTCACTTTTGGTAAATGACAGATGGAGACAGAGCAGCGAGTCGTCTGTGCAGCTGGTCCGAACAGCAAAGCCTCGACAGAGTGCTTCATGCCGCAAGAGGTGGAGGGATGAGAGTGAGGAGAAGAAGAAGAAGAAGGATGTAGGAGAGCAGCTGATTGAGGAGAGGAGATGAGAGAGGAGAGGAAATCAGGACTCCTCACCGCCATGTTTCAACGCTGCACAGCATGCAGCAGACTTCAGAGCGCTCCGACTCGACAAAAAACGGGTGGGTGAAGGGAGCAGGGAGCGAAGGATGGACGAACAGTGTTACAAGAAAGAAGAGAAAGAAGGAGAAGGAGAAGACGATGATGAGTGAGGACTCCTCGCAGTGATGGCCGCCACACTGCATGCTGCAGAGTAAGAACTGCTCCATGGAGAGATCAGAGATGGTAAAAAAAAAAGTCAGACAGACAGACAGGAGAGAAGGAGTGACAGCCAGGAGAGGAGAAAAGGAGGATGTGTTTAAGAGAAGTGGATGAAGAAAGAGTGATGGATATGACATAACAAAAAGAGAGGACATAAATGATCCAGCAGATCCAGAGAAGCAGACCTTGGCTTTAATTAATAAAAAAAAAGTTCTCATTCACATGTGATTTGAAAAGAAGAAGGATGAGAAATCAAAGCCGTAGCTGTGAATTATGAAATGTTGATGTTGCATAATCACGGCGTCACATCATTCCAATTCTCTGCAGCGCATCGAAAGCTGAAGCTGACTTTCATCATTATTCATGCGAGGCGAAAAAAAGAACCACTGGTACCAGTACTGTAGTTTAATCTGGCACAAATGAGAAGTAATACAGAGAAGGAAACATAGTGTGGGCACATTTAGGAGACTTTTTTTTTTTTTTTTAAGGCTACACGGAAGTGAATACATACACGAAATGTTTTAAAAAAAAGGAAGTGAAAGAACAAAACTGAGAAAAGCAGCTTGGTTCCAGTGGAGCAGAGCTAATGAGACTTCTGCAACTATAACCGTCCGGATAAAGACGAAGCAAAACAGGAAATTAATTGTTAAGGGACATAAAGCCCGGTTGTGTTTATTAAAGCAGATACAATGACCGAAAAAAAGGGAAAAAAATCAAATGTACAGCTAATCCTGTCCTGTATTACTCTGAGCGTGAAGATTTAGAGCAAAGGAACCTGTCACTCCGTGGTGAGAACAAATGATCTGATAACTGTAGCCAATACAGGATATTTCAAAAAAAAGGGCCTTAATTCGAGATAATTTATTTTAAGACCCTTTTAAGGAACCGCAGATACCCCTGGAGGGGATGTGTGGGAGTGGATGGGTGGATGGATGAGGGGAGGAAATAGACCCAGTGCTGCTAATAGAAGAGATTAGACAGCTAGGAAAGCATGAAAACAGATGGGTTCCCACATTAATGCGAGACTACCAGGAGACACACAGAGAGAGAGAGAGAGAGAGAGACGGAGGGACATCAAGACAAAGAGATGGACGAGAGGGAGATAAGAGACGGGCGGAGAAACCAAAACATTGAAATGAAGACAAAGAAAGGGAAACAAAAGGACATAACGTATCTGGCTTTTAGCCGGCGCTCTGATCCAAAGCAACTCGCCTCTGTAACTGATATTAATTCACTTGCATCTCTGAAGACTTGCAGAGTTTCTTCTTAGAGGACCAAACAGTGTCAGACGGAGTCTTAAAATAGTTTGCAAAAGTATTTGAGTGTGCAAAACTCACACTTGGCATCATGGCTTGGTCCCCTGAACTGCAAGCTTGTTAGAATATTTCCCACAACCAATGAAATCACAGAGGAAGCTGAGTTACTTTTAAATTAACAGAAAAAGGAGATGAAGTCATTAGCATCATGACAGAAAAACAGTGTCTTTTTCATTCCAGCAACCTGACTGTCATTATTCTTTCCCCGGTTAGTCATTTTGTCAGGGGGTGGAACTAAGTATCGACATGGGAATACATCTTTTTTGATTTCCTTGTGTGAAATATTATTAATACTTGATGTTTTTTATTGATATTTGTGTTGAAACATGAAGGCGGGCCGAACAGATTCCCCGTCCAATTTGAAAGAGTTATTACTTCATAAAACATCTCCACGTTTTTCCACCTGTAGGCACTTTAGTTTACCAGTTTATGGCTCTTTAACATGAACAAGTTCCTCTCATGTTAAAGAAGCACTAAGCTAAGAGTTTCTGCACTTTCGTCAAATTCTGTGAAACTCACTCCACAGTGCAGTGAATGAGCACAAAATTAGTAATACATAATCTAGCAATTCAGAATTGTTGAATCATAAATCCATCATCGTCATTGTGAGCCACACATCTTGATTCAGTCGTGTCTTTAGTTAACTTTATGATTTCCAACCACAATATTGTCTATAATTAATCACAGTTTTCCAAAGCTTAACATGATTTCTTCTTATTCGAGGTTAAACAGGAAAATGCTTAAATTTTTTGCTTCAAATGTGACTGAAATAAATCTTAAAAGTAGCTGCTGATTCAATTTTTGTCGACATACTTGCTTATCAGTTCGGCTGTAGAGTATTTAATATGATATTCTTACTCGGAATATTATCATCAAATTCAATTTATGAGCCAGTAAGCTATCAGCTTACTAAGAGTGCAGTGAAACTGAACCAAAGCTTAAAATGGGAACCCACATCCCCTGAATGCTTTACATCGATTTGATTTTACTTTGTTTATCAATCAGCATTTTGTATAACGAACAAATGTTTGGACAGATGTTTTTAAAATTTGTGGCATTGTAGCAAACTACATAACATTATAAGACAGGGTAAGCTGCCGATAATATTAAAACAATGTGCATATTTCACGATGTAGATGCAAAAATGTAGAAATCCCTTTTTTTTTTCTTCATTGTGAAAGATTAGAAGACACAAAGCAAAAATTGGATGCTGCATATTCACTAGCAAGCTAACGATTAACTTTCCGCCGGAGAAACAAAGATGAATGAAGATATTTGTTTTGGTTGGTTGCTCCTGATAAAAAGATAAAAATCTTTTGGGGAAACAAACTCACAAAACTTTTTTTCTTTCTTTCTTTTTTTTTAATTCAAGAACTAAACCAAGGTTATCGAGCGTGGGAGGAAGATGCATCTGGCTGCTTTCAAACTGCACCAATAAGAAACTACATCATGTCTGCAGCTGTGCTTCCAGAAGCCCTTGTTATACAAGTTATTTTCATTTCATTAAAGTTTCATGACAGCAGGCACACATGGCGTAAACAGAGAAATACAACCACCTATGTTAACTTTAGTCAGTATGCAGATTGTAAAATTAGATGTGCAATGCAAATTTTCACATTTTAAGTTTTACAAACTCCAGAAATTTAAACAACAACAACAACAGTTTATTTGCTTTCAGTCTGCCCATGACGTGTTCGTCGCATGCGGCTTCCTCTCTTTCCATAAAAGCTCATCGGCAGACATCAGACGAACTATCTGCCTCTGTACACTTTAACAAGGTAATGGATCTCTGGTGAATTACAAACCGTGGTGGACGGGAAAGCTCTCGCTCCGTGGGAGGATACTGAGTAGGCTTTTAAATGTGGTGAAAATGACTGTAACTAGTAAATCATTTTATTAAAAAAAAAAACGCGCACCATAAGCCCGGTGTTAAGCAGTCTTAAGTGAAACAAGCACAAAAAAAAAATATAGAAATTGATGGCAGGATCTGCACTCAGGCTTTCAGAGAACGAGCCGAACTGACAATGACTGCTGGAAAACACAGCGCGAGCCTGTACTCCAAATGCAGGGTGTGAAATGTCTTTTGACATTTTCTGAAAAACTATTGATCCACATCGCATCAGTCAAAGTTTTCTTGGTGTCTGGGAAGGCTCTCTGGAGAATGTGCTAACAACAACCATCACAGGACTGAGAGACTGCAGGAGAGAGGGTTTTTTTTGTTTTTTTTTTAAATCTCACACTTGAAACAAAGCTTTTTCTACTGTTTCTTTGTATTATCTGAACTCGAGTTTTTCCTCACGTCCTCAGAATAATCACATGTAGCCTAATGGAAGACGAGTGTTGGGGAAAAGAAAACGACAGGGATACAGAGAATTTTAAAAAATCCAATTTATTTTAGAGGATAATGGAGTAAATATATGCAAAAAACATCTCCTGTGTGACTCATAAATTGGCCTTTTGTCTCATTCCAGTGGAAAGATAAATAAAAGAGATCAATAAATCTGACTTAAACAGTACAGACATGCATATATTGGTGTTGTATCAGTCTAATTGTTGGAGGCAGGGGAAGAGGAACAGAGCTCTCAATGCAGTCTTTTTATTTTTAATTCAATTAATCAAATACTGTCTTCTTTAGGCTAAAATCTTGATTCATGGAACAGTTTACTTTCTTTTTTCTGATGTTTTCTGATGTTTTCTGATAGCCAGCTCATAAATTCAACAGGTTGGCTTTTTTTTCCATTAGTTCCTCTGTAGTTTTATCCCTCACTGTAATTAGATGAGCTAAAAGCCGACTTTTAATGGAGTAATTTTGAAAAACACACTTACTGCTTTTTTTTTATGAACATAAGATAAGAGGATCGATATCACTCATGTCTGTAGTCGACACCAAATCAAGCTACAGTCAGCAGCTGTTTAGCTTAGCTTAAAGACTGGAGAATGTCAGCAATGCTCCATCCAAACACGATTTAATGATTTAATCTCACTTTACAGTTTAAAAGTAAAGAGTTAAAAAGTGAAAACTTTTAACTTTCTGGAGTCTTAAAGCTGCTGTTTTTTCACATATAGATGAAAATGATCTCATGGCTCTAGATTCAAATCTAACAGTGATATTGATCTTCTCAAGTAAATCTCAACAACAAAGAAAATAAGCCCATTTCCCCAAATGTCTAATTTATTCTTAAAACCAACCCCTCGTGCAAGTGAGGATGAGTCTTCTGTCTTAACAAAAAAAAATGTAAAAGAACGGTAACGGCTGCACACAAACATAATCGTCACTCTGGCAAACAAAGGAAAATCAAATCAAAGCACCGCAGGACATCAAGAGACATCAGGAAGAGAGGTGAAAATCTCTCACATTTTACTTTCAATGAGTCCGACCCTTTGCCTTAAAAAATGAGCAGCAAAGTTAATGTGATGGCACGCAGACGCCCAAAAAGCAGCTGAGAGCAGCGGGCTGATAGTGACAGCCATTATGATAATTGCTTTCTTGACTTCTTCTTACTAAAAAAGGTGAAGAAAGAGGAGAAAATAAGCCACGCTTCAGCATTACACGTTCTTTTTTTCCCCACTCTGTTGTGCTTCCTCTCTAATCCCTTTGCACCAGGCTGAGCTGTGTCTTCTCTAGGTAATCTAGCTCTTAGGATGTGTCATCGGTCAGTGTTGTTTGCCAAAAAAAAAATCCCCCAATGGAGGTTTTTCTTTTTTTTTGCCTGCTGCTGTAAATACGACATGGCAGGATTTCATTGGCATGTTGCTCGAAGCTGATACACCGTTGGGAACATTTCTCTCTCAAGTTTCCGAGTGGAACTAATGTCTCCTTGCTTCGATTTGCACCACCTTGGGCAAAGTTTGCTTCATCTCGCTCTGTTTGCCTCCCCCCGTTGATTTCGCATACATTTGGGCTGCTGCCTGTAAGTGATTATTAAAATTTTTTTTTATTCAATCTGAAGGTAAAGGGGGGGGGGAAAGGTGTGGGGGGGGAGTTGATTGAGATGGAGAAGAAAAGGGGGGTGGAGGGAAGGAGGGGAAGGTGGATGAAACAGACAGAGGTGTGTGTTTATCAAGGGGGTTTTCATAGTTGGCACACTGATCCGGGATCAGCTGATGCTCTCAGATCAGTGGGAGCGTTTATGATCAAGGGAAGCCCGCGGTCACTGAACCCAGATCAGCTGTCGGAAGGGACGGATAATTAGGGAGCTGGAGAGAATATTCAGAAGCAGATGGGAGGATGGAGGCGGCATGTGTGGGAGAGAGAGAGAGAGAGGAGTAAGACGAGAGGCAGCTTCTTTGGAAGTGAGAGTCAGCTAAATGCCTGAAATGAAAAACAAAAGAGAGAGAGAGAGAGAGGGTTGAGAGAGAAGGAGGGGCAGGAGAGACAGAGAACGAGAGGGAGAGGAAGGTGTGAAAAGAGAGAGACGGTTGGATGAGAAAAAATATGGAGGATGAAGGAAGCAGGATGGAGAGGTGAAACACAGAATCAGGTTCAGCCAAAGAGGGAGATGAAGTGATGGAAGGAAGCTAGAGACGGAAATATGAAAATATCCGTCTGTAACTGATGTACTTTGCTTTGGCAACACAGGTCTTCCTCTATCGCGCCAATGAAGCAGATTTGAGGGGGGGGGGGTGGGTGTGGGTGTGTGTGGGGTGGTGGGGTGTGTGGTTGTTGGTTTTTTGGCGGGGGGGGCGTGTGGGCCCGCGCTGCTGGGTCCGTGGTGGCTTTAGTTCCCTGGTGGATTGCCACCCCCACTCTGGTCTCTCATTAAT
>JAQNCA010000004.1:20159376-20178801 GCA_029783725.1 Acanthurus tractus | reverse complement strand
TATCTATCTATCTATCTATCCATCCATCCATCCATCCATCCATCCATCCATCCATCCATCCATCCATCCATCCATCCGTATTTGTAATATTTTAAAGCTTCTCTAGAACTTTCTGGCGTGAAAAAGGTCTCGTGTTTCTAAATTAGTATAGAAACTTTTTGGGTGTTAGAGAAAATATATACTTTCCCCTAAATCTCTACTTTTCTTTCCGACTCTTTCTCTACTTTTTTTCTCAGCTCTTCCACTATCTGTCCATCACTCCCTCTCTCTGTCTCCCTCAAGCACCAGGCTTGGTAGACGGCAAACTGAATGTTCATTATTTTCAAAAGCAGAATGACAGTAATCTCCGCCAACACTTAGAGAAAAATGCCGCCCACAGCGGCTCCAAATGGAGGATGGCAGGAAAAGTTTCATCTCCTCCACTTTTGCCTTCAACCATGATGGTGTAGACGAAGCTGATCTGAAATGTTTGGCAGAGATGATTTTTTAGATTCTTTTCTCCAACTCGTGTGGTTTTTTTTTTTTTTTTTAGTTCACAGTTAAAATAGTAATCAAGTGGAAAATGTTTCCTGTTTTAACCGACTGTCCCGGGATTCGGAGGAACAAAACGTCTGGAGGAGAAAGATGTATCATGAAATTTTGGTTTGGCTGGAAGGACGTTCTGGTGGCTCGACCGGCCGAAGTCGTATTGAATCTGACCTTTAGCTCGTTTCCTCTCAGTTTGTCCTACAAAGTCTCAGTCTGAGTCACTGTTACTCCTTATCTTGGCTTTTAACTAATTTATTCATGGAGTCATATTTCATAATCCCTTCCAAAATTTAATTTACTTGACATTTTGAACTGGCCTGAGGTAAAGAGAATGAACAGCCGCTAATATTATTTACCAGACTGACTTAAATAGTGAAAATGCCACAGCCGTCAGAGCTAATGTGGACCTCATGCCGCTACTTTTTAAAGTGATAATGCTTTTTTCCCCATTTAATTACTTGCATGTCCATCCAAGTAGACAGCCATTATACCTATTGTGGCTTCGCTGCATATTTTGAAATACTTATTATGTGTGCCACAAGTACTTTTGGAACTTAAATTGGTAGGTTTGTGGAGGATTTTATCCCTTTTGATTCGGAAAAAGCTTTGTCTCCATGTTCCATCCTGTTTTCGAGTCTTGCTACAGTTGCAGACGAATGTTCGGTATCTGCAAGAAATAACAAATCTGTATAATATACAGTTTATCAATATGATTGTAACATTCAGTGTTTTTCAGTGATCTTTGGGCTGATTGTTACCTTACAAAAAAAAAACATTTCAGCTGCTGGATGGATTTTTTAGAAAAATGTCGAGCAAACTGTTTTTCTTTATCTTCTGTTTTCTAACATGTTCTTCAAACATAAATCAGCCAACAGCCGATGTGAGAGTTTTTAACCAAAGTAATCACAAGAATAAATGTTGGAATTGCACATTTTTACAAACATGAAAAACATGCAAAGCCAGAATTTTATCCTGTGTAATCTGGGCTTCAGTTTCATGTTGTGAAAACGCAGTGATGAAGGTTTGTTCAGGTGAAGGCACAAAAACCACTTAGCTAATGACAAGATCAGGTTTTAATCCAGACTTTTGTCACCATAGTCACAGCTGCAGAAAGTTCAAATCATCTGGTTTTACCGGTTGTAATGGGAAGCCAACAGTAAAGTTGTGTCCAGCAGCGTTCTGTTGTTTGGCAGCCAGCTGTTAACGGACAAAACACACAAATTCAACATATCTGTGGTTCGCAGAAATGTTACAATGCCAACATTTAACTCTGGTGACTTGACTGCTTTTTTTTTCAGAGCATTCAAAGTTTATTACAGTTGACAGCTGTAAAAAAATGAATCACACGACCAGTTTCTGATGTGTGAGCTCTGTAACTGAGCGTGTGTGTGGTTGAAGCTTGAGCACAAAAAGTACATGGTTACATTTAAGGGAAAAACTGCGGTGGCAGCGTTGTATTTTGGTAGGAAAAACAGGGTTCAAACTGCGTTCTCCAGCATCAAACTTCCAACCTGACCACCTCCCTAAGAAGTTCTGTGGTGCTGTAACACCACTAAGCCGCGTCTGCCTTTGCCTCAGAGGCACAGCAGTCATTATAGGATTTGCACAGCTTTAAGTGGTAACTTGCCAGCAAACCATAGGAATGTTCTGTTGCACCTGCCCTAATGGAGACTAATGTGGAGACAATAAGTTTCATGCTTGTGTGCAGAAGCTTCGCAGACATTTCACCTGCTGTAAAATGACTCTGGACTGCTTTCATGGCAAATTATTATAAGCCTGCAAAATAATTTCCCCCTCTGAGCTGGTTTTCATCAGAGCTTCAGGAATCTACCAAATAAATTCACCCCTTTGATTCACAACAACTCTGCAAAAATTGCAGTGCTTGTAACTTTTTTTTTTTGCTCTTTGTGGTTACAAGGTGAGCCCTGCAGCATAAAAGTGTTCTCTCTCTTTTGCTCCATAACTTTTTTCTCTCTCTCTCTTTTTCTCTTTAGGTGTGCCCGGTAAACCTCAGATTTTGGGCTTTGAGAATGCGGTGCAGGAAGGAGAAAAAGTCACCCTGACCTGCACGAGCACCGGCAGCAAACCTCCCGCCAGGCTGCGCTGGTATCGAGGAGACCAGGAGCTGGATGGTGAGAGACGCAGGGGGTGTGCGACACTCTGTGTGTGGTTGGAAATGTGTGTGTGTTCGTGTGTGTGTGTTGTGGGGTCAAAAAAGTATGTGCACTTGCTTGTTCTCATGCTGGCTCTGTGTGTGTGTGGTGAGGAGGTGAGTGTGTGAGCGTGCACATGCGAGTATATGTCAAAGGAATGTAAAGATGCGGTTTGTGTTTGTGCACATTTGTGTGTTTTTCTTATTCACAGTAACTTTATTTGTGATCCTGAAGTAAGCAGCATGTGTGTTTGTGTATTTGCACATGTGTATTTTCTGCACATGCACACAATGGTGCACATGCCCCTCTCATATGAGCATTTCTGTATGTTTTTGACTGTGTGTGTGTGTGTGTGTGTGTTAGCGCGTAGCCTGTGTGTGATCATGCGGCGGTGCGTATTGAGTCCTTGCCACATTGCCTGCTGTCTCTCTGTGAGTCCTAAACCTGTGCCTGCATATGCGTGTGTGAAAACGCGAGAGCATATGTGTGTGTGTGTGTGTGTATGTGTGTGCAAGTGCAAGGGCATGCTGCTTGTGTGTGTGTGTGAGTGCAGAAACATGCTGTGACTGTGTTTGTGTTTGTTTCCTTCTCTCCCATCTTTTCTTTACGTCCTGATCCTGTCAATTTGTGCCCATGCATGTACCCAGGAACCTTGTGTGTGTTTGCTTTTATTTTTATTTTTTTTCTTGTGTGTGTGTTTTGATGCAGAGTTTATTCGTACAAGTGCGTGTGTGTTTGTGTGTGTGTGTCATCCGTTGAGCTGCAGCATATCAGCAACTGGGAGTGACACAACACAGAGCGAGAGATAGCGTGGGTCGGATCTAGCCGGGGATAACGACAGAATCCGGCAATAAAAGGCAGGGCGGAGAAGAGGATGAAGGGATGAGGTCTAACAGAGAAACAGAGATAGAGAGAGCTTTGCATGAGGTCAGACTGGCTGGTCTTTTTCACTACAGATAAACGGGAGAAATGAGCAGGGAAGAGATAGATGGAGGCAGGGAGAGCGCGGCGAGGAAGCTATAAGAGGACAAATTAACCAGCTTTCTTCCTCAGACAAACTGAAAATCAAGAAGACGATTGGCAGCCTCTGACTCATACCGGCGGCGCTGGCAGTGGCGATGCTCTCTCCAAATTACCACCACGTTTCCTGTAAACCCCCCCCCCCCGCCGCCTTGTTGCTTCATCAGTCAAAGGTTTTTCTGTTTAGCTTTACCGAGCAGAACAAACATGTTGGAAGTGTTGTTTCTGTCGCCCTTTTGCTCCTTCCACCATCTGCCGTCACCGGAGTCTCTATAAGCTTTGAGCTCTGTTTGCACTGGAAGAACAGCGCCCTCTGTCTGTTTGCAAAGCTCTCTAGCAGATGTCCCGCAGAATCCACTCAAGTGTGTGCACACTGCAGCGTTCGGAGTGGTAGATCTTCTTTGCAACGGCCTTTTTCAACAGTAATTATACAACTATTATATGACGATGTATTATGATAATGATTTATTGATGTGAGAATGCGACTCGCAGGCTTTGTAATGCAAAAAATGCCTGTCTTGTGTCCTGATGCCTTGGCAGTGTTAGTGTTTGCTATAATTAGGGATTGAAATGAATCGAAAGAATGGACTGCAGCTACAAAGAGAAGGAGGAATTGGAGAGCTGCCTGCCCGAGGACAGATTATCTGCTCTTTTTGTTACAGCTGAACTAAAAACAGGAGACAGAGGGAACGAGGAGTCTGGAGATTGTTGCTGTTTTAAAAGAGATTGGATTTTTATTTAAAGGGTCACCTCATCCGACATACAGAAAGATGTATTTTTCCCTTCGTACCTGTAATAGTTTCCAGTCACGCAGACAGATCTGGTTTCGTTTGTCCAGGTTTGGAGATTTTTGTCTTTTTTAGATTGTTCGAGAAAATCAATATAATGGAGGAGAATGCAATCTTGTCAGTGCTGCTCCCCACTGTGACAAGAGTCATTCAAACATTTTTTTACCTATATATTTTAAATAAAAACAATGTTTCGATATCTCAGGATAATCCACGGCCCTCTCTGTGGACAGTTTTTATACCTCGGTTGAGAAAATAGCCCTTTCGTCAGGTATTATGTTTATGTTTGACACATCTGCACTTTATGATTTACATCCAGTGCCGCTGAGGAGAGTAATGTGCCCTTTAAGTGGCAGGATGGAAAGTAAAGTTGTGGAGGTAAAAGGGGCCGAATGGGTGTGTGTAGAACATCTGAGTTTAATGTGGGCAACCAGAGTTTGTCTCCTTTGACAAACCAGACAATTAATGTCGGCTTTTTCCTTTTAGTCCTCCACAATCTCTCCTTAGTATTAACAAAGTAGTTCAGTTGCCAAACCTGAGTCATGATGGCTACTCCGGCATCAATATCACAGTTATATGGCTACAGGGGATTCTGGTATTTTTAAAACCTGGGCCCTACATGTTTTGATGAGAAAAATGACTGATAATTTACAAAAGTTTTGTAATTGTTATAAAAGTTACCTTTAAAGGGGAGCTACGATATGACATGAAGGCTGCAGTGTAATCCTTTGGGGCAACTTCGACCGTCTTTACCGTGTACAATAAAATGTTTTTTCTTTTCCGCTTACAGTTCTTCTAATTTTCCGACATTATCGAGAGTATCTGTACAGAGATTAAACCCTTTTCTTTAAAGGGGAAACACAAGTCTTGCAGGATTTCTAGTTAAACAAAAAAAGAGGTTTAATCTTTTACAAAAAGGGTTTATCTCCGTACAGATCTTCTCTGTAATTTGGTCAGCCACTCAGAAAAACACGCAGCATTTAAATGGCAAAAAAAAGCTGCTTCAGTGGACGAAGAAGAAAAGATGGATGCAGTCGCCCCGGCGGATGACATTTCAGCGCTCGCAGCCAAGTTGAAAACCATCAGTTATTTTTTTTTAACTTCGAAAAAGACACAGAAGACATTAAACAACTGTTTCACTTGTTCGGTACCATGTGCAGGGTTAGTTTATTGCCCCTTTAACCACGGTTTACATGCTTTTATCCTCCCCATCGCCATGCGAACACGCCTAATTAAAACATCGCAGTGAATGTAAAAATGTTGGCAGTGAACGTTGAAAAAAAACCAGTGTTGTTGAATTGAATCCAGGTTTTTGCTGAATCAGTGGTCTTGTCTGCAGATAGGGCTGCGTCCAGACCAACAGAAACGTTGGCTGTGTTCAGTAATTTGAGTGAAGCGACCCTTAAAAAAGAAAAAAAGGGGAAAAAAAGAGGAGGGGGGGAAGAGAAAAACAGAGGCAGACAGAGAGAGGTTTGAAGGAGATCAACTCGATGTGAATGATGGTGTGTTCGAGGCCTCGCCCAGCCGTTCTGCCACCGCACAACACCCATCAGTCATCGCCGGATCGACACACTCTCTCTCACACAAACACACACTGGCGCTGTCACTTTAACACACAAACACGGGGTAATGGACAGATGATAATCACACACACACACACTCTGACACACAGTGCTCATCTCCAGCTAGATAGCAGCAGAGCACCACAGGTCAGCGTCTATTATTACAGCTCCTCATTCATGCAGTTGTAGTCTACTGTACGTGTGTGTGTGTGTGTGTGCATGTGTGTTTGTCTATTTCGGAAAGATGAGCTCATACCCTGCTGCTCACCAGTGATTCCCTGACAGTTGCACCGCCAGGAAAAGCAAAGAGGGAAAGGAAAGGAAGAGTGAAAAAAGGACGAGGGTGACACAAATGTAGAGAGAAAAAGAGAGATGGAAAGACAGTGACAGTGAGGGGCTGCAGAGAAAACAGAGTGTGTGTGTGTGTGTGTGTGAGAGAGAGCAAGAGTGATGGAAGTTGCAAAAAGAGACAGCAGAAGGGGAATTGGGAGAAAAAAACCAAAGAAGAAGAAGAAGAAGACGAGGCGTCTTTGTGGTGGCTGAGTGGGAGCTCAGACTGGGGGCAGAGGATGAAGCGAATGGGGACCAGTTTTGTTTTTTTTTTTTAAAAAAAGAAAGAAACGAGGACTGGAGAGCGCAACAGGAGAGAGGGGGGAGAAAGAGGAGAGAAAGGCTGACGAAATGGAGAGAGAAATCCGGAAAGAGGATTTAGATTGGGGGGGGGGGATGGAGAGAGCATGGGAGTGCGGGTAAAAAGGGAGTGGTAATTGAGAAGAATGAAAGGCTAAGAGCTTTGAAGACTGTATTAGTTGTACTGTGCGAGAGGGCCATGGATCATTTGGTGACATCGATGTATTGGATCGGGGATAATGGGGATTTATGGTGGCACTTAAGACCATACTGGACGAATATCGTCCTAAATTGTCATAAACGCACGCAGGACGGCAAAGGGATGCGTGGGCGTGTGTGTGTGTGTGTGTGTGTAGTCGGAGACGAGACACGTCAGGGTAACAGACAGTAATTGGATAAGTGTTCGGATCATGACAACAGCAGCCACATGATGTCAAAATTTCTCTTCAGGAAAAAAAATCGGAACCAAGTACAAGAACATAATACATTACTAATCGAAAAAAGTACTCAGATTACACGATGAGACCTCTGTGGTTTCTTTACAATTGTTTATTACACAACACCTGCCTTTTGCCGCTTCACAATTAAGTAGCATTGAGGTATAAAATGGTGCAGAATGTAAAATAAAGATTCAATTTTTTAAAAAAAAAGGTGTTAACAGAAGCAGGAGTTCTCACACAGTCCGGATTTGTCATTTAGGAAGAAATAAATTCAATCACAGCACTCTGAGAAACGGAACAAACATGGAGCTGCAACTAATGCTTATTTTCACTGTCGATTAATCTGTCACATATTATTTGATTAATTGCATAATCTTTTAGCCTAGAATGTCAGGAAATAGTGAAAAATTACCAACTCATTTTCCCAAAGCTCAATAAAATGTCTTGTATTAGTTTTTGTTTTGTTTTTTCAGGGGGGTTTTTTTGTGTCTCACCAGCCATCCAGAACCCAAAAATATTAGATTTTTCAGTCATACATCACATTTGAGAAGCCGGCGCCTGCAGATGATCGACATTTTCACTCAGTAATCAATGTTTATGGTTAATCAGTTACCGTTAATTATGTTTTTGTGGTCGTGGACTAATTGACTGATTATTCAACGGCAATTATTATTACAGACGCATTAATATGTAAGCAGAATTTAAAGTTGTAAAGTCGACGGTAGGAACGGAGAGAATTTTAAAAGCTTCATATAAAAGTTTAGAAAATTTTCTTTATCATTGCATCATATTTCACACACTGTGCAAACCTGCTGTATCTTAAACAGGACTGTCTCTGTGAAAAAGACAGTGAAAAGGATGATGTCAGCAGCTTAAATGCAAAAGAAGAGAGACAACTTGAGGAAATTCACACCATTACATTAAGATATACATATATAGGAAGTCAGAACTGTGTGTATGTGTGTGTGTGTGTCTGTCCATGTTCACCTGGTAAGCCAGTCACAGGACTAATTATACCTCTTTTCAAATTAGATGACCTCGTGTGGACGCTTAAATCAGACTTGAGCGCTTTCACCGGCCGTAATCCGGTTTAAGCTCAGAAGTGATGACTGTTTTGATTATTTTAAAACTCCCACCCCCCCTCATTCAGGCAGGCAGAGCTTTTGCTGAGCATGCACAGCGGTGTTAAGCCATGCAGCTACTGTCTGTTCACAGTTAGACGTTTTCACACCTCACAGATGCCAAGTGGAAACCAGAGTCTTGTGCTGCCGGCGACCAAGCAGCTTCACTGGAGTAGCTGGAGGTTAAGCAGCGTGCTCGCTTGGCAAAGTTATTGAATAATGAGCAGGTTTTTTACTCACTAATTCATTTTGTCTTCCCCGAGTGGTCCAACAGGTCTTCTTTTGAGTTATTTTTTGATCCAGAATGGTGCTGCTGTTTGTGATTACTTTAATTATTGAAAGATCTGAATATTTTTCACAGTTCACTGTTATTGGCGGTGAAGGAAGGAGTCTGGTTAACAAGCTCCTACCAATAATGCTCTGAGATATGTGTAAAAGAAAATTGTGCGAGTAAAATAAAAGACATGAGCGGCAGTTAAAATATAGGGATAAAATAAAATAAAATAAAATAAAATACAGTGGCAGGCAGGTGTACAGTAATGATATAATGAATAATCGGCAGTGTAACGCAGTAAATGTATATGCACTGTGAGAACCGGTAAGAACAGGAGTTACAGAGGTAGAAGACATAAATATATATACTGTTGTGATGTTTAGAGAGCTTGTAAAGAGGTTGTAAAATTAAAATATAGGGCTATTTAACACTGTGAAGTGTGCAGGTGGACATAAATACACATACAGTGATGTAAATACATAGCAAACAGTGAGAAAAAGTAGTAACATAAAGTGTTTATGAATTATTTTTAGTTCAGTTTGTCCATAAAATCTAAAAATTATGTTTAAAATGCATATCACACTTTAAATGAAATCAAAGTAAAAACTCAAAATCACATTTTATCCAACTAACAAGCCAAAAACAGTGATTTTAAAGTCCAGCCGTAAAACTACACATTTTTTTAAAGAACACCTCCAAATGATTTGATAAATGATTAATTGTTGAGAAGAAAGTTGTTTTGGATAAAACAGTGTTCACTGAGCAGAAGCTTTACTGTTAAAAAAAAATCGTACATAAAGTCTCCTGGCAAACCTGAGCTCGTAATAAATCCTGACTCTGAGGCTAACAAGCCTGTAACTTTGGTTTTTCCCTGCGTGCTGCATTAGACTTGAAAGTGTGACCTAATCTTCCCTGGATGAGTGTAATCCTCCCTATTTGGAGTGTGTGTGTGTGTGTGTGTGTGCATGTGTGTGTGTGTATGGATAACTCACCAGTGTAGCCAAGTCGCTGTTTTTCTTCTGCTCTGTCAACTTTCTATTGTTGCCGTATGCAGTTTTCGTTCAAAAAGACGAATATTTACAGTTTGTGAAGGTGAGTGAAACAAAACTCATTCAGCCTCTTTTGTCTTGAAGAGTTTTTCGCAGTGCCAAACAAAACAAGGCCCCCTAGTGAAATGTTAGTAAGTCTCTCTTTTTTAAGCTTAACCATCTCAATCAGGCATATTCCCACAAAAAAATTGTCATAACACTTTTGCAACATCAGGACTTTTGTTTTTAAGATTTCATAACCCCCAAAATGTATGAACATCACAATAATCAATGATTTGATTATGAATGGAAGTTTAAACTGCTGTTTCATGGTCACCACTCACAAGACATCACATAGTTGAATCTGCATCAAAAATACATAAAACTTTCTCCTCTAGATTAATTTCTTTTATTACAAAAAAACAGCATTTTCCATCTCATTATCACACTTAATGATTTTAGTTCCATCTTCTGATCCATTTCATTGACTAATTGTTTCAGCTCGAATCAATAATCTATTGTCAGAAGCGCACTTCTCCAGCTTTTAAAAGGCCCAAATATGCTGGACGCAGTAATTGCTGCAGCCATTTGTTTGATTCCCCCTAATATGATTATTTAATGGCGGGTTGTACGCTGGAGGGTTGAAGCATCAGCAGCTTCAGCGCCTCATCTGCATCGCATCGCCATCATGGGGAAAGTTAGTCTCAAGGCTGTGCCGAATGCCCACCTTTATATTTGAGGAATAGGAGTTTTAATAAAAACGTTCGAGCATCTCATTAAACTTTTAGCAGGTGCTGGAGTATACTCCAGCTTAAATATTAAAGAAGGAGAATGCCCCACATACTTCCACTAATTTAATATTGATATTCATTTTTAATGTTTCAGCAGTCATTAAAAAACATATCTGTGATGATATGATGTGTTTTTTTTGCAATGATTCGGTATTTTTGTGAACTTTTGTAAACTTCTGAGATGTTTTAGGTGGTAATAAATCATGTGATAAGGCAATGAGATCATAAATTGATACAATAAATCAACCGTGCATGACGACCTGAGGACACGCAGGCAGGAGCAGCAGAGTGCAGCCTGCTCTTTTTTTAATATATCAGCTTTTTAAATAGATTTTTGCGGAACTGAAAACACATATCATAAACTTTTTTCTTTTCTTAATTTAATTTTACTTGACGTAAATTCTAAAAGAGGTCGGCGTGTATTTATGCTCCTCTGCGAATACGCCTGGGTTTTAATTTATGCTGTGTTTTACTCACATAACAGTGACAAATTTTCACACTTCTGCAGCTTTACGTTGTATTTTCCGTTGCTTGGTCTGTTCTGCTTCAAATTTGTATGCAGAGATCCAGCTTGCTCAGCAAAATGACTGTTAATCTTTTTATATTTTTGCACATAAAGATGCATTAAGTTATCTTTTGGCAACTTGAGAGCAACAGAAAGGAGCTGCAACAAACATTTACATGCTTTCGCCTTGTAAAGCTGAACTGTTAAATGCAGATGTGCAAATCCAGCCGGTGAGGAGCAACAGTCGTGTTTCTCCACCTGATGAGCTTGAGCCTCAGCTCTGTTTTGGCCTCCTCTCACTCTGAGGCTGCTAGACTTTGCTCAGCAGCTAGTAAAGCTGGTTAACAGAGGTTTAATCTGAGTTGAAAACAGCTGTCTGCTGCAGCTGGAATAACATTATGAGAGAAGTTAGGTCAAACACAACTGTGATGAACTAAAAGACACTGAAAACTACTGAAGTCAGGTTATAATTCTCTGTTGCTTCATCTCCCTTAATTATCTCTTTTTTATAGTCCTGAAATACATTTATAATATAACATCATTACAGCTGCTATAACTATAGTTACAGGGGCAACTCATAACTAATCCCATATTCTCACTTACATCTGCTGGTACTTAACCATGCATATAGTTTTCTCTTTATTTGTCCACGCTGCCAAGATTTGTGCCTCTTCCCAGTGCAGTTGTGGTGGACATAATTTTGCTCATATAAATGAAAAATTACATTTTAAAAGATTCAACAGCAACCTCTGTTTCCAAAATACGACATCCTGGCTGCTCTGGACAATCCGCAAAACACACAGGGGGACGGTTTTTATTGGTGCTGCTTTGAAACAGAGCCTGTCGGCCGGATTATGATGAGTAATGAGGACCTTTTTCTGGACAGACTTTCAGTGCGGACAGCAGTCCAGTTCATTCGACTCCACTGTGAAAGGCAGGATTATCAAACACAGATTCCTCAAATCCCGAGCAACCAAAAAAAACAAACAGAAATCATCTCTGTGGTTAAAAGGAGTGTTTTGATGTTATTTGGGTGAATCGACCCCTTAAGAAGTGGAACCTGTTAGCTTGTGTGTAATCCAGTTTTACACAACCTGTTACTTCTTTCCAGCCTGATTTGCCTGTTGCTCCGCTCGCAGCAGCTGACATGCAAATCTACCCTGATTATCTAATAATGAACTGAGGAAATGTGAATTACGAGTAAACGTGCATCACTGCCGTCTTGGGGAAAAAACACTTAAACTGACTGCTTCCTTTTTTCTTTTTTTCTTTTTTCCCTTAATGAATGTGTTGAGTCAGTTTCATGACCCCTTGGGCCCCGAAAAACTTATTAAAACATTTGTATGATTTCAACATACTGTGCACGCGAGTCAGCGAGTAAACAAACAGGATTTCTTCACTCCCGTCGTCTGGTTTTTTGGGGGGTTCGTGCTCTTTAATAAAGGCGATATACTGTTTTTTTTATTTGTTGGCGGCGGGAGAAGCGGAGAAAGAGTGAGAGGAGAGTGACGGGAGGACTCCTCTGAGTGGCATAGGATTATTGAAATGCACCTGGAAAGTAAACTAATTTTCTCTGCGGGTCAGAGGACTGGTTGTGGTAATAAAAAGAGAGATGTCATTAGATTCAGTGGTATTTGAAGAGTTCTCTGGAGAAGGTGGAGGAGGAGGAGGAGGGGGTGGAGGTGGAGGATGAGGATGAGGAGGGGGTACTGTGTGTTTGAGAGGGTTAGAGTTAGACAGAGGGAAAAAGTGTGTGTGTGTGTGTGTGTGTGTGTGCGTGCGTGCACAAGTGTGTGTTTTCCAATCTGTTCCCCTGCCACTATCTCTGTCTCCTCTGTGTATATGTTATTCATGAGCTTGACCTACATGTGCCCATGCTTGTGTGTGCATGGATGTGTGTGTGTGTGTGTGTGTGCGTGTGAGAAAGTGATAAGGTTCCGGTCCACATTCCAAGATTCACCAACCACTTTCACGCTCTGACCACCCAGTCTGATATTTTCCCTTACAATGGAGAGCGATCTGCCGATGACAGTCTCCACTGTGTTTATGCTTTCATACTTCGTCCAAGTGCCGATCAGACTCACCTGCACCTGTCCACTTCTTCATTTCCCTCTTTTTCTCTCTCTCTTTATTCTGTGCAGACTTCTGTTGATACTTCCAGAAACATTAAAAATACAGAAAAAGGCAGAAAAACAGCAGGAAACAGGAAAGTGTCCATATGAAAACCTGCACATCTCACTAAGCTTAAACCATAAAAACAGACGTGTTTTATCGCTCGCAAAACACAAAACATGGCAGCGACTCCTCGCCATTACGATGCTGGTACATTCTCTTTATTTGCCAAAATAAAGCTTTGCTCCTGGGTATAGTTTCCTCGCCATCCTCACTGATGGATTACATCATGTAAAGTGCAGGCTGTCTCCTAAGCAACAGCGAGCAAGTGAGTCCAAAGGAAGACAGACTTAGCAACATTAGATCTTTTAGCCTCTCGCGTCCCTCTGGTGTCCTTCAGCATGCAGGAAACATCAGAGACGCGCCCAGTTAGTAAACATGAGCGTTCTGCCTGCAGTTTACTGATGTTACATTACAGCGGCTGAGGGGAAGTGAAAATTTTCGCTTCCTTTACAAGTTTCCTCATTAACAAGAAGGTTTAGCAGGATGTAAGACTGACAGAGTCTGGAGGTTTTATTTATGCCTTTATACATTAAAAAAGTGAGTCAATTGAGGTGAATTTTCTACCACAATCTGACATCAGTGGAAAATGAAACAGATGACTGAAACTACGGGTGATTTTCACCTCATGATCTCCTTTTTTTAACTTAGTGGTAAATGTCAGGAAATGGAGCAGAATGAGAATTGTAACTTTTAAAAAAAACTAAAGATGGTGTCTTTATTCTTTTTTCTTTTCCAGAAATCTGAAGTTATTCAATGTTTAATAACAAACAACTAAGAAATTCTGTAAATCCTCACATTCGAAAGGCTGGAACGAACCAAAGTTTAGTGTGATTATTGACTTAAAATAATCAATTATAAGACATGTTGTTAATGTTGTACTGATCCACTAACTGGCTCATCATTTTAACAATTTTGTTTGGCAATGTGGATTAAAGAGTCATAGTCAGATGCCTGTTATTGCTGCTGTTGGTTTTACATCATCAGATTTTACCGGATGAGACATCAACCAATGAGTCAGCAGAAAAAATTGATCCCTTTAGTGA
The DNA here is from genome assembly GCA_029783725.1 of Acanthurus tractus. Lineage (NCBI taxonomy): Eukaryota > Metazoa > Chordata > Actinopteri > Acanthuriformes > Acanthuridae > Acanthurus > Acanthurus tractus. The sequence goes on along the minus strand of JAQNCA010000004.1, from coordinate 20,164,743 downwards.
CAAAACGTGGGTTATTGCTTCAGGAATGTTGTGGAACTGCGTTGTTATACCTACAGTAAATGTGGCACATAATGACAGATAGCAGGACAAAACACCTCGGGGGCACGAAGTAACTGCACAGAAAAGGCATTTTTCATTTAATGGGAACAAATGGGGGTCATTGCTGTTGTGTACAGTTCTGCAACATGAAACCGCCACTTCCTAATTACAGTGAAAGCCCATTTTTTGGTGCCTTAGTCCACATCTGGTGTGTCTTTGTATCTGTGCTGCAACTAGTCGAGATGCAGACGCCTCCCTTTCTGACTCTCCCCCTCCCCTCCCTCTCTCTCTCACCCCTCTGTCATCCTCAGGACGTCCAGACGTGGTCGAGTCCGTCCCAGACGATCCCACGTACAACGTTAGTAGCGAGCTCACCCTCACGGTTAGCCGCGATGACGACAACGCCCTCATCACCTGTGCCGTCGACCATCCCTCTCTCGCCCCGGGGGACAAGAGGAGCGAGCAGGCTCTGCGGGTGTTGTGTGAGTCAGCTGGGAAAAAAGGCGGATTGAGGGGGAGGAAGGGGGGAGAAACATAGGATGCTGTGGGGGAGGAGAGGCCAGGGGAAACGAACAGTAACCTCAAACAGTTTTCCTTTTTTTGTTCTTTATTCCTTCCCCACTGCTCTTCTCCTTTATCGGGCAGTCTAAGCACATTTCCTGTCTTTTCAGTTTGATCTCTGCTCCAATAATTTCACATTAGCTACCTGCGATAATGACCACACAGGAATTTAACCTTCCTCTGCCGCCGCACCTGCCCGGCGCTAAGTCACTGTGGATAAGAAGAGCAGGTTATCATCCGAAATGAGACTATAATTGGAGCCACGTTGGAGCCTGTGTCGGTGCTGCCACCCTGTGGGCGAGTCGGCGGCACTGCATCGCCTAGGGAGAGTGATGTTGTTGTGTAAGGGGTTATGTCATTGTGGGAGGCAGAGAGATGGTGACGCCTACAGGATGCAGACGGGAGTAAGACAGAGGTTGGGATGAATGAGACTATCGATGCTCAGTACATGTCTGTGCGGTAATGAGTCCTGTGTTATGTAACTGTACATACATGTGTGTCTGTGTGTGTGTGTGTGTGTCTTCAACTTACAGATTCTCCGAATGTAGAGATCCAGCCAGAGAGCGACCTACCCAGAGAAGGAGAGAAGTTTTATCTTCAGTGTTTGGGCATCGGCAACCCTGAGTAAGAGAGACAGAGACACACGTTTTATTTACACACTGTCTGTTCGTTTGCATGCACACACACTCACACACACACACTGGTTTGAACACACACTGACTTAATTGTCTCCATGTGCAGAGAAAATTCACCTAAAGAATATTTGTTTTTTTTACTGACCTTTATATAATTAAAAAATGTATAAAAAATACAACTTGCAGACATTAAACAAACAGAACATAAATAAAAATGACTAAAAATATGATCATGTTTTAGTTTTATTACCTTTTTTGTTTTTTTTCTTGGTGCCTACAACTTGTAAATCATGACCATTTGAAATCTGCTCACAATTAAAACTCCAGAGTCAGAGGACGAAACAGAACATGGGAGAAATGATCATGTGGCAAATCTGTACGATGAGGTGAAACCTTGCAAATTTTATTTCAAATTGCATTTCATAAATTAAGTTCAGTAACAGGTTTACTGCTTGTTTACTGCAGATGGAACAATAAATCCTCTGCTGTTCAACCGTGAAACGTGTTCGTGCGCTCTAAAACTACTTCTTTGACTTATTTCCGTCTGATCTGGTCAGGCTGCATTCAAATGACAACTGTTAGGTTGAGATCAGGGAAAGAGATGAAGAAAACATTTTAAACTCTTCTTCCATGTTCGGTGTCAAAGTCAGAAACTTTTTGAGAAGCTTTAGCATCACTTTCATCACATGTTTGTTCATAACTGGACCACGACTCGTTGTGGATCCTGAAAACATAAATATATGAAATGATTTAAACATGGCTTCTGTTTTCTGGTGATGACAGTTGGAATTGATGCTTAATTCAGCTTTATTATATCATTTTCAAGTGCTTGTAGTCTTTGAAACTTGAACCAGATACAAAACACAAGTCCTAACTTTCACTAAAGTTATGCAGAAGGTCTCAAAAGACCTTAAACACACATGAAAACACACCTACATTTAGTTGCTGCATCAAACTGTACAACAGGTGCACGATCACAAAAAAACCCTTAAAGAATGCAAATGCCCACACACACCTACAGGCAACGGCTCTGACAATCACACACACGAGCGCAGGAAAAAAGCACTTGTAAGCACTCACGCATTACCGCGTTCAGCGTCTGACGCCTTCACGTGCCAGCAGTCACTTGGCGAAACCTGACACGTACATGAACACACACACACAGGCGGGCGCAGTTAGAGAAAACACCTGTTTGTACAAGCTGATACAGAGTGTACACAATTATTCTATTACACACACACACACACACAGAAACAAACTGCAACCCTCGACTTAAAACCTGCCCACACAAATACACTCTTCCCCTCGGCCTTTCTGCATTATAGATGAACCTCCAGCCGACCAGCCCTATCGATCCACACTCCTCCCCTCCTCCTCCCTCGCTCCCTCCTCCCTCCATCCCTCCATCATCAGGTATCTCTCCACCACCGTGTCACTCATGCCTCCTCTTGTCACGACGCCTCCATACCCTCCCTCCCCTCTCCCTCCTCCCCCTCTTCCTGTCCTTTCCTATAACTCTCCTCTATCTCTCCTTACACCTTTTCCCCTCAAAACTCCCCATCCATCCATCCATCCATCCATCCACCTCTCCCCTCTCCCTACTCCTCCCCCCTCTGTCAGCTCATCACAGGAATAGGACTAACTGCTTAGCCTGATTGGCAGCTGGAACAGATAGGGGGGCGGGGAAGAAGGAGGTGACTGGCACCGCATGCGCGTGATTTTTTTTTTTTTTTTTACAGAATGAGTCGATGAATTATAGACGCGAGGCGTGAACGGCGTGACGCGGTCCGCACACGGACCACCTCTGTTAAGAAATATATGATACAATTAGAGATTCACGGACACGGGAGCTTCAGTTTAATGGAGAATGTTCTGTGTGAGGAAACAGTCTTGTTCTGAAGTCATAAAAAGGTTCTGTGCGGTTCAAAAATGGCTCCGGGGTTCAAAGGTCAACTCCCGCCGGGATGAGCCGTCCTGAAAACTGTACTTAACTCACAGCACGCGGAGAGGTTGGAGATAAAAGCATCCACCGAGTGGCAGGAAGAAAAAAACAAGACGAGTCTATGGAAACAGAGAGGAGTGAAATTGTGAGATTGAGGCAAAAAAAAGAGAGAGAGAGCGAGAGAAATGACAAGGGAAGGAGAGGTGGATGGGAAGGAAAACAAACCGACAGGAGAGGGAGAGGTGGAGGGGAAGCGGAGAAGCGCGTGGGCGGAGAGGAGACAGAAAGATTTGATGACAAGCGGCGAATGACTAAGACAGAGAGCGCGAGAGCAAACAAGAGAAGGCCTGCGCGCGCGTGTGTGTGTGTGTGCGTGCGTGCGTGAGCGCTATGTGCGCCGCCGCCTCTCGCGGATGAGCTGGCGTCCAATCAAATCAGATACAGGTTGGCCCCCGCAGCTGTCAATCAAAACCCAATTCGCCGCGACAACACCTTACCTCCGAAACACGCCCGACCCCTCCTCCTCCTCCTCACGAGCCGCCCCCCCCCACCAATCAAACTCAATGAACGTCACACTTCATTCTCTGATACGCACTTTTCTCTCCTTGGTCACATCCTGTCAGGTTCAAAAGAAAAACCCACCGCATCAAATTCCTCGCTGTGTTTCCTTGACGCCCGGCGGCGGCGGCGGCGGCGGGAGCTTCTTCTAACGGAAGAGAGCGGAATTTGTGCTCTACATTCTATTATGTTTCCCACCTATTCGATCAGCGCGGCCCGGGAGAGCGTCGCAATTGCATCACATTTCTGCGCTTCGAGTCGTTTAACCGCGTTAAACTCCCTGAGACTGTTCACTAAGCACACTCACAGGTAAAGAAGAAAAAAGAAAAGCTTTGCATAACTTTGACCCCGTTAAGTGCGAGCCTCCTTTATGCGCAAGGTCACAGCCATGGTGGGACAACAGCAGGTGACTTGTAACTGGATTACAGTAATCTGTAGGCGGTCCGTTTCTCTTAACAGTAAAACCAGGCATCAACTGACTTGTAAATCTCATCCACAGCCTGACAGAGTTTGTTCAAGTCTTCTTGTCCAGCAACTATTAAAACTTAGTAATCGTTGCACTCAGTGACCTGACACTTGTTGGAAGGTAAATTCAGAGAAATTAGAAAAGGTTACAAAAACTAGCTGACCTGTTAGAAATGTGTTAATATGTGATCAAAGTAATGTGAAATGAAACTTGCAACATTTGAAAACTTTTCCAACAAATGTTTCAAACTGGGCAACAAAGTCTAAAAACCCACAATTAAACCAGACAGTTTAACCTCACTGCAGTACTTAACACTGATTGCACATGACTGGGCGAGTACAGGGCTCCTCTGGATGTACAGAAAGCTTCTTGTAACCTCTCCTCCCCCTGATGCTGCTGCATCTTTGTTGACCCGTGTTATCTGGAAATATGCAACAAAAACAGAATTAATTTGAAATTTTACAGAAAAGCTTTTCACAAAACTGGATAAAACCTCTCTGTAGTCACCAACTTCTTGATGAGCAACCGCAATTTAATTACATATTTTCTTTAGTTACAAGAGTAATGCACATGTATTTTGATATTTAGTTACATAACAACCTTACATGTTACTAGTTACTCCCCACACTGCTTGTTATGATGAACGTTCTCATTCACTTCAAGTCAAATCTACGTTTGCTGTCCTGCTGCTGAAAACACTCACCAGATCATTTAATGTGCATTAATTAATCTGCTGCAAACTGTTTACTCATGTTTGAGTCACCAATGTTGTTGTCCGGTGGTTTTAGGAAATGATTTAGTGTTTTTGCGAATTAATCTCCATTGCAGAGCTGCAGAGTGAGGCGACTGGTCTTTTTATCTGTTGTTTATGTAAAAAATAGTGGTGAGAGCAGCTTTAAATGTGTCCGTCCTCTGTGGGAACCAGTGGCCTTGAGACTGAGAGCCACAGCGAAGGAAGTCTGAAAGAAATGACGTTTTAAATGTGTTTTTGATGGTCTAATGAAATAACAAAAAAAAAATAAAAAAAATAACAGCAGACTTATCCTTCAATAACCTCCTAATTGTCAGAATAGTGATTAGATGATGGAGAATTTGAGAATTAAGTGTTGGATTACAAAGATTTTCAGACATTAACATAACTTAGCAAAGCTTAAATTAATAATTTA
>JAQNCA010000004.1:20126548-20138327 GCA_029783725.1 Acanthurus tractus | reverse complement strand
CCCCCCCCCCCCCCCCCCCCCCCCCCCCCCCCCCCCCCCCCCCCCCCCCCCCCCCCCCCCCCCCCCCCCCCCAACGCAGAGTGTTTCAGCAAACACCCTCTTAGTGTAATTTGTTTGAAGACTAATATTTTAATACAACTTGTTTGTGTAAAATGTATTGATTTTAACATTGATGTCGTATAGAATATGTGATTCACCTGGAACCCAGCTTGTTGCAATTGTCCTCATAAATAAACTTCAAACTTCAAAGAAAATTGAACCTTGTGCAACTTTTGCTGCACCACATGCAAAATCATCCTGCACAATGATGTGCTTGCTAATCAAATAAGTGCAAATACACATTCCAGGTACATTATTTTTTTATGTAAATGCTGTTTTTATGTGACTTTCTTTACAGAAGAGAACAACTATAGTCGTTTTAACTTTCCAGAGTAATACAATTATTCCTTCAGGATTATATGTAGCCTAAACCTGAACCCTCAACAACATGCTCCTTCCAACAAAACCAAATGTTTTTAGACTTGATTTTAGTCTGAACGCCCACTAAGAAGAGATGACAAACTAAAAATTCAGGATCTGTAACAATGTTTTTGGATTCCCTTTCAGTCCTGGATTTTTTAAAAACAAAACCTCAGTTAAATCACAGCAGACAGAGGTGCACCTGATGTCTGGGGCCAAAGGGCCAAAGTTCTGTTTTGAAATGCCTGAAAAAAGGCTTAAAACTTTAACAAATTAAACACCAAGGAAGAAGAACATAACAAAAGGCTAATCACTGCAGTGTAATATACGAAGGAACTACACGTGCAACACTGTACTGATCAAGCCACAAAAGTGAAAACAAAAGGTCGACTGACTCTGTTGCTCTAATTGGGTGAAACAAAAAAAATCCTCTTCAATAAATAAAACAATCTAATCTCAAATGATTATGAGTAAAAACGACATGACAGGACCTTGTTTGAGAGCAAAGCAGAGGTTCAAACAACACGGCAACTGTAGAGTTAAGTGTGTTTGTGCGTGTGTGTGTGTGAGGGCGGGCCTTATCACAAAGCCCTCCGGTAACCTGACAGATCTGATATCCTCACGGTGCAGGAAGTGTAATCCGAGGTGACAAGGAACAGCAATTAAAATAAATAAATACAATAACTGCCACAATTAGCAGACGCTCAAATCACCACGATGCCCTGATAATCTAGTAATCTGCTAAAACGACATCGGCAAAGTAACCCCCCCTCATGTGGGCTGATACATGTGTGAGTGTGAGTGTGTGCAGCATGTTTAGGGAGTGAAAGACTGAGGAGTGTGCAGATCCTAACAGACTCAACTGGTATTCAGACTGACACCCGTCAGTCTGGCTGATATGTCAGCCTGAACGAGGGAGGAGCAGTGGAGTCAGATGGAGAGTAGAAGAAGAAGGAGTAGGATGAGGAGAAGGAGGAGGAGGAGGAGACGTGCAGGGAAGGAGAACAGAGAAGAAACTAGATGGGTAGATGAGGAGAGAACAAAGAGGAGGAAAGACAAGTTCAAGAGGGAAATTCAGATTGAAGGAAGAAGGTGGAGGAGCAGAGAAAGGAGGTACAGTCATGTTGATGAGGAATGAGATGCAGAGGAGGAGAGGGAGCTAGTGAGTGAAGGAGGTGGAGAACATTGTTTGGAGGGATTTATGCATGGAGAAGGTTGGAGCGCATAAATACATCAGAAGATAAGGAGAGAGGACAAGAAAAGAGGGGAAGGGCAGGAGAGGAAGGCAGAGGAGGAGGAGAAAAGGAGAGTTAAAGAAAAGATGGCAAGAGTGTAGATAAGGAGAATGGAGAGGAGAAAAGGGAGCTGAAAATGAGGAGGGAAATCATGCAAAAAAAGGTAAAGGATGCAGAGAAGGAATTGAGGTATAGATGGAGGAGGAGGAGAATGAAGAGGAGTGCAGAGGAAGAAGGTGGGAAGGAGAAGATGGGACTGAGGAGCAAAGGAGGGAGAGGAGCAGATTTCGGTGTCTGGAGGAAACACTGAGAAGGAGAGCAGACGAAAGATGAAGGAGAGGAACATGGAGGAGTCAGAAGCAAAGCTGAGGCAAGAGGAAGGAGTCAGGAGTTGAAGAGGAGGCAGGAGGAGGGAGAGATGGGAGCAGGATCATTGTGGAGTAGATAAAAAAGAGGAAAAGAATAATAGCAAAGGAGAAAAGATGAAATGTAGCAAAGGAGTGACTGAAGTCAGCAGAGAGGGGGAGAGGAGGCAGGAAAGGAAACATGAATGGAAGGAGGACAGAAGGAGCTGTGGGAGAAAGGAAGGGAGGGTGAAGGAAGAAAGGGAGCAGAGACTTATGTGTGAAGGAGGTTTGAGCGAGAGATGAGGAGAATAGAAAAACAGATTATATAAGGGAGGGAAGAAGCAGGAAGGAGAAGGATTTTGGTGGGAAAAAGAGGGGTAGATGAGTAAAGGAGGGCAGAAAAGAGGAGATAAATGGTCAGAGGAGGTGTGGAGACATATGTGGTTAATACTGTTGGGAGGATGAGAGGAGCAAAGGAGGAGAGAGGAGATAACAAGGCAACGGAGCCAGAGGAGGAGGGATATTTGGGTAGGAAGACAGCAGAGGAGTGAAAAAGAGGAGGATGGAGGAAATGCTCAGAAGATGCCAGAAGGAGGAAAGCAGGGAGAATAAATGAGGAGGAGAGCAGGGTTGGGGAGCACAGGTTTATTGTTTGGCAAAGGTTGGAGCGAAGGAGCAGGAAAATATAGAGGAGAAAAGACAAAAGGTGACAGACCAAGAAGAGGAGGAGGGCAGAGGAGAGGAGAGGGGAGAGTTCAGCACCAAATTGAGATGGAGGAACATTAATGTAAGGAGTGTAAAAGAAGGAGAAAAGAGGAGAATGCGGCAGTGTGAAGGAGGAGGAGGATGAGGAGAGCTGGGTCGGGGAGCAGAGATTTATGCGTGGAGCCGGCTGCGGCGAGCGGAGCAGAGGGAAACAGCCAGGCCTATTATAGATGGGGCTCTCCTGGGACGGCAGGAGCCCGGAGTTTTCCAGGCTTTTCCAGCATATTTCAGCAGCGTTCCAGGCAGCACGCTGCACTGCACAAAAGCTCCGCCCCTCGACAGAGTCCTCAGCCCTCCGAGGATAAATAAAGTGGGTCTCCTTTTCTCTCTATGAGTATTCAATAAAAGTGATAAAAGGCTGGAAGCAACCCCCCCACCACCCCCTTTTCCTCCTTCCTTCTAAGCTTTTTTGGAAGGGAAAGTGAGAAACTAAACTGGCCACCCTCTCCAAGGAGAAGCTTTCAAACAAATGCAGACATCAGGCATAAAAGCACCAAAAGCATAAAAGTGCTTCCTTTATATATGAAGGGAAGAAAAAAAAATGTCAACAAAAGGGCTTTGAGATCAAATAAGCTTAGTGTGGAGGTAGTGTTGCTTTCCATCTCTCTCTCTCTCTCTCTCTCTCTCTCTCTCTCTCTGTTTCTTTGTCTGCCTGTGTTTTCTCGCCCGCTTGCTCGCTCGCTGGCTGTCTGAGAGTCTCATGTGTGGAGGTGAGAGAACAATTGAATGGGCCTCCCACATAAAATCCATTCAGAGACATCTTGAGGATTAAGAATGAGAAATTGTCCGGTGCGTTGAATTAAATCAATCTGATCCATTACACGATCGCTATCACAAGGTTTTCCCTTTTGTCTTCACCCTGGATTATGCATGCTGCTGGTTAAATGTGTGTGTGTGTGTGTGTGTGTGTGTGTGTGCTTAGGTGCTCGCATTTCCTGCATTAAGTGACCCTTTAATGCACCGTCTCATGTTATCAATGAATCGATGGAGTGATGGTTCGACCGATAAGTTACTCAGAATTTTGACACCTGATTAATCTGGTTGAGAATCAGTGCTGAAACGTATAATGAAGTGTTGTTTCAGTGGCCTGGAGGGTTTAAGATGCACACAACCTGCAAAATTATCTGTTCAAATATGGACAGAGAGCTTTAATATTTGAATATCACCCCTGTGTGTATGTCTCTCTCTCTCCACATATTCCTTCCAAGAATTCATGCAATAAAAAAAGGTATAATATTGCCTGTAAACTGATCATCTTGGCTACATGTCCTTTGATCAGACAGCTGGAGTTTTCAATCATTTTTTGAGTTTAGATATTTTTTATGGAGCTCTTGACTTACTGTTTTTGTTCAGACAACTTTTTATTGTTTTATTTATTGTCAGTTTCTCCTCAAGGACAAGGAAAAACAAATAATATCTGGGTTGAGATGGAAAGGATGTGCGTGGAAACACATGAAATCAATAACTTTAAAGACAAAAAAGGCTTCAGAATCTTAAAAAATTCTACTTAACCAATGGAAATGTTCGGCTCTGAAAGCTCCAACTCTGAAGTTTGTTTGCCCCCAAAAGTTCCTGAACTTCTGGAAGGTAAAACACCTTTTTTACATTCAATATCTCCAGGGTTTCATTTTAAACTCCCTGAGGTGAAAACACACAAGTTAATCCAAAGGTCGTCAGTCCCCAGAGAAAGTTGCTGCATGCTGCATGTTTACACATTATATTAATCCAGATTAACTGTGCACAAACTGCCATGTCATCATATTGTAAGTCCTTTCTTTCATCTTTGTCAAAACCAGACAGTTGCTAATTCTATTAAGACGTCATATCTGTCCAAACAAAAGCTGCCGCTGGAGGAAAAGTTTGTCATATTTCATACTTTCTCTTTTAACAATTCACTGTGTGATGATCTTAATCCCAATTTCATACGTCCTGTAGATCCAGTATCCTCTGCATCACTTAATTTTACATTTAGCGCCCTCCAATCTTCCCCACAGAGGCTTTTCCGAACTTATTTTCCTTATCAGCGACTAAACTTGTGTAACCAAATGATTTTATTGCGTGGGCACTGAAGTCTCACTATATCCCTCCATCCCTTTTACTTCTTCTTCTCCTTTGGTGGATTTTAAATGGCGATAAAAGAAGAAGCAGCAGCGATTCCAAGATGGACAACATGATTACAGATGATGAAAGCCGGTATCCATCACCACCCACTCTGTTTGTGTTTCCATCCTCCTTCTGTCTGTCTATCTGCCCGCTCCTCCTCTCTCCCCCTCTTATGTTTTAATGTAAGTCGATAACTATCAGGAACTGATAACACTCGGGGCTCTGCTCAGATTGGTGAGGCGCGATGAGGCGAGGCGAAGGAGAAGGCAAGAGCAGGATTCGGCTAGGTGGCGGTGGTGGTGGTGGTGGTGAGTGAGTGAGGTGGGGGTGACACTATCTCTCCCCTCAGTAAAGCCTGATATGCTCGGGTGCAGGGGAGATAACAGAGCAACACTCGGCTGCGGCGGCGGTGAGTGGTGAGAGGGGGACGGTGACGTCACGCCGCTTGTCTCTCGGTCTTGTGGCGGTAAATGAAGTCACAGTGAAGAAGATTATGTCAGAGAGAGATTCTTTATTGTTCTGGAATGAAAAGTGTTTCACTGAATGTGACTCCGATGTGATTTTTTTGGGGGATAGTTGCACCTTTTATAATAAACAGGACTTTTTTCACAGCAGACATTTTGGCTCGCTGTAGCAGGAGAAGCTCAGGTGTAAATGAACGATGCTAAATGATGCAAACAACAGACCCTGAAACTGAGGCAGCTAAATGGAATCAGACCTCTGGTGTTTTACCAGTAACACGTGATTTTCCTACTGTGAAAATATGTCTCATATAAAGGATAATTGAATTTTTTAAACTGAGGAGATAAATATGTCCTCAATCAATTGATTTAACTAATTGCTCTGCAGCCACAATGTCTTTTGAAGTATAATCCATGTTTGTAGTTTTTGTTTTCCATGTAATTACAGTTTTTTATATTAAAACAGTGTTTGTCTCTGAATCTGGGAGGAAGTTCAGCTAATAAAGTGCCAGTCAATCAATCAGTTAATCAATTAATCATTAAATCAATTAGTCAGTCAATCAATGATACACTTGTGTGACTGAGACCCAAGTCCAGTCAGTCAGTCAAAAATCAATTATTTAATTTTGAGACTTTGTCTTTGGTTAAAGTGATGTTAAATCTCCACTGAATCAATACGAGCTGAAAGCAGGTGTGTGTTAGTGTGTGCGTGTGTGTGTGTGTGTGTGGTAAAGGGACAGACAGAGAGGTTAAGAGGTGTGGGCAGAAAATTGTCATGGGAAAGAAAGAAAGTGTGTGTCTGTTTTGAATGTTCCTTATGAAAGCATTGAGAAAGAGACCATTGGAAAAAAAAGTGTGTGTGTTTGTGTCTGTGTGTGTGTGTGTGTGTGTGTGTGTGTGTATAGCTCTCAGCTAAGAGAGACGAAGAAAGAGACACAATACACAGCGAGGGCCAAAGGAAAATAAAAGAGCGGGTCTGCCTGCTTGTGATTGAGGCAAAGCAAGCAGAGAGGAGGAGGAGGAGGAGGGGGGGGGTCACGGGGGAGACGGGGTTAAGTGAAAAAAAAAAAGAGAGGAAGCGAGGGGGAGCAGAAGGGAGTGTATTGGGCGGAGAGAGCGAGAGAAAAAGATAATTTCTTAGCTCTTCTTTTAAATAAGTCTGTTTCTATAGCAACCATTCAACCAGCCACTGGAGAGAGAGAGAGCGAGAGAGAGAGAGAGGGAGAGAGAGGGGAAAGTGGGGGTGAGGGAGAGAGAGAGTTACCATAGCAACGGAGGAAGAGGGAGAAAAAAAGGACTCGGAGAAACTTTCAAAAAACATATAGGGAGGAAATATAAAAAAGGCGAGATAAGCAGCGGAGGAGTGAACTCACGGGGCGGCATCGAAAAGGGCGAGTGTGTCGGCCGAGTTAATTAAAAGATTTAATTAAAGATTTTGTTACTTATTGAAAAAGTGATTACATACTTTGGAGGTGATAAATGTGTCGGGGGGTCGGGGGGGGGCATCGCTCGTCCAGGCTTCGCGTTGTAAAAAAAAAAAGTTCCTGCTTCTTTCTGCATAAACAATGTGAGGCGACTGTCTGGTTGAAGCACTTCTCACTTCCATTAAAACCCTCCTGGACGGACATTTAGCACAAAAGAGGAGACCTTGTGTTAGAAAAGCATCCGTTCTTTAATGCAAAGTTGATGCCAAAAGGTGCTTGAAGCTTTTGAGTTTATTTTTTTTCTCATAAAGGACGAGAAATGTGTTGATTTTTAATGTTCAATATTCAACATTTCCCATTCTTTGAACCCAAAATCTTGAGACAACATAAGGGGAATTTCTTCAAATGCAGCACAAATGTCGACTTCGACTCAAGGATAAACTGTTCAGAACCCAAAGGTCAAAGGTCGAGGTCACTGTGAGCTTATGTAACATTCCTGCAAAGCATTAAATACAGCATATTAAGTTAGCATGGACTGCAATAATGTTTACTGAAACTTGCAAATGTAATGCGGCCATTTTAGTTTTCATGGATTTGATAGAGAGACCTCTAGTGGCAGAAATGACACATTGTGCATTTAATAATCGTCACTTCTTTAAGTTGACGTGTGCAGCTTTTATGTTTGCAGACAGGAGGCAGCCTGTGAAGGAGCCTGATGTTTTTATTGTTAATCTTTTCCCACAAAACTCTCATCATCAATTGTTTCTCTCACCAGAAAAATAAAACTGAAACGTGAGTCAGACGTCTGGCATCAGGCTACAACTCTGACATGCTGTCATGTTTACAAATGCAAAGACAAACTGTACCAACTTAACTGAAGCCCTGATTTCTGCTCCTGAATGGCTTCTTTACAATAGTCTAGCAGCTGAGGCTTATGGGAATAAAAGTATTTCAAGCCACCTTCACAGAAAACTGCAGCAAAATCTCTCTAAATATATTATTAGAACTAAACGCAATTATTTAAATCTTTTGTTCTGAAAAAAATATAAACAATAAACATCAAATAATAATGTTATGCCAAAATTTGATTTCTATTTAATTTTTATTTGAGGGTCCGGCCCCCAAGGTGACTGTCTGGTAAAATTCTGGCCCTCTGACAAATATAGTTGATGGCCCCTGATTTAGAATACTACAAAGAAACTTGTAAATGTAGGAAAAAATAAGTGATGAATCTTATTGATCTTATCTAATGTGCAGCTGTTACAAGTGTGTTAATAGAAGACAAGACAGCTTGGTTTAACGAGCAATCAGTTCGCCCTCCAACAACTGAATGAAACCAGGTGATTATTTTAGAAAAGTTGACCAAATTTAGAGTTTTTACTGAAACTAAAGCAGAAAAAATCTCTTCCGTTCGCCTCCTGTTAAGACTTTTAACAAACAAGGCCCCCATGATGCTGAAATATTGTTATATTGGTATCATTTACTGTCATGTTACCCTTGAATTTCACTCGCAGTCCCTTACATTACATGTTGCAAAAAGGAGTAATACCTTGCTGCACTGCTCAGCGTCATAAATGGGAGGTAAAGACAGAGTGAGGCAGAGATTTGGGCTGAGCTGTATCAGCCTGCAGAGACGGACGGACAGATATGAGCTGCAGTGATAATGGTGGGCACGGCCGCTGCCTGATTGTCCATTCTCCGTTCTCTCAGCTCTTGACCACACATGACCTCCATAACTGCGAGGAGAGACCAAGCAAGCAATGAGAAACACAGAGTGGGTGGAGGGGAGACAGAGGGGGGGAGGCAGAGGGAGAGGGGGGAGGATTGATTGGGAGTCTTAGAGTTCAGACAGCTCAGACCACAGAGGCCTCGATCTGTTTCCCCCGAAAGCACTGAAGCTACACAGCGATCCAAAATAAGAGCCGACACGGGTCACATGGAGGAGAAAACGTCCAAATTCTTCATCCTACACAGAGTCAAGAAACTTGAGTTTGTGCAACGTTCGGATATATTTTAGTTTAGTATATTTGCTCTTCACATTTGGGAACATTGCACTGCAAAGATTCTGACTGATATGGTGAATATAGACAACAAAAACCAGCCATGTTGTCAGTTGGCAGTCAGGTAAAGTATCATGGATGGGTTTCTGGGAGTAAACATGTTATAAAACGCCGGGTTTTCCGGCGGCGGCCATGTTTCAGTGCTGTAAGACAGTGCTGACGTATCTCGATATGGTGACACATGTGAGTCCACGATGATGTGGGTGTTGACGCCACAGGTGTGTGGGCTCACTTAAAAACACAAAACAATAGGCACAGGTGTTGTGATGTGCGTCATGCGGTCAGTGTGTTTGTGAGTGTGTGTGCTGCACTTCATTTGCTGAATGATCGTAAGTGTTAATTGAAGATTTTGATTCTTTCACTTTAATTATTTCCTGTATGCAGCTATTTTCTTCTCTTACTGTGTGTTAGAGACACAAGTAGAAGGACGAAGGGTTAAAAGATTATCTGTTCAGCAGGTTAAACCACCTTTACCGGCTTCTGCCACACAAAAGCATCCCGATTTGCTCCTGAATCCTGAATCACTTGAAGAAACAATGTGAAGGATTTAGTAACATCCATAGTTCAGGTTGTAGCATGCAACAGATTGTATCTCCCTAACCTCGCTCCTGTCTTTTTTGAGCATGTAGAAGTGAAGCTTCAGGTTATATAAATATTAGAGAGACCCCACCTGGAGCCACAATATTGCTTTTTCACTTGGAGCTGCTGTAGAAACAGCACAACACAGCATACCTCCTGTAACAGATGCTCTCCCTGTTTTAATATGAGCTGCTTATTCTAAGCCAACAAAAACACAACAGTTCTCAGCTTCGGGCAATTATCCACTAATGAAAATAAAATTATGAATATTATAATTCATTTACACTGATATCTCCCTCTGAATCCTACATACTGGTCTGTAAAGTCCCCACTCACTCAGTTCAACAGCAAATGAAAAGGCTTTATTCTGATGGGCTCAGCTTTATCTGCAGCTTTCTCTGTTTTTCTACCTGAATTCATTGTCTTCAATTCAATTACGCACTGCACTGCGATTTACAATAACGTCATACAGTTTTTATACAGTGATAGGAATTTTATATTCCTATTCAAATACTAATAATGCTCTTCAGGTATAAGAATAATAGCTTGTCATTGGACCTGTGAGTTTTCTTTATGTTCCTCTTCATTCTGTATTTTTAGACACTGACGCAAATGGAGTTAAGTCTTATAAAAGGAAACTACTTTTTATACTTTTAGATACACTTTTTTTTAAAAGTTACAGTTTTGAAAGTTTTTCGCAAAGCAGGCCAGCAGTCAAAAAAAAAATATTTTGTTTTAAATTATATAAAAAAATGTTATACTTTCTTCAAACTTCCTCTGTTAGTTAGTGTGAGTGCATGACTTTTTAGCCTGAGTTGAATCAGAGTTTTCCGCACTGAGGCTTCCTGCGTCTCTCTGCCTTTCGTGACGTGGGGTTTTCTTAACGGCACAGAAAAAAAATATATATCTTGTAGATTTTTGTCCTTTTGAAACAGCTCACATAAAGTTAACCTGTTATACACTAGACAGAGCGGAGTGAAACTAATGAGGTTTGGAACAAAAGGTTTTTCAGAAGCATTTCCTGACTATTCCCCATGCAAATACTTAATCCCTTGTAATTAGTCTCCTTGTTTGAAAAGGAATATACATTCTCGGTCTCCCCCCTTCTTTTCCTTTTTTGAGCTGGTAGATGAAATCGCAGACAAAAACAGCATGGATGTCTTCTGTGGAGCATGCTGTCTATAAACAGCCACACAGTCTGGCTTTGAACAGCACTTATGCTATATACAAGCGTTAACGATTTACATTTGTTATACACAACTTCACAGCGATAATTATTTTCCTGGAGGAACGGTCATTATAATTAGACATGACAACGTGGGCCAGTTTTTCTGCACAAATGAGCGTTTTTTGAACGCAGCCTCTGTGCGCTCAGACATCAGGCTGAGAAGAAGTGTTTATCACTTTCTTTCTTCTTTTTCTTTTATGGACGGTGATTGTGTGGTGAACTCACCGCAGCAGATAATGAGGAGCACATAGTCATTTCGATTCTGGCTGAGCCCACACAGGACAGCTGTCTATTTTAAGCTATAGCTGCTGGCCAGCGAACCATTAGCCTGTTTTACACCGATAGCAAATAGCCATTAGGCATAACTGCAAGCCAGTTAGCCAACAGCCATCTGCCGCACACTGAAATTATGTTGCCTTTAAGTGCCGTTGGAAATATAGTAATTATGAGTTGAGCGTGCATTAATGACCCAACAAAATGGTGGATATGGCTGGGAAAAGGGGAATTTTCAACGATACCTGCGATAACAATCTGCGTTCTGAAGAGCGTTCGAGCTCTGTGATGAGGTCAGCAAGATGAATTATTTTGCAAATAAAACACACACAACAAACTGCGATAAATAAACTATCAATAGTGTCGTCCGGAGGCATTTTAATGCTCCACAAAGTTATACTCCTTCCAGAGCTCAGCTGCTTTCAATGAGCCTTAAAAGCAGCGGGCGCTAACTTGAGTGTAGCTGGTTAGCCGTTAGCTGCTAGCTCTCCGTGCTGTTTTTTCTGGTGTTGTGCTCTGTTGTGTTCACTGACAGTGGGCTCATTGAAACCATGCTGCCACCGCTCGCTCTCAGTTTAATTCCGCAGGCTGTGTTTGGTGACTCTTTTCATGGCGATGACAGTCGCTGTAGTCAGCAGCACATTCAGGTCAAGCAACTTGACTCATTTCGTCACATTCTGCCACGAGCCTTTTTGCTTTCACAATGCTCTGATTAAGTGGTACAATAGTTGCAAATCTGCTGGCGTGTTTGCTGAAGAGTAATTACTCGCGTCTGATAAGCGTTCTGGGGAAGTTTCCCAGCTACATGATTTCCACCGAGGCTTTATCTCAATTGAATGTGATTG
>JAQNCA010000004.1:20097920-20108102 GCA_029783725.1 Acanthurus tractus | reverse complement strand
AAAAATGCCGTCCTCCTCTCACATGCTTTTTCACTCTGTGCTCATTTGGTGATGTTAATGCCAGCAGACATGTACAGTGTGCTCTAACAGCAGAGGGAGGGGTGTGTGTGTGTGTGTGTGTGTGTGTGAGCATGTGTGGGTGTATGTGTGTGCAAGAGGGTATGTGCAAATGCTAGTGTGCATACACGTGTGTGTACTTACCGCTCTTAAAAACCAATTAACAGCGCACAGCAGCAGCAGTCCCCCCCCCTCCCCTCTGCAAATGAAGAGGTGAATTAAACATCACGAAGACCAGATGGAAAGAAATCAGAGAGAGAAAGAGAGAGGTATGAATAATTGAAGACAGGGGGGATCATAAAAAAGGGGGAAATAAAACTGAAATAAAAGATGAAATGAAATGTAAGAAAGCAGAAGTCAATTAGAGAGACTGAGAGAGAGCTGCAGGGGGAAGCAGATAGGAAGAGAGGGGAGGGGGGCTGCTGCAAGAGTGTGTGTGCATGTGTGTTTGTGAGTATGTGCACAGTGTTTGCATGTGCGTTTGTGTGTGTGTCTCTCCTGTCTGCTTTTCCGGAAAAAGAGTCAACGAACGCAACCCAGTTGCTTGAAGTCCACAACAGCATAATCAGGTTGGCTGCAGAGCGGTGATGATTAGACCAACTTCTCTTTTATGGAGCTGAACTTTAGCAGGTCTGAGCACCATTCTGCAAGAGTGTGTGTGTGTGTGTGTTTCTCTCTCTGTATATATATATATATATATATATATATGTGTGTGTGTGTGTTGTGTGTTACAAACTGTGAACGAGGGGCCCATTACCGAAAAGCGATTTGCGAGCACACTGATCTCAAATGGGGGCGGTGTCATGTTTTTGATTCGCTCTCAAATTAAAAATAAATTCATGAGTCACTCAGCTCTCTTGCTTGCTGCTGTTCGGTTCGCCAGTGTGGTGTTTATTTTAATAAGTGAAACATGTCAAAATGAATTGGTGAGGAAGGAATCCTGTGTAAAATTAAAGCTCTTTTATGTTAGATGTTACTGCGTGTTTAAAAAAAAACACCATGTCGACTTCATAAGTGTTTGTACATTTTTGTAAAATCTAACAAAACAAAACAAGAAATGCGACAAAACAGATGCTGGATCCATATTGTTGCTGAAACCCTTAAGTTTACCCTCTTAACCAGGAATTAAGTGTTTAGCGACCGCTTCACCATAATCGTCATGATGAATTTTCTCATTTCCATCATCATTGACTTTAATTCAGTCTCTCAGTTTTCGGCACCTCAGCGATCTCTTGCTTTGAGTTACTTTACATTAAAGTGGTTCCAGCTGGTTTCACACAGTGAGGTAAACAGACTCTGAGTCGAGGTATCAGAAGCATCACAGCTAATGGTGTTACATCAACCACAATACTTTCTGTTGTTCTCTGTGTGCGGAGTTTTCCAACTTTCCCCCCCAAAAAATAATCTGACTCAGCTGCTGGCTTGTTTGAAACCTCTCTGATCATCTGATCTGAAAATTTGTTGCCGCGGAGATGTTGGTGTGTTTCCAGATCTCAGCAGATATTTTGGAAACGAAAACACAACCCGAGTTGTAGCGAAACAGACAAGCACTTTAATACTGATAATATAGCTTTGTGTTTCTCCTTTTTTTTCTCCAACCACTAAAAGTTTTGGCAATAAAAACATGTTTCATGTCGTGCCAGTGAAAATAATTGAAATTAGGACAAAGAAAATTGAAAGAGAGAGGCAGACAGAGTGATGCCATGATAACATGTGGTGCTTAAATTTCACGTCCCAGCAATGTATCAATACGTGTTGGTGTGTGTATGACACAGAAAGTGTGTGGACGAAAATGTGTTTGTGCTCTCTGTTGTAATTTTGGGGTGTGTTTGAGTAAAAGTATGTATGAGTGCGTTAAGATTTCATTTTGCATTAAACTTTGCAGGCATTTTTGGTAAATTTGTGCAATAAGTGTGTGTATGTGTGCATGCAGTTTGGTAATTGCTCCTATTTCATTTTCTTTTTGCGTGTGTGTGTGAATCGTGAAAGCCAGCGTGCGTCTTTGTGACTTTGTGTCGTGTCTGTGTGCATGTGTGTCTTATAATTGCCCCTGGATGAGCGTCTAAGTGTGTGTGTGTGTGTGTGTGTGTGATTTCCAATAACTGCTCGCTTTGCTCGGCATCTCCTCCGCAGTCGACGTCACGCTGCTCCTCTGTTCTGTTCCAAGTGTTTGTGAGGGGAAGTGAAGCAGCCTTCGGTGGCGAGTGGGACACTGGGAGATCACTTAGCTACTGTTTACAGCAAACAGCGAGCGAGCCGGGACGCACAGTGAGAAAGTTATTATCTCTGCGTCTATCCTCCCCCTGTCTCTCCCTCTCTCTGTCTGTCTTTCTTTCTGTCTGGTTGCGTGTTCGTCGCAGTCAGTTTCACGTTCTTGTGCTCTGGGCACGCAAATGTTACATGAATGATATTTCCAAAAACATTAAAACAAACAGGGCAGCAGTAAACACATCATCCCAGGGGAATGATGCAGTCGTCCCTCACGGCTAATCAGAAACAAACAGGTCGCTGTATTCTGACCTTTGGAAATGACTGGAGGGACACATGGTTTTGTAATGTGACACAGAAGTCAGATTACTTTTTCTTTGGTAACTTTGTGTGTGTGTGTGTGTGTGTGTGTGTTGTGTGTGTGTGTGTGTTTTGTCCTGTGTAGCCTTTAATGTACCATAAATGTATTCCAATATGAAGGCAAATACAGCAGAAACATTTACATAACAAACAGCAATTAATAAACAAATCTATTACGATGCAGTGATGCATTAAATATTGTTTGCATGCATATTTACCGTGTCTGATTCTGGATCTATAATTAATCCGTCCTTCTTTCACTGTTGTACGGTATGTTGACATGCTTTCATACAACCCTTTTTTTTTTTTTCCAACCCGCATTTTCTGTCATCTCAAAGAACTGCAGGCATCAAAATGGATGAAAGAAACATCGGAGGAACTGCACAGATAGATGTGCAGAGTTTCAGATCGAGAAAAAAGGCTCCTGCATGCTCACGATTTGGTCCCGATTTTGCTGTTTTTTTGTTTGAAAAATGCGTTTATGATGAAGAGGAAATGATCTCGTGTTGTTCATCCAAGATGAGCTCCATGAGTTCGATGAATCAAAATGTTTGATTACAACTTATCAAGACAACAAAAACATCTTTATTCATGCAGATGGTAGAAACTCTGGCCTCTGTAAACTCTGATGTGCTTTAGTCCTGCTGAAAAGAGTGTCTTGAGAAAACTTATGCTATAATTCGCCGCTATATAAATAAAACTTGACTTCGTGCAGCTCGCTGAATAATTGTGAACTGTGTTGCAGCAAAAGTTCAGTGAGATTCAACATTTTCTCGGTGTGACCTGGATTTTTTATTTTAGATGGAGCCCTTTTGCATTGCCACCTCCGCTACATCAACATAGTCGTCTCATTAAAATGAATAAGCCGTTTTTTGGGGGGGTTTTTTTACACTGTGCTGTTAACTGAGAGTAGCCTAAATCAGTTTCTACCCAACTGCAAGTTCATTTTCATTTATAAGGCACAGTGCAAATGAGGCAGTTTGCTGTTTGCTAGAATTAAGACAAAAGGTCATAACTTTTTAGGAAAGTCTGCTAAAATGTCAAAGCTATCTTTCATGTTTTACACCAATGCACAAAACTATGAAAGCTGAAACATGTTTGACTCATTTTTGTGCCTCTGATGTGGGCTGCAGTAATGCCAATGTCGAGCTGATGGCGAGCCAGATTTGGTTCTAGGTACTAGGATGGTAACGGCATTGTAAGGACGCTTTAATGTATGTCTCTTTTGGTCCGGACTTTCGGACATTTAAGTTTGATCCGAACCAAAAAAACCGTCCCTGGTCCATGGTGCAGACCAAACAGCTGAGTTTTGGCCTGACCAAAAGAGATTATCTCGGTCTGGATCAAACTGAGCCATGGTTCAGTTCGCGTCCAGTGTGAAAGCAGAGATTCGGACCTTTGAACCTTCGTACTAATGACAGGATGTTACAGCAGGCTGGTCTTAGCATTTGCTCTGAAGATTTTACCAAAGTTTAACTAGAAAAAACTCATAAAACTACAATCAAGCTACAAAACAAAGTATTTTCAACATGCTGGCGTACGATGCCAACCAACCAATCAATACAAAGTAAAGAGACACACAACCCACGTACTCGATGACGAGATGATGTAGGTTTGACATGTAAAGTCCGTTGGTCTGTTTGTGTGATCACAGTGTGAAACAGAAACTGACCAAACCAAATGTAACAAAAACTCGAACCTTGATTCGGACCTTAGTCCAGACTTTCAGGGGTGAAAGTAACCTTAGACTCCAAAAAAAAAAGAAAAGTTATTATGTTCATCAAAACCAAAGAGAAAACAGTCAAACTCAGCAGTGTTTAATAAAGATTCTGTTACTGAGGTGCCAATGCCTCACCTCAGATGTTTTCAGAAACATCTTTAAGTGTACTGTTTCGCTCTAACATGAGAAAACTTAAAACTGAGCACCACCCAATCACTGTACGTCACCCAGCTGAAGCTTCATTGGTCTGCTGCTTTCATTTCAATGACTGGTTCAGTCTCCGTGCCCACAGAAATGACTTACAGTGGAGGTTTTTTTAGACTGAAGATGGAAACAAAGTGTAGCGAGTTGAAAATATTGTGTTTTATCAGGCGATTAATGAGACAGAACCTGAGCCAGCAGCAATTATTCAGAAAATGCCTGGACTACAATAAGAGTCTCCACTTTGAGGAAGTTTTGAAACTTTGCTGATGATTCGTGTCGTCATGATTTTTAATAAATCTCTTTATTTTCATTTAAACTTCTGAGTTAAACAGGAAGCCAGAAAACATCACAAAATCCTTCTGAAGAAGAGTCCTTATTTCTTTCCCACCAGTCTGTATCTCCATCCTCACTTTTCTTTCCTTTCTCTTCCCCTTTCTCCTACCTCCTCTCTCTCTCTCTCTCTCTCTCTCTCTCACACACACACACACACACACACTTTTCTCTTCTCTGTCTTTTGCAAACACCTTTTTTACTCTCCTTTCCACATTTTGCCCTTTGCTGCCTTTTCAGAAATGGCAACTATATGCACACGGCATACACAGCCCAGCAATGACAGATATGTAGGCAGGCATGCGTGTAAACATGGACAATACTCTCTCACACACACACACACACACACACACACACTCTCCGGTGCTGCAGTTGAAATGGGAGCGAGCTGTAGCCGGAGGCAGAGCAGGGACATGAATACACGGAAAGGGTCAGCGTGGCAGCTTTGGGGGGCGGGGGGTGAGGAGGATGAAGGCTTCAGGGTGTGTGGGACTGCAGTTTAGGGTTACAACCCTCACAAACTGTCCTTTCATTTCTACACGGGAGTGATTTGCCTGTCGGAGCTTTAGTCTGCGGTGGCCATATTGGAGGTCTTTAGCTCTCAGGCAACAGTGGGGGCATTCTTTAGCGAATGTTGTAACGAGACATCCAGACGTAAAACACATTTAGAGACTTTTTTATGCTTTACAAAGACGTTTTTCTAGGTTTTTCTAGTTTAATTTCAGCTGTGATTCAAACCAGAGCAATGCAAAGCGGTGTTTTAACTGTTGTCTGGAATAACAATCTCTTGGAACACTTTAAACTAACAGGCAAAATTCACATCAGATTTCACTTCTGGTAATTGAAGCAAGATAAGTGAACTAAAAAAATAATGTAAAAAAGACAGAATCCACATCACATCCAGACTCTGGACTGTGGTCGGCTTTTGTCAGTAAATGCATTTTCCTGAAGGTGAGGGAAAGTTTGTGGTTCACATGTTAAAGTTAAGATGTCATACTGTATCGGTTTTATGTGTGCAGGTCTTAAGACTTAAATAAACGTTACAATATCCATCATTGTTCCTCTTAGTTTAGTGGTGCAAGACCTTTTCTATGCACAGCTCCAAAAACAGAGACTCAATATGTGGCCGCCGCTTAGAAACTCATTATAAACCCTCAACTTTCTCTTCAACTCACAAGTAGAGTTTTTGCAGAGCACAAGGTCAGAAAAGCTTTTTGGACACTAAGACAAAACATTTATGTTTAATTTGTCGTTGCAGGGAGGGAGTGTGTGCTACCTGGATCAAAAAACCTGGCAATGATAATCCTGCCTAAATAAATAAGAATAATTGAACAATAAATAAACATGTGAATAATAAATAAATGAATGAAGAAAGATGTATGAATAAATTAATTATAAACAGAATATAATAATAAATAAAAAGTCTGCCTTATAAAAAATCTGATTAAGTCAGACTTCAGACTTGTGGCTTTTCTTCACATCATGTTCTCTGTCAAATAAATGAGTTACAGCCGCCACAGTGCCCCCTAGTGTTACGCCAGTAGGACTCCGTCTGTCTTAGCCTGACTAATCACATCAACTCCCACAGGAAACTATCACAACCAACACATTCTCACTCTCAACCCGTCACTGACGCCCGGTCAGGACCCCTGTAGCATCAGTTTTTCCGACACGAGGTTAACTCTGAATCTGACACAGTTCAAACACGAGCCTAACGTGTGAAGTGGCTGCTGCCTTAAACACATGCTGAATGTTAAGTTTAGACCAGAAACTACTTGGTTTTGTTTGGAAAAAAAGATCACTAGGACTCAAACCTGAGTCTCAGGCCCTGAAAGGCCAGCATGTGACCACTTCACCACGACCTCCTCTGTCCCTGCGACTCTTTCACTCTTTATGCTACATCGAGTCTAATCGTCGCTCTGAGCGTCTAATGTTGCTGCAAACTGGCTGACGCTGGAGTTAGTTTAAAGCTCGTGCATCATAAACTGTTACTAATGGAGTCACCGCTGCTTTAAAACGTGACTCCAAGTGGTCGAATGTGACGAGAGGAAGAGAGAATGAAACTGTCAAAACAGTGTGTGTTTTTCACTGATTCTTATTTCTTCAGTTCATGTATAATGGATAGGAGGAAAAAATTCATATGACAGTAAGATGTGTGTGTTTAAAGTGTTAAGTGTACAAATGGATACGCAGCTAGTTAGATGTGGCTTGTAAGGATGTTTAATAAAGTTCAGTCTGATGGAAAGAAGAGGACAAAGTGAACAAAAGACATTAAAGACATTAAAGATAATGTGTTTGGACACTGAGGCTGTTATTGTGAAGCTCTGCCTATTGCACCGCTGGGTCATTATGCAATGAGAGGAAGAGAGGATATACCTAACATCATCCCTCAGGGTAATGATGCAGGGCGGTGAGGATGATGAGAGAAAGGAAAGAAAAGCAGGAGGAGGAGGAGGAAGAAGAAGAAGGAGGCTGAAAAGAGATCACAAGCAGAATTAACCGCAGAGGTAGAAAAAGACAGAAGACGGTGTGGGAAGAAGTGAGAATGAAGGAGAAACAGGAGGAAGGAAATGCTCAAAGATGTGAGGAGGAATTGAAAAAAAGGAGAGATGAAGAGAGATGCAGGGAAAGAGAGGAGGAGGAGAGATGAAGAAAGAGAGGATGCAGAGAGGAAAGAGAGGCAGAGAGATCAAGATGTTCAAGATGTTCAAGATCAAGAGAGAACAAGGCAGAAAAAAAGGTGGATGCTGTGCTTCAGAAAAAAGGATGAAAAGAGCAAAAAAGACAAAGGGATGACAATTAGACAAGAATAGAGATGAAAAAGAAAGTGAACCTGGGAAGAGAGAAAGATGGAAAAGAACGAGGAAAGACGTGATGAAAGAGGAGAGAAGAGAGTGACGGAGGAGAGAAAAAGAAGTGAGCACATTGGAGAAGAGAAAGACAGGTAATATGAAAAGTGGGGGGGTCAGAACAGATAGAGGAGGAGCTTGTGTGTGCGTATGCGTGTGTGTGTGTGTGTGGGTTGGGGGGGCGGGGGGGTATCCCGTAGGGTTAATTACATCTCTGTTCTCTGTCAGTGCAGCTCTCCCCTCTGCGATCTGAGTCCCTGCTGCAGGCTGACAGGCCACACACACACACACACACAAATATAACCCACACACTCATAAAGACGGATAAATACACACACACATCCGTACACATTCATATATCACGACACACAAACAGAAACGTTCACTGTCTCCTTCTTTTTGTCTGCCTGTTGTTATTTCTCTTTTATTTCTCTCTCTCTCTCTCACACACACACACACACACACACACACAATTACACACAGTAACACACAGCAGTCCATCCCAGGAGAACACACGTTGTTCTGTTATACATGAAGAAGGGGGCCCTCGCTCATAATAGCTGTTAATTTTGCATAAATCATGCATAACATGACCCACATGTAAATCACTCATGTCAGCAGGAAATCACATCTCAGCAGCTTCGTCTTCTTCTCAGCAGGAAACAGCAACATCTTCCATCTTCACCGTTTCATCTCAGATCCTCTGTTTGTCTCTGACTCCTGGAGATAAAAGAGAGAATTCATGATTTCTTTTCCCGTCAAAGTTTAAACAAGAGGAAATGTATATTTTTGGAAGTTTTATCAGAGTTAAATAACTTTTTAAAAAATTATAATACAACCTTCAGATGTTCCTTATCCAGTGTATACAAACATATATACAGTCAACCCTTGCTATAACGCGGTTCACCTTTCGCGGCTTTGCTGTTTCGCGGATTTTTTTTGTGTGCAATTTTGCATGCAATTTTTTACAGCGTATGAACGCGCGTTGTGTTCTGCGTCCTGAGGTTTGAACTGTGAGAGTGTTTAAACATGAGAGAAATGTGAGAATATGTTAATGCCTATCTGAGAAAAGTGTATAAAGCGTGTGGTGAGGGGTTTTACAGCCTTATAACATATATAATAAATGTAAAAAATAAAGCTGACTACTTCGGTTCTGTTTGGAACGTAACCCCCGCGATAAACGAGGGTTCACTGTATATATATATATATATATATATAAAAGAGCAAGTGTTGACTTGTCTGACATTGATTATATATTTTATTTACTTCTGTATTTTGTAAAGACAAAGTCAAAGCATGAAAGCGTCTCCTAACGGCACTGAGTTCTGCTGAAACTTTAAAAAGCTGCCAGATTTCTATATTTGTGTTCTTTTTTTTATTCAACAGTGTTTTGAGGGCGTGAGTTGAAGGTCAAAAGCAATCGGCTTTTTAAATAATATTAACTACATAAAGGCTTTTCACGTCACTTTTCTTCTAGAAAAGTTCCTTTTTGTTGCCTTTATTTGAAACTCTGCAGAGAAAATCATGCAAAATTCAAACATCAGAACTAAGATTGGCCTCTAATAGGAAGCTGTTGCTCTTTCATTTGAAGAGCCGACAACAGAGGTAAATAACCAATAAAACCCTTTTTAAAAGCTGGATCACAAAATTATTCACAGTCACAAATGAAAGACAGAGAAGCAATAAAAGCAAATAAACAGAAAAGAATAAATGCAGAAAAACGTCTGAATCCGGGATTAAAATGAATGTTAAAAACCATTTTATGGATTTGGTGAAAGCCAAAGCATCAGTAAAACATCTTAGAGAGAAAATAGATTTTCAGATTAGATTTAAATCAACACGGTTTCCTGACAGGTTACACAGAAGCAGAACGAGTGTTTAAAACCAGTGAAATCTCGGTCAACACGAAGCCTGAGACAGTGCAAACGTTTCAACAAGCAGTTCTGTAGGAGACGATATTTCAACATCACATCGTCTGTTTTATGTAAGAGCCAAAAAAAAAAAAAAAGAGAAAAAAAGCAACTTAACAACGGCAACAGTGGAGTGTTTTAAAGCGGCTTTTGCCTCAAACTTCAAATGAAGAGCGCGGCTCTCAGTTCACAGTCACAGCAGTTGTCTTCTTGATTCAGTGCTCAAAAGGAAAGTTGATGAAACATCAAAGTGCCTCTTTTTTTTAAGTGTGAAGTCGGAAGATTCCTCTTTTCATTAAAGGAGCCTTCTGCACAAATAGCATGACAGGTCGTGTAATTCTCCTGACAAATCAGCAAATCTCCCTGTTGTTTGCACCTTTGTGGCTGAATCCCGCTGAGACGTGTCCCTCAGAGCCACGGCCGGCTTTATTAACCAGTTTTGCCTTAATTAGCTAATAGGATTGTTTTAACCATGATCCAAGAACAGAATAGCCCACGGGAAGACAAACACCATCTCTGTGAAAGTGTGTGTGTGTGTGTGTGT
>JAQNCA010000004.1:20080616-20092302 GCA_029783725.1 Acanthurus tractus | reverse complement strand
GTCAATCAAACTGTGCAGTTTGTCTTTTGTTTATCTTTCTTATCCAACTGTAGCTAGAAAAGCTGTCAAAAACCAGACAAAGCAAACTATTTCCAACACAAAAGCTTTTTAACCTCAGAAAACATTTATTCATATAAGGAAATGCCACAGATATTTTACTTTAATATACTATCTGACAATATATATTCAACAAAAAAGTGCATTAGTGCTCATTAAGGCTTCTTATTTTCTCATCAAACTGTATTTTTTAATCCGCAGACATCCACACACACACACACACACACAAAACACAGACACACACACACAAAGAAAACTTAGACACACACATATACAGAGAAAACACAGACACACACACACACAAAGAAAACTCAGACACACACGCACACAAAGAAAACTCAGACACACACACACACACAGAAAACACAGACACACACACACACGAGTGATAATCCGACATGTGATGTGAATCTTGTGTTCGACTCGATTGGATTCACAGGTTCAGTAAAGGTCGACGTGTCTGCTTCTCCCTCCTTCTTTCACTTACATCACTCGCTTCACGTTCTCCCCGGATCCTCCTCCATTGTTTTGCTTTCATTTCCCTTCCTCTCCTTCCCTCTCTCCTCCTCCTCCTCCTCCTCCTCCTCCCTCTCTCTTTCTGTCGGTAATGTTCTTTTTGTCCTTGTAGCCTTTTTTTTGCCAGCCCGGTTCCGGTGACAAACACACCGGCGTTTGATAAACATGTTGTCCTCTTTGTCTCTTTATGTCTGCTTTTCAGACATCCATCATCACCTCCTGTCCATTAATTATCCTTAACTCGTCCGTGCTGCCGTTCCTCCCTTCATCCCTGACATGCTGTCTCTCAATCTTTTTCCTCTCTTGTCTTCTTTCACTGTGAACATGAAGCCATGACATGTATGAAAGGAAAGTCTGCAGGGTTTTTTTTTTCTAATATCTGCACCAACAAATGATATTAATTTGCTTCAATCTAACAAGATGCTGTTGATGCATGAAATGCGACATATAAGAGGTTGTTTATGTGCTGCCTCGGATGGTTTTTGTGCAGTTGTTGATGACAGTGTGGGAGTGCAGATTGTGCTGTAAATTTATACCTGCAGTTTGAACGCCCACACACACACACGCACGCTCACACACACAGGAGAGCTGCGTTCATTCACCGTCAACAGTTTTTCCTCGACATCACGTTGTTGAACATAAAATATGGAGAAAAAGAGCCTTTTGTTGTGTGATAAACATGGAGCGGCGTGTACGCACACTGCACATGTGTGTACCATGTTTGCTTGTATTAATGCAAACACTAAACACACACACACACACACACACACACACACACACACACACACGCACACACATCTACCAGCTGGCATCCGTGGTGGCAGTTTATTGTTCGTCTTCAACCTCCTCCTCCTCCTTCTTCTTCTCCTTCTCCTTCTCCCCGGGGTGCTTTCACCTCTGT
Organism: Acanthurus tractus; assembly: GCA_029783725.1. NCBI lineage: Eukaryota > Metazoa > Chordata > Actinopteri > Acanthuriformes > Acanthuridae > Acanthurus > Acanthurus tractus. Next base: position 20,090,828 of record JAQNCA010000004.1, on the reverse strand, counting down.
GGTTGCTATGCTGCGAGGTGCTGGAGTGGATGATGTAATCTCCACTAATACTTTTGTCCCCCCCCCACCCCCACCCACTCACCCACCAAGCCAGCCTCCTTCCTCCTCTGGGCACCCCAACCGCCTGCCTGCCTCTGCCATCTGAATCCATGATGTCATGTTAGGATTGGGCACGGAGGATCAATGAGTGCCCCCTAGTGGGACGTCACGTTCAATTATGTCTTTGTCTGAGGGGCGAGGGGGGTTCAAGCCGAGAGAAGAAGAAGGGTGTTGTAATTGGAAACAGCGCTACCTGCAGTCCTGACGTTTGTTTGTCGTACAGGAATCGATGTGGCATCGTTGTATATGTGACGATGTTTGCTCAGTGTTTCCTGAAAAACCCTTCAGCTGTTTATTTCTGACTGCACCACTGTGTGTGTGTGTGTGTGTGGGTGTGTGTGTGTTTGTGTGTGTATGCTTCTGTGTGTGTGTGTGCTACTGCATTCATTAAATTCCTCTGTGTTGTTTGTGTAAAGGACATACTATCATCCTCAGAGGCTCCGGTTTAATCCAAAGAGGTCTTCAAAACTCCTGAAATAAATGCGATTAATGCTAAATGTTATCTGCCTTTTGTGACAAAAAGCTTTGACATTTTTCTCATAAATTCGTGTCCCATTCGCCTCTGATTGATGTAATGTGCTTGTGATTCGGCTTTTTATCCGTTTTCATAAGAGCTTTTACATTTGCTTTATCTTGTAAACAAGTCAGGTGTGAGCAGAGGACAGAAACACAGACAACGACACCGAACAAAAGAACAAATCAAATATTTAAGGTTTTCCGTCTGTTTGTCTTTATATTTTCTAAGCTCTTTATGCTGCTTGAGAACTCACAATTTAAAGGACTAGCTCAATAAAATTATTAAAAAAGATATTTTTTTCATTTTCAGGGGTTAATATATATATATATATATATATGGATATATATAGATATGTGTGTGTGTGTGTGTGTCCCTTTAGATATTTTGGTTTTATTGGCTTCATCTCTGAGGTTTATGCACCAATACAATAGATATTAAAGGAACTTTGTTTGTGTGTGATTCACAGCATAGAAAACATCTAAAGTCATTAAGCAGGAAATGTTTTTAATTAAAATATGTTTATTTATGTAACTACTCAACCTAATTAATTACAATTCATTTCATAATACATCATCTGTTCTATCCTGGCAGGAGTTTAAGATTATTGACAGCAAAAAAAAAAACACAGTCACTGTCCCACAGATAATGAGAGTTAAAAAATGAGCTCTGAATTGTGACCCTGGAGCTTTTTTATCCTGTTAATTCACATCCTCATCTGATTTTCTTTCAAGTAGATGTGAATAAAAAGAAGTTGAGTTGTTCGACCTTAAGCAAAGGTTTTCTTTTCAGCGCTGCCACCTGAAACTCATGGCTCAGTGTTTCTGAAACAAAGATGATATTATCCTCAGACACAGATGAGTTGTGAAGGCAGTGCTATTATGATGACTCATGGCTGTAATAGCAGCACGTAATGTGCCTCCTCCTTCACGCCGCCGAGTGTTTTAAAACAGTGGGTCGTGCAGGTGACGCACTGTTTTTAAATTACACTCCAAAAGTTCATTTGCTAAACTCGTCAGGCCTTTTTCGAACAACATAAACACGTGTGACTTACAGTAAACCGGGACGGAAACTCCAGCGTTAATCATGGAGTGACTCTTTTACAGTCTCTTTATCTTTTTTTTAACGGTGAAGGTGGTGTGTTTCTCCTGCAGCCTGGCCCAGGTACCGCGTGCTGCGGGCTCTGGACATCGGCCAGTACAACCTGGAGATCTCCAACGCCGAGCTGTCCGATGACTCTCTGTACGAGTGTCAGGCCACCGAGGCGGCGCTGCGCTCCAGGAGGGCCAAGCTCAATGTTCTCAGTGAGTGAAACGTGTTTTTATGATTTTTCCTTTTAACAGCCATACAGTTCGAGTAAAGGACCTTTTTTTATTCAAGGACCCAGGGGATATTTATCAAATCAAAGAATGCCAAGATGGTACTTGTGTCCTTGTGAAGAGCAGGTTTTGTCAGCGGAGAGAATGAGCTTCACACTCAGAAACAACTTTATGGACGAGGATTGTGCTAAAGTACACTACCAGTTTTTAGTGCTCATGTTTTCAGATCTGGCTCTTTACTGCCAGCATTATTTGATGTGTAATGGAAATCTGTGAGTTTTTATCTATTTTCAATAACTAAATCATCATTTTCCTTAGCAACTCAGCCTTTCTTATGGTTAAAAAAAAACACAAATTCACACATAAAAAGAAAGTGAGGAATGTTTCGTGAAGCCTTCCGTCAAATAACTTCAGCAATAATGTTAAACTTAGCAGGAAGTTGGTCTTTACTGTAAAATAATGATGGATAGGAAGATTAAATATAGAAAAACCAAGATATGGAGAAGGAATTAAGAACTGAAGAGGATAAAGGTCAAGCATAACTTGAGGAAAATGCTGGAGAGCAGATCTGAATATCTCAATAATATAATGTTCACTTCATCATATTGGTGATAGTCCAGGAAATACAGTGTGTTTTATTTGGTTCTGTCAGCTCAAAAGAAATTCTGGAAACACTAATATTGAAAGAATTCACACTCTTCTTTAGAACCATCGAGTTAGACAGCGTTTGTGTATGTGCATGTAGAGATTTGTATGGATGCATGAGTGCACTCCTGCATCAATGTACAAGTGGATTTGAGCATTTATGGATTTCTGTGTGTGTGTGTGTGTGTGTGTGTCCTCCAGTCCCCCCTGAGGACCCCGTGGTTGACGGCTCGCCGGAGCTCCTGCTGATGGCCGGGACTCCCTACAACCTGACCTGTGTGACCCGCGGGGCCAAGCCTGCAGCACACATCCAGTGGACCAAGGATGGAGTCGCTGTGGAGGGGGCTTACCATGCAACGGTGACTAACACACTCCCATGCACATATGCACATGATGGCAAATACATGCAGCATAAAAAAAATACACATTAAGTTTCTTCCTCTGAGATTAGATCTTTATCTCACTTGCCTGCTGCTGGCATCGAGAAAAAAAGTTGTAAGACGAATTCTGGCAATTAAAATCTGCTCCTCGCTAACAACCACTCTCAGTCTGTTTGTTGTTTGTTTATATGCTTTTTGCCGCAGGCTCAATGAAGGGGAAGTACAGTATGTACACCTCAGGCCACGCAGCACCCCTGGAGTCCTGCATTAGGCAAATATAGTATGCAGTGCACACAGCATGCTAGACAAAGTCAGCACAACACCTTCATGGCTCGCACTTAACCAGGAGATAACATCTTGGCAGATGGGGGCCATATTTATTAAGTAATGTTTTTGAATGCTAACAACCCGGAGTTTCTGCTCACCGGTGGGAAGCAGCATTCAGGGCCTGCCAGCGTGGTAGGAGCCTTTCAGCATTCGGGACCGGATTAACTGTATTACTGTCTTTAATTTCAGTGGGTGCAATAAAAGGACAGAAACATCACAGAAATGCTTCAGCAGTATCTGTTTAGCATATCAAACTCAAATCAGTTTGCGCCAACGAAAAATATCTCATCTTCTCACTCGGAGGAAGCCTTGACTGCTCTGTTATTCGATGAAGGGCACAACAGGCGAGCGAACGAAACCGAAAGCAAATCGCTGACACCGCCAACACAAATGAAAACGCTAAATGAAACTAATAGAGACTGCTTTTTTTGAACCAGGGAAAAACAAATGAGCAATGATATCAACTGGAATTTTGACCAAATTTGCTAAATTTTCCCTGCTTTGCTCAGCCGGCAACCCAACCAATCAATAGACAGATCTCAATAATACATTTATCACATTGATCTTGACCAGATTACATTAATCCAGTATTTTAAATAGTGTACACATGTGATAAATCCAACCTCAATCTTAAATAAACTGTCAGTTATTCTGGTCAAACATGGCTGCACATATAAGAAGTGCATTAACATGGAGAACACACACACACACACATAGACCCAAACACACTAGACTTCAGTTAGTTTACACACTTCATGGCTGTGACACAAGTTAAAACATACACAGATTCAAGATCTGCTTCATTAACCCACATGTGAAGCGACACACTCTTCTCACATCAACACACACACACACACACACACACAGAGGCAGGAGCTGCACAAGTTGACACTTACAATTGCAGTGATATATATTTTGCATTCATTTCTCCCACATTTACACTCTTCACACTCCTGTATACTCTCCTACACATGTGAATGTATGCCTGCAAGCGCGCACACACTCACACTTACGTACGCACACTCATGTTTTTTCATATGCACACAGAAGCAACAGCAAACACTGACTCACACACTTGAGCACAGCTGTTTTTACATCCCTTGCAGTCAGTTTCATGCCCCCCACACATGCTCATGCATATTACATGCTGCTCTTATGTTACTGCGCTACTGACCACGCATTTACACCACAGAGACGGCGACACACACTTTCTTGACAAATTTTGTTACTGCATTGCAAAACACCTCACCTCCAGAATACAACAACAACAACAAGGAGACGGGATTTTATGTTCTTTTTGTGCAGCAAAAGATTTATGACTTATGCAACAAAGGATTATTGTCATCATCGATTCATCTCTCAAATATTTTTAGATAATAATAAAATATTTGATCTTTAAAATGTCAAAAACTATTACACAAATTCCTTTAAACAAAAGGTGGAGTCTTCAAATTGCTTTTAGTGTCTGACCATTTAACCAAAAATACAAATATATATTTAATCTGCAGCAGCTATAAAAGTGAGAAAATCAGCAAATAGTTGTTATAAAAGATAAATCAGCGAACAGTTTCGGCACTTCTGCAGCACCGCATTCAGCTCTCATTTTGAATGCAAAGTGGAGTGTCATTATAAAACTGAATTGCTTGTGTTAATTGAAAGAACATTTTGCAGGCAGTTATTTTCCTGCACCAACATTAAATGTCTGTGTTATGAAGATAAAGTACAAGAACAAGAGAACGGGTTTCTATAAAGTGTCTCCTTTAAACTCTGTTCAAATTCTCTTTTGCACTTTTTCAGCCTAACTTCTTTTTCTCCCCATCACGTCCAAAAACGTTGTTTTATTTAATATCGTCGGATTGCTGTTTCTATTTCCATTTTATGCTATTTCTTTATCTCTCCAGGCTCCGTTAGCAACCCTCTCATGTCTCCTGCTTTTCTTCTCCCCTTCTCTCTTTTTTCCTCCCATGATATTTCACATTCCCTCTTTTTCTGTCCTCTTCGTCCTTCCCCATCCACTCTGCTCCTCCTCTTCTTCTTTGATCTCTCTCTGTTGGCTCTGCTTCCTTAAATACCATCATCTACCCACAAACCTCCTCTCCTCGTCCTCCCTGTTCCCTTGGCTGAACAGGAAGTGCTACCAGACAGGAAGAGGGTGACAACCAGGAGCTACCTGCCGATCACACCGACCGACACAGACAGCGGACGCAACTTCACCTGCGTGGCCAGCAACCCGGCAGTGCCGATGGGCAAACGAGCCACAGTTACCCTGAACGTCCACCGTATGTGGCCCCTTTTTTCTTCTCTGTCACAGTATAATTTAATCTTCGGCTCCAGCACTTGTCAGCTTCAAGTAATTGTTGCTGAAAAACACCACATGTGCTGTTCACATGAATTTACAGCCACATTTTTCTCCATTTCCTCAAACTTGGGCAACTTCCAGGTTTGATTTAGCCGTTTGCATTGATTTGGCTCCATCTTTTTGGGCCAGTGATTTCTTTTCCTGAAGCAGTTCCGGAAAACTGGAAACCCTTTTTTTTTGTGTTTGAAAAAAGGGTTTCAGAATAGAGAACGATTGCTCACAAGGAAACTGTAGCTTGATTTTTCAATCAAGAAGATTAATGTGTTTTTCCAAACGAGTGTAGTGATTAATTACTGGAAGAATAACTGCAGTAGCAGCACATGTTGAGTGCTGAGTGAGTACAGAAAAGCTGTGGAGAAAGAGGGATTTTTTCTTTTGTAACAGCAGATTTTATTGTGATATTTATAGTTTCTGTGACTTATTTGTGTGGTAATTCGATCCTCATGCTGCCTCGTTTGGCTGAAACTGAACAGTCCTTCTCACTTTAATTCCCCTTTTTTCTCCATTTTTACACTGAATGTGTGTCTTGGCCCATGAAGACCCCCCCATGGTGACCCTGTCCATCGAGCCTCGCTCCGTCCTGGAGGGCGAGAGGGTAACCTTCACCTGCCAAGCCACCGCCAACCCTCCCATCATGGGCTACAGGTCTGGATGAAATGTTTCCTTTAAAACTGAATTTACTTCTTTAAATGGTTGTGCTATTTATCAAACAAACGATATGTCCGTTCTGAGTTTGACGCCATTGTTGCAACTTTTGTTTCGGTTCAGACTTTTTTAACATGGTCGATGTTTTTAGCAGCAGCGATTCATTTGATACCTGCAGTCAAACATCAGGAGCCAGACTGCTTTTCTCTTTAATGCCAATAGATTTTCTCTTTATCCGTTCCAATCCGCTCGTAGCCACCGTGTGGAGGTGAACCTGAAACTGTAATTGCTGCTTGCAGAACAGAATTGGTGAGAGTATCGAACGTCTGCACAATTAAACACTGACTTTTATCTCAAGTGACAGCGGCGAAGCTCTGGAATTGCTAAATGCTGGACTTTAACACGGTTGTTTAATCTGAGGTTTAAAACTCCACCAGAGGTTTTTTTTTTTCCAGTGTGGGATCGTTGCCAGGCACTAAGCCCATTGAGTGTATATTAGAGAGTCATCTAATGGCAGATGTACAATATGGTTATATGGATTTGAACTGTATATCCGTCAAGACAAAGTGAGGATAACAGAAAAGAAGAGAATTATTTCTTTGGCTTGTAATCAGTCCTGCAGGTTCTGACATCAATGTTTTTTAAATGGTGGTTTAATAGCTGTAATTGATGATAAAAAACCATCACGTCTAACAGTGGAAGTCTAACACAGAAACCAGGTTTGAAGCCTCCTGACAAACAGACATAACAGTGATTTGTGGTGCTCGAACACTTGCTCAGCTGGGATTTGTTTCACCGTCAGATGGGCAAAAGGTGGCGTTCTGCTGGAAGGAGCCAGAGAAAGTGTGTTCGTCACCACGGCGGATCACTCCTTCTTCACCGAGCCCGTGTCCTGTCAGGTTTTCAACGCCGTGGGAAGCACCAACGTCAGCATCCTGGTGGACGTGCACTGTGAGTGGAGGGCAAACGAGCTGAGTGGGACTCTGCTAATTTGAACATGTTTTAATGTCTATATTTGTCGGGATCACTTTAAAGACCCCACACTGCATTTATTCTGTTAGCACACTGTGTTCACATATTGTGTGGAATAAATTTGCAATAGACGGTTTCTGTTTAATCTGCTCTCCTCAGCCCAGATCAATTAAATAAAGCCTTATGGAGTTTTTTTATTGTTTAATTCTGTATATTAACAGAGTAAAGTAAATAAGAATTAACTTATTAGAATGAGGCGAGTAGTTAATGAAAACAATTATCTATAAAAAATAGTTAAATTAAGACAATTAAATGAAGTGGAGGAAAAAAAAGAATCACAAATAGGAAAGAAGAAAACAATTATTCCCATTACGATTTGTAAAACTTACATGAACAATGTGTAACATTTGGACAAAATTTATATTAAAAACATTTAAAAACAAGCTAATGTGACAAAATAATAGTTTGTTTTGTAATTAAGATTTTGCTGAGTTTTTGAGCTGAATTTTGAATCCTAACTAGCGACATCTGTCCTGTCTAATAATACTCTTTATCTTAAGAGGCAATATTCCAATTGTAGAGCATTTTCAGCTGATGTTTGTGAAACTTTCACAAGTTCTTTGCATTTATAGTTCAACAAATTAACAAAATAAACTCACTTAATGTAAAGGAAGGAAATATTCTCACACCTAATTTTCTTCATAAACAAAAAACACCTCCAACTTTCTGGATTGGTGTTTGTCTCCGGAGCTCAGGAGGTAAAGCGAGTGGTCAACTCATGAGCATGGTCGGTGGTTCAACCCCCACCTCTTCCGGTCTGCATGTTAAAGTGTCCTGGGTTAAACTGGTGTGTGAGTGTGTGTGTTTTCTGGTGGGCAGGCTGGCTCTTTGTGTTCGTTACTCTCTGGCTTCAGCTGTCGGAGTGAGTGAGTGATGAAACCCCATCTGAAGCTAGTGTAGCCTCTTTGTGTTTCTCCTAGTTTGTATTGAATAAAAATAACTCTGTGCTCTTTTCTCCCAGTTGGCCCAATACTGGTCGTGGAGCCCAGACCAGTTACAGTGGACGTGGACTCCGATGTCACTCTGAACTGCAAGTGGTCCGGTAACCCCCCTCTCACCCTCACCTGGACCAAAAAAGGCTCCAACATGGTGAGAACAAACCTCCTCTGACCTTCCCCTGACCTTTGACCTCGAAGCCTTAATTTTATATTCTCACCTGAAGTTTCATTTATGATAAGACAGAAACAAAACGTATCGGTATCAAAGCACCGCTGGATTTACAGGCAAATCTTCCAGAAAACCCCGTCACAACCTTTGCCTTTTAAGACCCAGACTTCATAAATGTTTGCTCAGTCGAAAAGCAGACGATTAGAAGTGAGACTCCGTCTTCAAATCTTAAATCTTTAATTCATGCCTAACAACTTAAGAAAAGCTGCAGCATAAAAAAAAAAAACTAATGGAGCCTGCTGAGTAAATCAACATGTTTTATGAATTAAATATAGATCTGCCTCACTCCCTCCTTCTCTTTAACATCTCTCCTCTTCTTCTTAACCCTGACCTGCTTTAATGCAAACTTGTACCTGTTTTTGTGTGTCCAGGTGCTCAGTAACAACAACCAGCTGCACCTGAAGTCAGTGAGTCAGGCCGATGCAGGACAGTACGTCTGCAAAGCCATCGTGCCCCGGATCGGAGTTGGAGAGACGGAGGTTACACTCACCGTCAATGGTCAGTTACCGTCAAATCAACCTGCTGTTAATAGCAAAAATGCTAACATGTGTGTTGCTAGAGCAGAGACCGCAAAGAAAGATGAGACACACCACCCAATGCATTTTAGATGGGACTCTATGGGAGAAATTGGTAATGCCAAAGATGGCAGTTATATGTACATATCTCACCCCTCCCCACCTGAAACCAATCATTTGCTATATAAACGTAAAAGCCTATTATGTATCCATGTTTATGCTTGAAACTAACAGCCTGAAAATAAAGTGTTTATCATCCTTTTGTAGCCCATTTAACAGCACTGATTTAGCAACGTCGCAGAGGCATTTTCACATATATGTCGATGATGGCGCGCAGTTTCTCTCAATAGCTCTGTCTAGATTTAACAGTAGAAAAGTTTGTGTCGTGAAAATGTGTAGAATGAGTATGTGTAGAAGAGGTATAGCTTATGGCAAAAAGGGTGTTTTTAAATGTAATTTTGGGTCAAAAACACTAAGCTTTTTTTTAGCAATTTGTATAAGATTTCACTGGTCAATCTATAAAACAGTTTTTATATCCAAATGACCACTGAGAGCCCAGCTATGGTTATCTCTCCATTCATTTAGATAGGGCCTGGTCTTTTCAACCCAAAAATAACTGCTCAGAGGTGTTACCAAGATGGCCGTTGAGTGGTGGGACTCGTCTGTAGGGACTTTGGCTCGAGCTCTGCTGCTGTTCCAAACATGGAAGATTAATTACAAAATCACATGAACCTCCGTGATGTGTTGGTTTAATCTGGACTCACTCTGCACATCCGTATCTGTATCCTTCTGACAGCTGAAGCCACTGAGTGCACAGAGTCGAGCGCTGCATTAGCCTTGTATTTATGCCGACCCAGTCTGATTCATTCCCGCCTGAGCCCGACCCAAACCCAACAGATAATTTTTCAGTCCTAAACAGGCCCAAAGCCAGTATTTCAATGCCAAAACCCTGTCCCCCAAGAGACCAGCAATTACTTAATAAATCAAAACTGATTCACCAAGAATACGAGGAGGAAAAGGGAGTTCAAGAAATGCTCCTTAAATCTTCGGCAGCTGTCAGAGAGCTGGGTCAAACCAAAAACAGAGACGGCATCATTCATCGGCACGTCCTTGCAAATAGGTAAATTTTTTTGAAGGTAAATCATTATTTTGGACATTATTCACACAGGTTTGGATTTATCGTTCAGCATATTACCTGTTTTAATGTCAA
>JAQNCA010000004.1:20062723-20080516 GCA_029783725.1 Acanthurus tractus | reverse complement strand
AAGGTAAATCATTATTTTGGACATTATTCACACAGGTTTGGATTTATCGTTCAGCATATTACCTGTTTTAATGTCAATTTAATTTTAGTTTCCTGAGTGCATTGAGATGACACTTAAACCTAAGACTACATCAATAACCCAATTTAAACAAACAGAATAAAATATGAGAGTTCCATCCAGGTAATTTTATTCTTTCTTGAATCATTACTGAATAGAAGACTACAGATTTATAGTTTCCCCTATTTTCATTGTGTGATACAAGCTTCGTGTGGAGTTCACAAGGTCTCAGTGTTTGTGTTAAATGTGCACTGAAACAGTGATGTCATGTTAACAGCACACATTATCATATCATGTGATTAACACTGCGTCTTTTTAAACAAGTTTTGTATCTTTCTGCTCTTGAATTGTCTCAGCTGGAGGTGATAATGCACCCGGTGTTAAGGCTGGTGGCAATAAAATGAAGAAATTTATTATGTGTAATTGTGTTTTTTTTCACCCTGTAGTGAAAAACTGATATTGTGACAAACCTTTTCCAAAGTATCAATCCACCTTTGTTTTCACTTTTTTGCAAGAAACTGAAAAATAGTCAAGAGCGGAAATCTCAGAGGTAAAGTTTCCCGAAATTAAAATAAATACAAAAAAAATATTTGAAATCATCTCATAAAGATTGATGTGACTTGTTCCCTTTTTGTCACATCAAGTTTTTTGATTCAAATAGCCCAAACACACAAAGCACAGTTTACCTCAGGTTGGCTTGCAGCCTCGTTCTTCACATTTTGACCTTCTTTACCTGAATAATCAGTCAATCCAAACTGCTATAATTGTTATCAGAACCAACTTTGTCATTTGATAGCTCTGGATCATGATGATGGCATCCATATTGTTAATTCCATCTATGATTTACTTGTTATTTTCTATCCTATAATACAGACTTCAACAGGTACGACATGTTATCACTTTAAATTACTGGAGAAATAAAAAGGTTTACATTGATTTATAGTCCGGAATTATATATATATTTATATATTTATATTTTTGCACCTATTTATATATGCTATTTATATATTATATATTTATATATCGCTTCATCAGATAAGGTGTAAAATGTTAAACACCACTCACAACTGGTCCCTGGTTACGGTTCTTATAGCAGGAGGTTAATTCGCTCATGACTTTGTTGATTTGTTGTGAAGCTCGGCGCTTGTGTATTTCTCAAACCTTGTGATTTTCTCGTGGTAATCCTCTTATGTGACTGTGCCTCAGGTCCCCCCATCATCTCCAGTGATCCAGTCCAGTACGCCGTCAGAGGCGAGAGAGGAGAGATCAAGTGTTACATCGCCAGCACACCTCCGCCTGATAAGATTGTAAGTCCACCCTTGGAAGCTGTAATCTGCTGCAGAGGTGCTCGACCTTTTCAGATTACATCTGCCTCAGACCGGAGCCCCGATCACGATGACTCCGTGTCCTCGCCAAAAACAAAATGATTTTTACCTCCTCCTCCTCCTCAGCCTAAACGATTGGCACAGGTGGCATTGTTCTCCGACTGTGTCACGAGCACGAGAGAACGATCTGTTCCTCCGTGGAAGAAGGTGTGACTCATCAAAAGCAGCTGCTGGAGAGGAGACATGCTGTACTGTACACATGTTCCCCTGAAAATGAAAGAGTGCAGCAGATAAGAACCAAGAAATCCATGAGAGAACACAAGCTGAAAGTGTTGCTTCATGTTTGTTTGAGTATTTTATTACAGTTTGAGCTCATGAGCTCATTAAATTGTTTTATTTATATATAAAAATATTTAAAAAGGAAATGAAAAGGTCATCTACGATGTAAAATCCAGCTAAACACCAAAATCTGCATAGCTGATCTGTGACCCAAATAAACATCTCCCTTATCTGCTTTACCAATAGACCAATAAAACATAACCATCAATAAATCACCACCCTCATTTTAATATCCAGCATCTTTTATAGTTTTATTAACATGGCCTTTATTTTTTCAGATTTAACAAGCCTACAAGATACAATTAAGGTCTTATAAGACAGTGGGTTCAACCATTTTTGTTCACTGTTTCTCCATTTCAGCAGGAGAATCCATGTAAGACATAGTGACTGTCTGCGGTAATGACAGTCACTTCAATAGTCGATGTTTTAGTCGTTATTTGTTGCTCTCCATTTCAACTTTTCTGCCACCTTGCCAACCAGTTTTACTGCCCTTTTGATTACAAAACACCGTGCTCCAGTGGTACATTCCACTGAGCTCCCCCCCCACCCCCCGAGGTGTAGGTGCAGCTGGGGGTCACTTTTGAAAGACGTGCCAACTTTCCCAATAATATCTATCACTTTCTGACCTAGAGTCAAATAATTTATGTCCTTCAAAGCCCATTTAGAGCAATATGTTTCTGCACCTTTTGGACTTGACCAGTTTGTACTCGTCAATGAGATGTGATCATTTTTAACAACCAGAGCTTCCCTCTTTACATTATTTGACTATCTACAAAAGCCAAAACTGGGGAAAAATTACAAAATAAAACTATTTTGTGTAGTAAGAATATGTCTTATTTCTGCTTTGCTCTCCTGTCATCCTATGTCAGTATCTAAACTATTGTTTGATCCTTAGTGAATCCTCTAAACAGCAGTCACTTATGACTTTCTGTAGATGTGTTACTGTGATTGCTTTAGTGGAAATATGTTTGACTAGTTTTCTGCAGGATTGTCTTTTTTTTCCAAAAAAAATACTGCAAGAAAAAAACTAAACAGTGCTTCTTGAGCATAAAATTCCACATACAGTGGCTTTAAAACCACTTAAGGTAAATGTTACTTATAGTCACCAGGAAAGCATCAGTGCAGCATCAGTACCATCCTGATTGTGGTATTTATTGGGCCTATCAGCCAAAACCGTTCCAACCCAGTGATCCCTTCAAAGTGCTAACCATCTTTTCTTTATAGGAAAGCGTTCGCACAGATTGCCTCAACAGCAAACCGTAATGCAATATCCTCCTGAATGTGCCGTTACTGCAGGACTGCATGCAGGTTTTTTTTTCATTCCTGCCTTTTCCCGAAGTCACTGAGTGCAGCACTTGATCAAACTATACTGTGCATTATATAAGATACAAGATGAATCTGATGGTGTGTGATATAAAAACCTAAATAAAGGGGAAAAGTGGGGGGTATCAGAATGCTTACAAATCGAAAAAAAGGAGCCGGAAAAATGGAAATAAATCCAGTGACAACACTTCAGTTTGAAGGCTAAAATGTGCAAGAGAGAGACTGTGTGATGGAAAATAAGAGGAAGAGAGAAATTCTGTACCTTTCAGCGTCAATTATCCAATTGTGCAGTGCAGACATGACAGAAATCAGAGCTTTTAGGAAGCTTCAGCCCCCCCGCTGCACTGGCAGAGAGCTCAAAGCGTATAATGTGATATGACATTATAGTCTCGGCTTAATGCAGAGACACAAGGACTTATAAAATATAGAGTAAGATGCTGTGTGTGTGTGTGTGTGTGTGTGTGTTTATAAGTGTGTTTGTGTGTAAAATAGGCAATGAGAAACTGAGAAAAAAGGCAGAAATACAGACAGCAGTGATGCAACAGAATTATTGTGGGGAAAAAAGCAATAAAGAGAGCGAGTGAAGGATCCACAGCGGCTGACTGTTGTGACAGGAAACTCACACTGTGTGCGACTGTCAGAGACAAAAACAACAGATTCCAGCCTTTTTTTAAAAACCTATCCTTCATCCACTCCTGATCAAATTCTCCTTTTTTCATTTTTTTTCAAACCAGGTTAAAAGGTACATTAGCACAACATATGGCCTTATGTATATTTGATATTGCCGTGCTTCATATTTAATAGCCTCAAATTTTCCCTCAGCAGATTTTAAGTAGAAAAACCTGCTTTGGTTTTTTATCGCTGATGTACACTTGCTGCGCTATGTGCGAGTGTGTGTGTTTTTACTGATTTATTTGTGAGGAATTTCTGTCTTTCCCTGCCTGAGAAGTTGCTGTAGAAACTTTAATTAGACATTTGCTGCACCAGGAGAAGAAGAAGAAGAAGAAATAGCTACCAAGGTGTGACAACATAATTTGTTTGCTTAAAATATATTTCCTGCTCAGACTTGCTAAACCTTTCTGAACAGCAGCCCATCTGCCCGCTGAATGTTTACTTGTGATTATGTGTGTGAGTGTGTGCATGTGTGTGTAGGTGCGCTTAATACTACATAAGATAAGATAAAGTAAAAAAATTAGCATTATTGATCCCTGAGGGGAAATTGAGTGATCGCAGCAGTACAGAGGGGAGTTCAGATAAAAATCCGACAAATAAAACGTATTGAAATTGCGTCTCCATCACACTGATTCAGCGCTCTGATCGCCTTGAAGGACTTTTCCTGCTGTGTTGATTAGGTGCAGATTTATGGATTTACGAGTGTTATAGTGTACAGACGTACCAAGCCTTTGATCTTAACTTAATCCCAAATTGACGCCCTGCTTTATCGGTTTAATGCAACCCTTTTTCAAGTGGCACATCACACAGACTGAGGTCGAGAGCAGGATTTGCCAATAAATGGTCTTTTTAATCGTTTGAAACCTTTGATTATGTATATGTGAGAAACATTTAATGATAACTTAATGATAAAACCTCATGGGCCATTAATATAAACAATGTAAATGCAAAGATTAGTAATAATCTTTGATCAAATATTTTGTAAAACCATGGATGAAAGAGTAAATAAAAGACATAAACAAGGAAGTTCTGCAACCAGATTTTTAAGCCAATATCAACTTAATTGATCCCAGATATCTGACAGGTTGTAACCTCAACATTTAGCAATCAGGTGAAGTTTTCTGGCCTCTGTATGAGAATCTCAAGAAGTTAACCCATCTAAAAAGATTTAATAAACTCCACAGATTTGAAGAGGAATGAGGGGGATACAATCCCTCTTGGCAAAATGACCAGAATGCATCCTCCTTGTTCTCAGTCCCTTAGTTCCAGAGGGGCTTAGCTGAATTTTTTAGTCCAGTCTTTCTGACTCATTAACGCTTTTTGACTGAGGTTTGTGAAAGTCAGAATCTATGGCACCATTGATCTGAAAAGCCAGCAGCTGCTGTGTTGAGCATTGATAAATCCATGCTGCTGAAGTAGCAGACAGATTTGCAGTTGCACCTTTTTGTCCGTTTTGCCTTGTTTCTGTAATATTCCCCAAACCTTATACAAAATAATTTCAATTTTATACTGTATTGTAGTCTATACAATATATAATATATATTATAACTCCATTGATTCGAGTCACTTTCATGATCAAAGTAACTAGTAGCATTTTGTTTTTTTGATGAAGTTCCCAAACCAACGTGTCGGTTTGACTCAGTATCTCTTGCAAAGGTCTCTTGAATATGTGTGTTTTCAGGTTTGGGCGTGGAAAGAGAATGTGTGGGAGAAGGAGAAGGGCACCCTGATGGAAAGGTACACCGTGGAGCAGAGTAAACCCCCATCCCAGGGCGGAGCCGTCCTCTCCACCCTTACCATCAACAACGTCATGGAGTCCGACTTCCACTCGCCCTACAACTGCACCGCCTGGAACTCCTTCGGACCCGGCACCATGATCATCACCCTGGAAGAGACGGGTACGGAAACACAATAATAAGTGTTTGTGGCAAATTTAATTATCTCCACGGACTGTCTAACTGTATGTAAAGGTTTTGATACTGAATATTCCCTTTGTGTTACTTTGGTGGCGCTGTTGAGCATCGTTTGGTAAGACAGTCCATGTATTGTCTGTGTGCCTTGTTATAATTATGGATGTTTATAAGGTCGCTCTCACACCTCATCCAAACCTTCGGACTTTTTTGGCTTAATCCGAACCAAAATAGCAGGTGTGAAACCTCCCCTGCAACATGGTCGAGACCAAACAGCTGAGTTTTGGTCCATCCAAAAGAGGTGGTGTCAGTCTAGTTCAAACTGCACCATGGTTTGGTTGGTGTCCAGTGTAAAAGCAAAGGTTTGGACCTTTGGACCCATCATACATATGACAGGAAGTCACAACAGGCTGGAAAACAGAATAATAAGTAACTGTACCAAAACAATGAAAGAGCAGAGGAACTTCATGAGGGGAAGAGACGACCAAATGCTTTATCAACATTTGGTCTGAAGAGTTTATTAAGGGTCAACTAGAAAAAACTCACAAAGCTTCAGTAAAGTTACAAAAGAAGACATTTTCAACACGCTGACGTCAAACGCCAACAGACCAATCAATGTAAGGAATAGAAACCAAAGTGCTTGATGATGATATGACGTAAGTTTGTCATGTAAAGTCCGTCAGTCTGTTTGCATAATCCCACTGTGAAAAAATGCAACAAAAACACGAAACCTTGATTCTCACAACGGTCGGGACTTAAAGGTGTGAAAGCGCACTAAGAAATGGATCTGGGACAACGACATGGTGCCCATTCAGTGGAATAAAAGTAGTTGACTTAAAGCAGAGCTCATTGGCCAAAATGTGTCCAGCATTTTTAACACGTCCACAGTCACACTTACGAATCTACAGATCTTGAGAAGGTTGTGTATCTTCAGTAGAATAAGAGCAGACGGAGATAATCCATGTAAACAAATCACGTTTTTAAAACATTATAGGAATCTATTTAAAAGACAGAAAACACATTCAACCTGTTTGATAGACTTTTAAGTGGCTGCATGAGCCCATAGGTGATGGAGCCAGAATGCATCATCACCTGTTAGCAATAAAAAAAATGTGCTTTTCAAAAGTTTTATAAGCGATGAAATGTATTCATCACATTTGTCTGGCCTTAAGGAGACACTCGGTGCATTTTATTGAGAGACAGACTTTATGCAGAGCTCTTTGTTTACAATAAAAATCCACAGGGTATCCTGAAAGTCCAGCAGAAAAACACTCCTCTCTCTCTCTCATGAACTGAAGTGCCCCTGAGCAACAGTTCTTCTCCGCAGTGGCCTCAGCTGGAGGACAGAAGATTGAGTGTTATAAGTCCATTCTGGATGGTTACGCATTTTATTTTGAGAACTCGGCATGTCATATTACATTGAGAAAATGATTTCTTCATGCTCTGTCAGTCTTATCTGGCTCTTATTCTTTCAGCTGTCAGATTTCGCAAGCTTCAGAAAATCTAGCACAACATCTTCGAGGGAGAGAGGGAGGAAGCGAGAGCTCGGATTTGTCCTCACATGTAGACTAAGAACGTTTTTTTTTTTTTATCCCTTGTCTGACTCGCGTTCCTTATCAACATAACCAGCCCTCGGAGATCCAATGCTAAGCTACTGTATGACACAACACTCGCACAGGTTTCTGTAACAATGAGGCAGCAGCTGTCCCTCAACCCTCGACCCTTCTTCTGCTTGTGTTCGTTTCAGATATTGTTCCAGTGGGAATTATCGCCGGTGGTACGGTGGTATCCTCCATTCTGCTGCTCATGTTTCTACTGGCACTCGCCTTCTTCCTGTACCGCCAACGCAAAGGAAGTGAGTGGCTCTTTCAAGTGTATGTGCATTTGTGTGTGTGTGTGTGTGTGTGTGTGTGTATATACCCCTTAACACACACATAAACACATATTCAGCATGTGTCTATCAGTCTTTCTGTCATCCACTCAAACAATCTGTCATTCTGCCTCTCCACGTCTGGAGAAAGGGACATATGCCAGCCGTATAGCATTTTATTCAAATGAGATTAATGAATATTCATATAATATGGCAAACGGCCTTAAGACGCCTACTGCGCGTTGCCGTTTTCATTCTACTGACATGGAATTGAATGATTATTTTTCAAATAAATCATATTTATATGCTGCTCGTACACCAGATAAAGTGCATAAATAACAGAGCCGAAAACAAGAGCGTTGATAGGTGAATGGTATTTAAATTATGAATTCCTATATGTTATTTTATTCAGCCTACAGCAATCCAATTAGCTTTTATGAGCACAAACCACACATCCGCAAAGCAGGGAGCTAAGAACATGTAGTGTCTTTAAGTTATTTAATTTTGAGCTGCTCAGCAGCGAATAAAGAACTGGGAAAGACAATGAAGGTGACTGGCAGAGTCCCCAGAGGGATATTCTGGGGATACAAGTATATTTTCTGGCTCGGAGCTGATAAAACCAGCAGAGAAAAGAGATCGTTTTGGAAATAGAGACTCAAACAAACATCATCATCATCGAGGCTTCAGATAAGACATCTCCTTTTTGTTGTATGATTCAGCTCAAGGCTTAAGATTAAAATCTTCAGTTTGAGGGGGTTTTTTGCTTTAGGGAGTTGTCCATGTTGATAACTATTGACCAACTTAACTCAGTTTGATCATATGAAATGAGTAAAAATAAGAAGTATTATCATTTCCTGGTAATGTTTAACATAGAAATACACAGTTTTAGTTTATTTCATATATATATATATAGTTTTTTTAGGCCTTGAATCAATTTTCTTCTTTTTTTCCTTTATCTATATTTCTTAAGTAACCGTTGTCAAGCATTACAAACTCTACGCACACAGAAAGAGTTTTGAACAAAGTAAATTACCTAATTAACACTGAATCTGTTTGCAATTCGGTTATAATATTCAAACGACAGCTTTTTAACAATTTAAATCCATCAGCAGCAGTAAAGAGCTTTATATGGAGGAAAGTCTTTATTTGAAGGTGTTGTGATGAATTAATTGGTCAAACAAAGGACTTTTATTCAGGCTACCAAAATTTGAGTCCTGTGTGAAACCTCAACCAATTCATTACTTATTTTAGTCAAAACGTACTTATTTGTTGCGGAAATTACATTTGTGGGTTAAAATGACTCATTCTTTTCAGTTTTCAGTCATAGTTTTGTTAGATTTAGGAGATTATCAAAGTTTGTGTGCAAGTAACGTTGTCGGCTGAGGACACCTGAATGTTAAAAGCATCTGCTTTAAAGAGAATCATCAACAGTCATAAGCATTTACTGGACTTTGCTCTAATATCTTATTTCTCTTCAATGCTGAAGTCTTTCTGCCTTTTGTGGCTGCTGACCTGCCAAAACACACAACGCACCGGTATTAAGAAAGAGAAAATAAAAGAAACAAGGAGAGAAAAGGCGAGACAAGTCGGATGACAAACAACATTATAAACAGAATGAGACGTTGTTGTTGTTGCTGCTGCAGCTCCTTTTTTTTAACCAAACTGTTAAAAAAATCATTTATTTATCTTGACGTTGACCCCGAGGTCGTGTTTCTCTTCCAGGTCGTCGGGGCGTCACCCTCGGTAAACCAGATATCAAGGTGGAGACGGTCAACAAAGAGACCCACAGCCTGGAGGAGGAGGCGGCCGACGTCTCCACGGCAACGCGGATGGTCAAGGCCATGTACTCCGTGAGTAGACACCCATCTGAGTCACCGGGGGCCGCGGACAGGAGGCGTATGGGTCAGCGGCCTTAAATGTGCAGATACACCGACACAAAGGGCAACATGGCAGGAGAGGCCCACACACACACTCACACACACACACACGCACGCACACACTCACACATATTTACACAGAGGAGAATAGACACATATTCACAAGACCAGCCTGCAAACACACACACACACGTTCAACACATCAAGAATATACACAAAAACTCACACACACTTTATGAAAAATCAAGAAAATCCTGCTGCACTTTACAGTCACATAGATGAAAAAAACAAAGACAGACAAAAGAGAGAGAAAATACACACCATGAAGTACACACATGCACGAACAACCAGGAAAATACACCAAAAGTCACACAAACACATGCAGTGCAGGACACATTGATAGCACACACACGCTGGTTCTCACACTTTAAAAATTTGCTCACATAACAGCACATGCACACACACACACACACACACACACACACTGTCCTTCAACCCTGAGAGTCCGACCCTGGAAGTCCTGGAGATTCTCATCGATGGCGACGCTCTGACGCGGTTTTAAAAATCCTTTTTTTCCACAAACTGACCGTTTCTCGTCTTCCACTCTCTTGGGATGAAAACCTGAAACTCTGTTTTCCTCTCCCCTCCCTCTCTTTCTTCTCCTTTCCTTTCTCACCCTCCCTCTTTCCGTGTGTGTGTTTCGTTGTTTGATGGTTTAGTTTTTGCCCTCTGTTTCCCTCTCTCCCTCCACTCAGCCGTTCAAAGACGACATGGACCTGAAGCAGGACATCAGGAGCGAGAGCGACACCAGGGAGGAGTACGAGCTCAAGGTGAGAGGACGACTCTCCGGCGTTTTGGCGTTTATTTCTGCAGCATCTTCAACATTATATCCCGCATGACGCACAGACATATCACATGTCATTTACTTTGTGGTCATATCATATCATGTGGTGCAAACTATTAGTTCCTGATTCCTCCTCAGGTTCGTCATTCGCTCTGGAGTTTGGCTTTCAAAAAACAGTGTCACTTTAATTCATAATCCATGAAGTTTGTGATTCTTCATGTATCATTTGCAGGATTCTGCTAAATCAGAGCGCAATCAACCCCAAGCTGCAGTGGAACTAAAATTCTTCTTTTAATCTCCAAACTTTACATATAAACAAACTTCCTGTGTCCTGTCACTGAAAACCATGTTCATCCTGGTAACATAAGGCCTTTTCATTAAGTCTTGTGTTTGTACATAAGCTCACTCACACCACATATTACATTCGTGGACACAGCATGAACAACAGCGCCACCAACTGCACCGACGTCATCAGCTATGCAATATGAGATAATGAAGCATGAAATAATCGGAGACATTTGAAGAACTCAGTTGGCTGAATCAGTATCTTTTACTTATTTTAAGTTTTTTATATGATTTAGCAGATGTTATTTGTCATTTTCTTTATTTTTTTTCTCTCATTAATATTAGGTGTAAATTTGCCTATATATTATTGTTGTTATGGATTTAAGCAGTTAAGGTACTTTACATAATTTCAGGTCCAATATTTCTCTAATAGAGCCTCACCATTATAATGTTATATACACACAGATGTAATAGCACTACCTTAACAGACAAGTCGAGCTTGAGCAGAGATCAGATGTTTCAGTGTCTTCTCATCACTTTGTAATAATGTTTTTATAAATTGTTCAAAAAAGACTGAAAGACTAATTTCCCTTCATCTGATCCAGGATCCAACCAACGGCTACTACAACGTCCGAGCCACCACCCATGATGAGGCGCGTCCCCAGTCCCGAGCCATCCACTATCAGGGAGAGTTTCGCTCCCCCAATCCAAACAGCGGACCAGCCGGTGCCACGTCCAGCGGACCCTCAGCTGCCGCCAGCGGTGCCGTCCCCCCCAGCACAGTGCCAGGCTCAAGGGCGGGCTGCTACGACCCCAGACCCCCTTCAAGGATGTCCCACGCCACCTACGCCCAGTTCAACACCTTCACCAGGGCGCCGCAGAGCCAGCAAGCACCTCCGAACCCGGCTCTCCCATCACCTGGAGATTATCCAGGAGACTGCGGCCTGCTGGACAGCACAACCCAGCTGGCTTATGACAACTACGGATACCCCTCCCAGTATCCCAGCTACCGCATGGGCTTTGCTCCGCCCATAGAGGAGGGGCCAGCCTATGAGATGTATCCAACGGGACAAGGGACCGGTCCGGGGCCAGGACCGGGTCAACAGAGTCCTGAAACGGGTCTGGGGCAGTACGGAAGCTCCACTCGCTTCTCGTACTCGTCTCCACCCTCTGACTATTCCCAAAGACACACACAGCGGATGCAGACTCATGTTTGACTTGCTTTTTTGCAGCAGCAGTACTTAAAAACATTAAACAACAAAACATACATAAATATTAAAAAATTACATAAACAAATCCATTTTTTTTTTGTTTCCAGAGCATCAAGTGCATGGAACTTGGTTCATTTTCTGAACCAATAAAAAACACCTCAGTAACGCACAGTAGTTAGCAGCATCGCATATAATACAGTTAGCAGCAATACATACAACACCTGCAAAGTGACATTCACACACATTTGCGCAGACCCTTTGTTGCGTGCAGTGTTTACGCACCAGCAAACGCTACAGCGAGAGCCACAATCAAAAGAAAAGAGACAAAAAGAGAAGAAGAGCACTTTGAAGGCAGGAGGAAGAAGCAGAAGAAGCAGCAGCAGAAGAAGAAGAAGAAGAGAGCCAGGAGCTTAGGGAGAAGCAGAGGAACCTTTTTCTTCCTGCAATCCTCGTCTTGCTCTTGGATCATCTTCCTGCATTGCATTTTTTTTCTCTCCCACCCCATCTCTGTAAATAAGTGCAAATGGAGATTTGGGTCATTTTTAAAAAGTTTTTCTCCTTGTACAAACCTATACAGTGTGATGCAGTACAGTGACCTACAGGAAACCTCCTTAAAAAACACACACTTTTTTTGCATTTTCTGACTCTCACATGTTGCAAAAAAACACACACATATACACACACAGATCTTTCAAGACTTGTTTGTTTCGATATATATTTGCAGCAATGGGCAGCTTGGACTCTAAATCTATTTGGCACTTTTTGATCCCTCTTCCTCACTTAAAACCTGCCCATCGGCTACTGCTTAGAAAATGTACCTTGATTGTGGGTAAGAGCTCCTTAAAGCGGTACAGTCGGTGACCAGAGTGCCAATGCTTATGTGCCAATACACACACACACACACACACACACACACACAAACTATTGAGTTGTGTCTTCTTTTGTAAAGAAAGGACGATGAGATTCTCCGGACGAAGAGGTTTTGTACATGCCACATCTGAGAAGAAAGAAAAGGAGTGGTAGCAAGTGTCTCTATATGCTCATTTTTCCTCCTCATCTCTCGTTTTTTTTAATCATCACAATACGTTTCTATACCTGACATTTCACACGAGGTCCAGGCCGTAAACGGTATTGGTGAAACGAGGTGTGGCGGTAGCGCGTTTTCATTCGATGAATTTCTGCTATTTGTACAAAAAGATACCTCCCCTACCCTCAAGTGTCAAAAAAAGCATTTTGTTTCTCTCACTTGCACAGTAGGATAGATTTTTTTTCCATATTTATACCGAAACGTATGAAAAAAACACAAACAAAAAAACAGCATTCAAAAACATTTTATAGTATTTTTATAAGGAGTTGTGGACCAAAGGTTCAGCGTTTTGGGTGAAACTCACTTTTTAATGTGTATGTGGCGACGTGATCGTTATTGGAAACGTTTTGAGTTTCTTTCAAACAAAAAAAGCGATGGATGATGTTTTTTAAAGTGGATGTTGTAGACTTAAATTAGAAAAATCCAAAGAGCTTCTTTCCAACACGATAAAATATCCAACAAGAGCATCTGTTTGGATATTTTTGTTACGTTTGGTGTGAAGCTCTTTGTTTGACTTCCGGTCTTCTGACTGGACTGCCTTTTTTCAGACGACGACGACATTCAGAAAGATGGATGGAGAAGAAGCAGCTGCTCGCTTTGAGCTGTGCAGGAAACCTTAGAGGAGATAAGAAGGTTTAAGTGTAGTCTAACATATCAAAATGAAGGTACAGATGGTTCTATCTAGCTCATAGTGTACTTTGTACATTTATATGTAAGTATGCTGGTTTGTTAACTGCAACAGAAAATTTGGTATTTTATTGTCTGAGGTTTTTTCCATGATATTGTGTCAGCTTTGGTACGTGTGATCGGCCTTTAACCACACAGGTTCATAATCACTTTTAAAGAACTTGCTACTCTATGTCAACTGAAGCAGCTAATGTACAAGTCCCACGTTTTAAGGACCAGTGTGGAGGATTTTAAGGGACCTGTTGATGGAAATACAGCATAATGATAAGTCTTTATTCTCACCTAAAAAATTCACAATTGTTTGGTCTGAATTTCCTTACAATGAGCCTTTTTCTGTCATGTTTTATTTTACCTGAAGGTCACAACAGGTTCTCCTACAGGTGAAGCAAAGAAGGTTTTTCAGCAAATTGCAGTCTGCATCCTCGCTGTTACCTGAAACTAAATCCTCCACACTGGTCTCTTAATGAATCTCCACCACCTCACTGCCATCTTTTTTTCCACTGAGAGAGAAAAGCAAATGTGTCTGTTCAGGTTTTGCACAGCAGGGGGATGTTGCAACGTCTGCAGCTGCTCAAAGCACTCTAGTTTTTTTTGGCAGCAGTTTAGTAGTCATGCTCGCTTCATCAAATAAAGTCGGTTTTGCACCATGATAAACTTACAAAAGGATTGCAAAAGCAGTGTGGATCTATTTCACTGCAGCAGTCGCTGGCAACCGCAAAGTTTTACCCATGATGCATTCTTTTATTGCCTGATGTTAAAGTCCTGATTAGCTATCATGAGTAAAAAGCCTTAATTGTAAAACAGAAGTTTGTAGTTAAAAAATTAAACCACTATAGAACCTGAGGCTTTGAAATGCTGCATTTAAATGCCCCATTTTGTTTTCTCCACATCTGAAAACTAACGCGACATTTAAAAATCACTTCTTTGGGAAAACAAACACAAACATCTGATTGGCTGTTGATCTGCAGAAATCAAAAGAAATTAAGTCTTTTTTGCGATCTATTTTTTCACTTAAAATAACACCTGTGGTGTGAACGCTGCGCTGAACACACTCGTCTCAACTTCTCGTGCTCATGAACTGCACAGCGAGCTTCGTCAGTCACCATCATACAACCTTTTAGTGTGGTTGTTGTGTGAGCAGCATCAAATTTAAAATATGCCACTATCATGATTTAATTTTTCAGGGGAAGTTAAATAAAACAGGACTTCAAACTTCTTTCGGCAGCCATCTTTAAATGCTTTAGCGTTTTATTTCCCTTTTCTTCGGGGCACATACGCTTTCTTGGATGGTTAAAGTAAAGAGGGGCTTCAAGCAACAAAAGTTCAACCACTTTTTTTCTCTGCTCAGTTAAAAAAAAAAAAAAATCACAGCAGATGAGACTGTGCTTTACAAAAAAAAAAAAAAAAAAGAAATACCAGAGGCTGAAAAAGTGAAGCCAGAAATCTCACCATGCCCAGAGGGAATCATTGAGTCTTTTATACTTATCAGCCACCCTGTCAACCCCTCACAGACACAGTATATTATGGTAATTTTGTGCTAAAGGGCAATAAAACTTGTATTTATTGCCCCTATTTTGAATAAACACTTTCAGAAAGGAACCCACAGCCACACCGTTTCTGATTAGAATATCAGATGGAACCTTGCAGCTCCAAGGTCACTATATAAACCATTTCAGTACAGTGGTTATGGAGAGCAGAGCGGCAGATGAAGCACCCCTTTAAATTTATATGGTTATCACAGCCTTGGTACTGCATACTATTACCTCTTTACAACCTTTTTACAAAGTTGTAGCTGTGCAGTATTTTGCATCTGACTTGAAATGTCATTATGACCTTGTGTTGAATGAGTAAATTTGAAGGTACTGAGGCCAGCAGACGCACAGGCAGAGGCCGTCCAGGTACTCGGTAATTACCTCTTAACTATTTACAGTCTGTTGACAGCAGGGGTCACATAAATATGAAAAACGACTCCATTGATGCCAAAATGTAAAGCAGATGTTTAGATTTGGTTATGCAAAAGGAAAAAAAGTGCGGTTAAGGGGGGAAAATCTGCGAGTGTTTACCCTCTTTTGCTCTCCTTTCAGTGCATACGCCTGCTATACTGATACTCATTTACTCTCCTCTCTCTCTTTCTCTCTCCTGCGTCGTATCAAAGGCCTCATACCGGTTTCAACATTTAGACGTTGAAACTGACTTTTAATGAACAAAATAAAATCCCATCACAACATGGCAAAGCTTTCTGTCGCAGCTTTCTTCCAAATCTCTCTTCAAGATGATAAAATCACAGAGTAGGCATATAAATCTAGCTTGCATTATTGTGTGTACGTTTGCAGGATTGGAGTGAATATAAAGCTTCACGAGCTCATGACATCCTCCTCAGTGTTTATTTTTGTTTCTTTCTTTCTATGAAAATCAGTGTTTTAAATATTATTTTCTTGATATTACTTTGTGATGTCACATCAGCCCTGGAGGAGGTGTGCGTTGAAACTTTTATATTCAGTATTTTATTTCATTTTGTATGCATCAGATAAGGGGCTCTGATTAATCAACCCGGTGAAATATATATTCAAAGAAAAAAGAGGGGATATGTGTGTGTGTGTGTCTGTGGCCAAAACGGCTGCTCAGCCAGGCCACAAATAGCCAAAATTCTGTCTCAACTAGGCCAACCCATGCTAGAAGCAGGCCAGACTCACAGCTAACTGCTCTGATCCATGCTGTGCAGTGCAGTGCTGTGCTGTGCCGTGCCGTTCCTGGCCGAGACTGACTCACTTTACCTTTTTTGAGTCTTCAGTGATTAAAAAGTCTGTGTGAAAAAGCAGACAAACAAATGCAGCAGACGTTTGTGTAAAATCGCTTTGATGTGTATGTTTGCTCACTGGTGACTGTGCGTGTGAGTGTGTGTGTGTGTGTGTGTGCATGTGTTCTGTGCGTGTGTGTATCCATACGTGCACATGTAGTGTGTGTATCCATCTGTGAACATGCATGTGTGTGTTGGCATTCTGTGACACCAGTGTGTTTTCATGCCATTATAAATGTGTCGGGACCGCTGAACTGAAGATTCTAGGGTTTGACTGAGTGTTTAAAGCAAAAAATCTGATTTATCAACCAGAAACGTCGCCTCCTGCTGGTATGATGGAGGTTCCTCCTGACCACAGTTTCATAAAAATAGTCTAAAAAGAGCTGCATCTAGTCGTAGTGGTAGATAAACATGTTATAGATGTGTGTTATCAAAACACAGTGATCACAATTAGACCAGGACTCAAATCTGAAGGACTGAGCCTTAAACTGCCTTAAAAAACTGCAAAAAGAAGCGGATTTATATTTTATTGTGGACTGATGCTTGGAAGGCATATCCACCATGTTTAGAAAAAATCTTTTAGGAATTCTGTTTGTTTGTTTTTGGGGATTAAAAAAATGTACATTTTGAAGGTAGGAATTAAATCATTTCAGCGAAACAAACATATCAGTCAAATCCTATTTCAAAGCGAGACAGCTGGTAAGACAGAGTGAAGGAGACACTGCGTGGCCTTAGGACACGAGGAAGGAGCCGAGCTACTCCGCTCGTCCCGCATCCAGCTGCTGAGCTTGTCCGCTCTCTGGAAACAGCTGCACGAGTGAGCAGGATTAATTGATGTTCGGCTCGGCATCGTTCGACATATGAGGATAATGATGGCTGCAGTGAGGAGGTTCCCATGTTGCACTTGAAAATGTTCGAAGGGTGAGAGAGGAAACAATGTGGGTGCTCAAAAAAAACAAACAAACATATATTCTCCATATTTCAATTTCTTTATTTCTAGCCCTATATATATTGTTCACATGTGTATTATGTTCATGTTGGGTTCGAGTACTTGTTTATCCCTTTTATTCGAGAAAAAAAGAAACTGTACAAAACAAACAAAATATTAAGATTTTCCTTTATTTTCAGTTTGACCTTTTTTTTCTTCAAATTGTATGTAATTATTTTTCCACAGTATTACAGAAAATAAAACCAGACACGACTTTCATAAGAACAGCAGCAAAGGCTCCTTTATTGTGCATTTATTCATTATGCTGACACCTTTCCTCTTTTTTCACAGAGTTCGTTTCATCAAACTCTATGTTATTTTATATATTTTTCTATGTGAGACTGCAGGTTGTGGTTTTTCTCTCTTTACTCTGAAGGATGTGAAGATGCTCTTCACACATTCTGCTGTTTATTTAGGTCAAACCATGAATGAGTGCACACAAACGTTACTCTAACACTGCACCGTGTTGGCCAATTGAGAAAGTGTGTGTGTGCATGAAAGCAGATTACGTGTTTTTTTTT
>JAQNCA010000004.1:20006048-20036033 GCA_029783725.1 Acanthurus tractus | reverse complement strand
TCTAGGCCTCAGTTTGTAATGTTGAGGAGTCGATGCTGATACAAAAAGCACTGATGCCACTGTGAAAATACTCCATTACAAGTAAAAATACAGAAAAAACTTAAGTATGTAGAGATGTTAAAGGATTATATTCTCTACAATGAAATGTTTAGTGCAACTGTCTTGCAAAAACCACACGTCTCTGATCAGCGAGTCAAAAAATCCATATCTGAAATCACAAAATTTGATTTTCACTAGAAACAAAGAGCATCTGTAATCGGGAAAACTGTAAACGCAATGGAGTAAAAAGCCCTCAGAGATGTAACAATATTAAATGGAAATACTTAAGTCTTTCTCACTCTTAGTATTTACTCAAGATACTTGTACAGGTACAAGAATTTAAAATGTGTACTTGTACTTGATTAAATATACTTGTGTGTCAAATTCCACACACTGACTGTAAATTACATGTTGGCCAACCTGATGATACCCGACTTCTCAGTCTGAGCTTCACCCTGCTCTGATTGTGACTTCGACCTCTGCAATCTTGAGCTTTAAAGGCAGGTTTTCTCCTGTAATCAATATGAGCAGAACTTTTCTTCAGGCTGAGATAGAAAAGTTTAGTCTTTGAAAGATTAAAGGCGATGATTTAATGTGCGATTTATTTATGAGAAAACATGGTGGCTGTTTGACTGAGTCTTTTTCTTTAATTCTTTGAGGTAATACCTTCATACTTAACATTTACTTCTATAGAACTGTGATTACTTCAGTACTAATATGTGATAGAAAAAAGAAAAATGTGCAGAGATCCATTTCAAAACAAAGTACATTCATCATCATTATTAACAAGTTGCTTCAGTAAAATTGTGTTTTTTATTTCTTTAAGTTATGAGAAGAAAAGTAAATGACTCGTGCATCACAGCACATGAGCAGCAGTGATTGCATCAGCACCAAAAGCAACACAACCACGTTGTAAAAAAGGGGTTGTGTCTCCTTGAAGTACCGTCGGAAATTGCAGTGGTTTGAAATGGGGACGCTTCAGTGGTCACGTCGGCTGCTTTTTTTTTTTTTTAATGACCATTGACAAAAATGTGTGTGAATCAGAGTCATGTGTTCAAGTCAAATTTGAAAAGTGTAATGAATGACTCATGTAACTAGAATTACGTCGCTTTATTATCATAATAATAATTATTATTATTAGAAAAGTTAGAATACATTCTACTATTTTGTAAATAAAATAACAAGCTCTCATTTGACAATTGGTCACTTTGATTGTTCAAAATTAAGGCACAGCCTTTTGACAGTTTTCAGATATAAGTAAAATAAGTGTTTTAGAAAAAAAAAGAAAGAAAAAGAAAAGAAAAGAAAAAAGAAAAAGAAAAGAAAGAGAAAAAAAGAACTTTTTAAAAAGCAGCATATTTGATGTATGAATGCAACGATGTGACCTAAACAGTTTATGTCTCAAACTTCCGTGTGTTTGCCATAATTTCCGTGCTCCTGACTCCAAAGTCAATTTGGAGGCAAGGCTCCTGAACGCATCATGGCACGGTGGACCATTACTGCATCACAAGCTTGGGTGAACAACGCCTGCGCTTCGACCAATCAGGGTCTCTGTTGGATTTGACGTTCAGAGACCTTGTGTAGGAGGGTGGGGGTGAACCTAAAACCGGTCCCTCCATCAGGAAACCAGAATAAGTCTAACAGAGTCAAATTAACACGGAACAACCTGCCGACACGATTCATCATGTTCTCCATGTCCGAGTTCCTGTCCGGGTGAGTACATGGATAATTACTATTCGGCCTGAATAATTTGTAAATACAAACAAATTATGTGATCGATGTATTTCATTCATACAGCAACATGAAGGTAAATAATCATATGATATTTCGAAAAATTAAATATCATTTTGTTGCGTTGTTGGTCGACCTTACTAATCTTGTCTCTACATCATTATCGTGTTACCATCGCGCATCTCATAGGGGAAGTTACATAAGGAGGCTGAATACCTTTGAATGTAGTTACATTTCCTCAAAAGCTCCAGAGAAACAGACACGCTGAAGCTATAACTTGTAATTACACTAATTGAAAACGGGCTGCGCGGCGCGTCGAGCGGCTGTTTAGCCAGGATGCCCAGAAGACACGTTTCAATTCATTTTATTTCTCATTTCATGAAACGCGCAGAAAAGACAACGATGTTCGCTTCAGCCTCCAGGAATTGATGACGCTACTGAAAAAAAACGTGCTCTTCTAAAAACCCTTTATTTCTCTATAATTCGCCCAACAACCTTTGGTTGTACTGACGGAAGGGAAAAACCCTCGGTTGGCACATGCGCTGCGCCATGACGCCATTACTCGAAACCGACTGACCTCTTACTCTCAGAGGAAGCTGAGTTATTCCGCATG
Source organism: Acanthurus tractus (assembly GCA_029783725.1). Lineage (NCBI taxonomy): Eukaryota > Metazoa > Chordata > Actinopteri > Acanthuriformes > Acanthuridae > Acanthurus > Acanthurus tractus. Next base: position 20,033,650 of record JAQNCA010000004.1, on the reverse strand, counting down.
GGCACAGACCGGGACTGTGTTTATTCATGGAGTGGTTCACACTGTGTGTCCTGTGTTCTGCTGTTCCGGGTTTAATATGGACACATGTGCCAAGTCACACAACCGGCTTGCATCATCGTGCCGGCTCCTGATGGTGTGTTAAATGCCGCATATTGATGAACCGTCTGCGGACAGCTTTTGCAGCCTTGTTATACCTCATTATAACTTCCTGCTCGGGAGCTATAAAACTCAACTTTTTATGTATTTTATCATGATAAAACTATATAAGAGACATTAAACAGACGCAAAAATGTGTGTATCAGCGGTGGTTTTATGGTGGTACACGTTGTTCCGCTTAACAGGCTACAAGTAGCGATAAAATACTGTTACCACACCTAGATACAAGAAGCACCTGAGATGGGAGGGTCTGTAAGTAATGTAAACATGCTCATATGTGAACCAATATTAGTTTTAGATGATAAAACAGCTTATTACTGTTTTAGGCTGAGCTTCTTGGAAAAAAAATCCCCAGGTTTTAAAGAATTTTATTAGCTTATTGTTGGTTTACAGTTAATGATTATTTCATGATCAAATAATCTGGTTTGTATATTGATTAATTAAATAAAATCCCAATGAAAAGCTTATAATGAGTCTGTGTGTCTGCGTGCTCATGTAAATATCATTCAAAGCCAGGAAAAGTTTTCATTCTAGTTTAGTGACCTAACAGGATGCCCCCACCTCCCACATCTCCTCTGGTATATCAGATAATCTCTGATATTTCCTGGTAATTGAATGCAGCCTGACGTTGCACACACAGTGAGAACAAAAGGAAGAATCTCTGTACGTCTGGGACTGATCTTTTGTCTTTGACTCTTTTCAGTGTCAGCTATGAGGAGTGCCGCGTCACAGCTGATTGGTTGCTCTCCAGGACGCAGGTGCGACCCACCGTGGGAATCGTGTGCGGTTCGGGTCTGGGGGGGCTGGCTGAGATGCTCAAGGACCCTCAATTCTTCAAATACAGTGACATTCCCAACTTTCCCAAGAGCACAGGTATGCACAAGCTGTCAGAGAAAACATAGCAATTAGCGCTGGGGTTTGTGCATGTTTGTGTGCTCTAATTAAAAGCACTGCATGTGTTTGTGTGTGTGTGTGTGTTGCAGTGCATGGCCATGCCGGCCAGCTTGTGTTCGGGACACTAAAGGGGAAGCCGTGTGTTTGCATGCAGGGGAGGTTCCACCTGTACGAAGGCTACCCAATCCAGAAGGTGAGTGCAGATTAAAAAAGACAGGTTAAGGCTGTCAGTGGTGGAAGAAGTACACAGATCACTTAACAAAGTAAAAGAACTAATACTAAGACCTACAAGTGCTCTTCAAAAGTAAAAGTCGTTTTTAATTCAAAAACATGCGCAGGCAGTTCAGCTCTTTGCAGGATTACACAGAATGTTTGAAGTTAATGATTTCAGTGGTATTTCTGTTTCTGGAAAATTTAATTTTAAGTCACCACACTGAGAAAATCTACCTTTATGCAGTCATCTCTCCCTGCCATCTTTAAAATCAGCCTCGTCCTACTCCACCCTGCTGTAAGGAGAGGCACGGTCGCTTAACGTTGCCTCATTGTCTGTGGGAACCTGTCAGCCCAACTGAAGGTAGCAGATGACTGTATAAAGGACCGTGTTTTCCATCTTCTCCCAGTGCTGACTTGCAATTTTTAAATTGCCTAAAACAGAAATACCACAAAAGTTAATGACTGCAAACGATCTGCATAATGACTCCCAGAGCTGAACTGTTCATGCGGGTAATGAGAGCTGTAAAACTCATCTCCCCCCACCTCAGCCACCAACTGCTCACCATTACAACTCTGATCTTAGTCCCGTTTTTATGATCCCGATATTATTACCGTGTGTGCGAGTGTCTGACGGTGCCTTGTGTTCGAACAGATCACGCTGCCCATGCGCGTCTTCAAGCTGATGGGCGTGGAGACGATGATCCTGACCAACGCCGCCGGAGGCCTCAACCAGGACTTCAAAGTGGGAGACGTCATGATCATCAAGGATCACATCAACATGCCGGGCTTCGCTGGGATCAACCCGCTGGCCGGACCCAACGATGACAGGTGGGCAGAGGGGAAAGTGGGAGGATGGCGAGTGTTTCCATGTGAGCAGCTTCTGTTGATTTTTGTTTTAAAGCTGCACATTGCTGATATTTTTAATGCTCAAAACAGCCAGTATTTCCTGTCAACTGCTTAGCGGAAAAGCTTAACAGCGGTTGACCATCATCATTTGTAAAAGACTCTTAATGACACAGAGAAAACTCAGGGTATTTTAAATGTCTTAGGACACTGAAGGGTCAATCTATAAAAAAAAAATAACAGAAATTTGTTCATGTTTCACTTATAATTGGCCTAAAAGGTTATAAACTTTACATTTGTAGCAACAATTTACTGGGTCATTTTCAATAATTTGTGGAGATCTGGAGTTTTATTTTTCTTGCTATTTTTTTAAAGAGGCATGTGTTGCTAATTCACTGTCAAAAATGACTCAGCTGTGCCACATTTCCTCCTTTCCCACCACATGTTATTCTGCAATTTTCATGCATTTTTCCAGTCTCCTACACAAGCTGCCAGCCATCAGTCCTAAGCGACAATAAGCTGATGTCAGTGTGAACAAGAGCACCCATTGTTCTTGATGGCTGCAGGCTTGAAGCGCAGAAACACTTTAACAGGACTTGTAGCTTCAGAAGAGAGGTCACATCAGAGCATCAGTGAAGGCAAAAAACTGTGTGCACTGCGTTTTCCAACATCCATGAACACAGCAGTGATGCTCTGATAAACACTAAAGGTCAATGACACATGATTTTGTCCTCCTAACGTGTACACTGAGCAATTTTAGAAACTTGGTCTACTGTGTTATCGTGGGCTCTGTGACACCTGAGTCATCTGGGGGAATTTTCCAGTTGAGTAACACAATCTGACTCAACCCCTCCCTTTTCCTGTCAGGTTTGGCGTGCGCTTCCCCTGCATGTCTGATGCTTATGACCGTGAGCTGCGGCAGCTGGCTGCTGATGTGGCATCAGAGCTGGGCTACAGCGACTTCCTGCGGGAGGGAGTCTACTGCGTCCTGGGGGGGCCATCGTTCGAAACCATCGCCGAGTGCCGAATGCTGCACAGGCTCGGTGCCGATGCCGTCGGTGAGCATCAAATCTCTCTACTTACACTTATTAAACCTTTAATCTGACCTTAAGCTGAACCAAACTTATATGTATCTATTAGAACCAAAACTTCATAGAAATGTCCTGATGTCAAAGTTCACATTCAGGTCACTACAAAGACAGAAGTTCAAGAGTAGATTCATAGAAACACATGTAAACACAAGTTTTGAATCATTCTCACTGACCATCACACTGAGTCAAGTCAGGATTAGTCATTTTTAAGCAACTTTAAAGTTATAATAATGCTCAAAGGTCCAGTGTTTGGGATTTAGAGACATCTGGTGGTCAAGATGCAGACTGCACCCAACTGATTATCCCTTAACTCATCCCTCCTCTCTCAAAAGTTTTAGTGAGTCCAAAGAAGCCGACAAAACTCATGAAAAAAGGTCTGCACAAAGAGTTTTGTCCATTCTGGGCTCCTGTAGAAACATGGTGGACTCTGCTCCTTCTGAAAGAAGAGCAGTTTTATTGGCTGGTGATTTTACAGCAATTAAATCTAAAAACTACATTCAGTTTCTGTCATTGTAGATCTTCCTAAATCCTTCAAACTGGACCATTAAAGTTATAATGTAATCTGAGAAATGGATCAAACTGAACACCACTCATACCATTAAATAACAGCAGAACCTTTTTATTGTTCTTGTTAGTAAACTTACAAAAAATTTCACAAATTCAGTTTGATCCTGACAAAAAGTAGTTTTTATAACAGAAGGGTCAGAGCTGTGGATAAAGAAAAAGACGTTTGCAGTGTAATTTCTCACCTCCTCTCTGTCTGTGCTGCAGGGATGAGCACCGTCCACGAGGTCATCGTCGCCCGCCACGCCGGGATGCGCTGCTTCGCCCTGTCGCTGATCTCCAACCGGTCGGTGATGGACTACGACAGCCACGAGAAGGCCAACCACGAGGAAGTCCTGGAGACGGGCAGGCAGAGGTCGGAGCAGCTGGAAAAGCTGGTGTCCGTCATGGTGGCTCGGCTGGAGCACAACAACAACTCCTACTGATCACGTGACTGAGACGCCGCTGCACCTGGAACCAGGTCGGCGGCTTCGTCTCTGAATCACAGCAAGGGTTTTTCTTGTTAGGACGCTTTGAAAGCTGTAGTTTTTAACCTCTACACTGGCTCTGCTGCTACACAAACTAGTGTCTTAGCTCGACTTATTTTTGTTACTTTCCATTAACTTCAAGTTCACCCAACAGTTCTAATCCTGGAAACTGGTCCACTTTTTTTAAAAAACACTCCTCTATCAGCAGCGTTTACATTATTTATGACTACAGATACAAGAACCTGTTCAAAACTTTTCTATGTTCAGCTTACCAGCATTGTCTTGTTATTTCTAACTTAATGTCTTAAACTTGAACAAAAATATTTATTGGTTTTAGTTCTTTTTTTTTTACACTCCCTAATTTTATTTAACAACACATATGGATGTCATGATATTCACATTATTGTTAAATGTAGAGGACCAACTCTTCACTTATGTCTTCTTGAAAACATGGTAAAGAAAATAAAGGGTGGAAATAATTATTTCAAAAGGTGTTAAGTAGTGTAAAATGTTTCCAGATATTTATACTGAATGTATTTAAGTGATGTTTTTTTTTATTTGCTTTGTGTTTTTGGATAGTTAAAGGGATTATATCCTGCATGGGATAGTTACCAAATGATGTAGATGAAATTAAAATCTCCTGAAATGTCTTATAGTGACCTTGTTAACAGACTGAGTTTCAGACGGTGCTTTAAGAGGTACTCTTACTAAAAGACCGTAGAAACTGGGGCTCTATTTTTACAATAAAAGGACTCAACTTGAAAACACTGCTTGTCGTTTGTGTTTTATTTCAAAACTTGAAAGGTGGGATCTTTCCGTGGTCTTTTTTAAAAGTTTGTGGGGGAATTTATGAGATTTTCCCCCGACAGCTGTGAGGCTTTGAGTCACTGTCTTAAAAGGAAAAAAAGCCACCTTTGATCTTCAATCTAAAATCTCTGTTGTTCGTCCCTGTCATTTCATTTTTCATGTACAAACTTTTCTCTGACTTGTCTCAACTACTTCTTGCCAAGAGAGAGATCCCCTGTATTTCCCATAATGCCTCCACTGTAGAACCTTTACTATGCTACTCTATAAAGGTTTACTACAACTGTGACACTCCTGCTATATTCACTGTCTTTTTAAATTTTATTAATTTTACTCATTTGTTAATATGTAGTAAGAAGCAAATATTAACCATATAGACTAAATTTAGATTTTTCTGATCCCGTCTTACTGACACACAACTAAATTGAATCTGATTTTAATTTTGCTTAAGAAGGTCGCAAATGACTGCAGCCTCGATTAATGATTCTCGCTTGCCAGTCACAGATACTTTTTTGGGTCCCACAGAGCTTTTGCATGGGTTGAAATAGACAAATGTGATGAAATCGGAAAATCTTATGTTGCAAAACGCAGCTTGTATGTCGTAAATTTGGTGAAATGTTGTGGCAACATGGCTGTACAGTGGGGTAGCCAAGTTCAAATAAGATGATACTGACTAAAAGGATGATGGCCGCTGGTACACTCATCCAACACTGAAAACATGGGTGCTGAATTAAAAAACATGTCTCTGATTCTTAAAAAACAGACAAAAAAATACTTTGTTTTTTGCAAATCAGTGAAAAACTGTTTTTTTCAAGCTCCTGTGTCGCCGCTGGAAAATCACAGCAAGGCCAGTTGATGTGGACACCCAAAACAATACACTCCCATTTAATTGTTGAACACTGGTTGAATCTGCTGCCCACAATGGAGGCTCACTGTTGACTAAACATCACTTTGTATTGAGGCATCAAGATTCTTTTTTTCTTAGTGGTGAAGAGGGCTCAAACCATAAAAAACTGCTCCAGACTAAAGGGTGAAAAGACTGTGGTGTCCAGATATTTTTGGCCATATAATATATACTGCATTGATTGAACATTATATCTAATATTTGGTCGTTTATGTGCAGGAAAAGAACAAAACGCACCAAGTCAAACTAACAAAATGGGTCAGAAATGCAGACTGCAGCATCTGAAGGCAAATTTTTCCCATGAGAGCACAAAATTTTAAATTCAGTGGAAGTTTCCCAGAGTGAGAGGAATGCAAACAGATACGTCCAGGTGGTGCAAACAGCTTCCCTCTGTGAGAGAGAGAGGACATCAACCACGATGGTTTGCATTTTTTACTGTCTGCTTTACCTTCATTATCAGCCATGTTTACCCTCCCTTTTTCCTCACTGTCCTCTCAGATACTCCAGACTTCACTCTGCCTGTTTCCACTGCACGACCTAAAATATATCCACTGCCATTTGTCCCCTTCATCCTGCTCCTCCTCCTCCTCCTCCTCCTCCTCCTCCTCCTCCTCATCCAAAAAGAACCAGGAAAATGTTTTCCATGACGCTCCGGCGCCAGTGTTTATGGCCATACAAGGTCATGAGAATTTTATGAGCTGTCTGTTTTACTGCAGGGAACGAGCAGCTCCAGGTGTCCACAAGAGACACACTGTTAGCACACACACTGACAGGTTCGACACATAGTTTCACAGGTTAGATTTATGGCCACAGACACACACAAACACACACACATAGTGTTAAATGTCCTTAGGATAAATGGTAGATTTAAAATTATGCATATTATAGTTAAAGTGAGCTTTTGGATGAAGTGCCTTGTTATTTTGCCCTTAAAGGTGCAGACTGGAAGATTTTTTTAGGATCTGTTGCCAGAAATGGAATTTAATACTCATAAGTATGTTTTCACTGATGTATAATCGCCTGGAAATGAGAATTGTTGGATCTTTGTCACAGAATCAGCGCTTTGTATCTGCAGAGGAAGCGAGTTCTCTTCCACTGAGTCAGCATGTTACACCGCCATGCTTCTACAGGAAACCAAACACTTGTTCTAAAGAACAAAACTCTTCTTTCACAAGTATCACAGCCCCCCTCTAGAGGGTGGTGGTTAGGGTTATCTATCTGAGCTGCAATCTGCACCATCACCGCTAGATGCCACTAAACTCTACACACTGAACATTTGAGTTTCACATCTGGCTGGAGGACACAGGAAGTAGCAGTGCTGAGGGGGCTGTCGGGCCTCTAAATTCAGATTATAAAAGTCATCAGTTGACTAAATGCTGATCAGTTTTCTCACATTTTCTGCGGCACATGAACAAATCCGGATATTTTAAAGAAAGTTCTTCCAGGTGTTCCACTGAACAACCAGGTAAACTGTTCATTGGTCACATCTGTCTCCTGCATCACATCTGTCAGTTGTCGTGCATTATTTCAGTGTTGTTGCCTGTTTAACTGCTTTTGCACACACTTCATATTGATTTCAACACTATAATTGTCATTAAATATTAATAACTATCAAGATATATCTCATTCCAGCTCGTCACATTAAAGCTAAAGCTATAAATGTTGCCCAGAATCTAGTCTGACATCTTAGTCTGTGTGTCTTTTAACGACAACAAAGGAAAAATTGCTGACCTTTTTGACTGTTTGACACCAAAGAGTCCACCTTAACATCCTCTGATCAGTGTGCAAGAACACTTATGTAACACAGCTAGCAATATTTTATTGGAGTCCTGTATTTAAAAAAATATATTAAAAAACATTGATTTAATAGAGTTGTAGGATGAAGCAGTAAATTATCTTTCATCCCAGCATTATTTTACAAAAACACCAGCTGTGCTTGAACAGAAATCTGTTGTAATCTGAGCAGATACCCCTGTAAGAATCCCGAGTTTATAAGAGGAAATCATTAACCTGAAACGGATGAACTACTTCCTTAATCACCTTTAAAATCTCTGCAGGTTTCAAGTTAAACTTCAAACAAAGAAGTTACAGTGTGATGTCAGAGAGGCGTCTTTGAAATTGGAAACGTCTTTGGCACTGAGCCGCTGCTGCAGGACAAACTGTTCCAGGTCTGTGTTTATACTGTACTTCACTACCTATGTAACCCTTTCAACTCCATATTGACTATTTGATAGATTATTAAACAACAGGAACAATAGAAGTGTACTCAAAGTGAAGCCCAGAACACAAAAAAAGACAAAGACATAAAAAATAATTCTGGCAAAGCATCCCGGCTGATAAATCTGACACTTTTTAACTCTTTGGCCTAAATAAACAGGAAGAAAATGATTTAAATGACCTTTGAACCGGCACAAACTGCACATCTTCTCCTAACGTCTCAGTTTTACAGGGTTTTTTGAGGCTCGCAAGAAAAAACAAAACGATTAAATCCGATGGCATCAGGTAAAGCAGTGAAATGAATCAGAGTTGAGGTGCATGCATGCAAACAATGCACAGCATAAGTGTGTCTAGGAAGGAACTTTCAGGTGTGAAGTTCCTGTTTGGGCCGCAGTGCTGCACAGTCACAGTTTCCTTTCTGCACAGAGACGTGCTGAAGGATGAGTTACGCTGCCCTCTGGTGCCATTTTATCTACCAGATGACAAAACTACCGCTTGAAAGAGGCCGTAATTACAGAAGTGGTGAAACAGTTAGTCAGTAAATCAAGGAGTCTAGTGATGAAACCATTAATCTTCCTCCTCCTGAAGCAAAATGCAACTATTCACTGGTTCACCTGCACTGAAAACCAGCTGCTTTTACTCTGTTTTTTGCTGCTGTTCATAAAAATGAAGTTATTTAAAAGTGTCATCGAAGGCTAAACTGCAAAGTATGTTTTATTTAGCTTCTATAACATTTCAGAGATTAAAATATTGCTGAGTTGTAAGAGTTGAAAGTCGAAGCCCTGACTTGAGTATTAAAAAGAATATGAAATATTATGGAAAAACTGCATGATGCTAAAGCTGAAAAGGAAGTTGACTCTTTTTTGTAGGTTTAAGAATAAAAAGTTGCTGACAAGTGGATCCAAAAACAGAAAAAACTTAAGACTTCAGGAGCTTAGCGGAATAATCCTTTAATATGAACCATAACAAAGGATTCCGGGGATACATTTTATGGAAAAGTTCAACTGGGAAAAAATAGTCCGGCAGGTTTTTTACCGGCGCTGATGTAAATGCTGACTGCAAAGAGGAGAGTTTTTATGGGGATAATGAGCATCTTGTGCTTCTACAGTTTCAGTGCTGAGATGAAATAAGGCATATTTCTACATGAGCAGATGGAACGAACCGTCTACGGAGGAAGATCATTATGCAGGTAACTGAAGGAGGAAATCTGCAGGATCTTTTTGTCATGATTCCACATGTAAGACGTTGGTTTTTTTTTTTTTTTTGGATTTCTAGCTTTGGAGGTGTCTTAAAAATACAGACTTGTGTGAATGCTGCTGCAACTCAGTTTTAAGATCGGATCATTATAAGATGAGAATTTGAAGAAAAGGAAACTTCTTAAAACTGGATGGATTTTGCATAGTCAAATATGCATTAATGTACAAAGTCAGTGAGCGACTCCACAACGTAACCGATCCCGACCGAAAAAAACAGCTGCCCCTCGCCGGCCTTCTCATTTGGCTTTGAGGCTCATTTGTGTCTTTTCACCTGAGCAACATCCCCTCAGACGTCTTCCCCTCAGCTGTACGTGTGGATGATTCTGTGCCGCTTCAGGTGATGCATCAGGATGAAGGTTTTCCCACACAGCGAGCAGCTGTAGGGCCGCTCGCCGCTGTGTGTCCGCTGGTGGACCCTCAGGCTGCTCTGCTGCGTGAACCTCTTCCCGCATTGTCCGCAGCCGTACGGTTTCTCCCCCGTGTGCGTCCGGTGGTGGATGCTGAGGTGGGACGAACACTGGAAGTTCTTGCCGCACACCGTGCACCAGAACGCCCGCTTTCTCTTGTGGCTCTGCTGGTGCAGCTTGAACTGGTGGAGGCGGCCGAACGACTTCCCGCACTGCGAGCAGACGTAGCTCCGCGCCACACCGGACAGAGGTTTGTGGGGCGTGTGAGAGGGGAAGCTGCCCGATGTGAAGGTGTTGTGCGAGGGAGTTAAAACGGGTCTGTCTGCAGCCGAAACGTCCCTCTCGGGGTTTTCATCGGGCTGCCTCAGATGAGGGACGTGTGACGGGTTCCTCTGCGAGTACATCTGTTCCTTCTGCCTGTCCTGCTGCGGCTGCGTTCCCTGAAAACCGGACGACTGCGGAACGTCCTTCTGATACTCGCTGTTGTAGATCCCATTGCACGGCCTCTGAGAGGACAGCGGCTGGACGCTGGCCGACTTGGTGGCGTTAGAAACCGCGTGAACATCAGAATGATCCGGGAATGTGTTATTATACTCCTCTACCACGCTGGAAAAGTCAGGAAAACCAGCTTCAATGTCATTACCTTCAATTATGGACGACCACAGCTGATTCTCTCTTTCATCCATGGAAAAGTCAGCGGCGAGCTGAGTCTGCTTCCCTGCACTGTGCTGGCATCTGTCCTGACTGAATCTGGATCTCTCCTCCTCTTTCTCCGTCTTGACCGTGAAATGAAGGCCGCTCATGTCTCCCGTCAGCTGACCGGAGCTGTACAGGTCGCCAAACTCCGAGACTTTTTGCACCGCAACGTCTGAACGGGTTAACTGTCTGTTCTCATCGAGCTGCTGGCTCTCTGGGACGTTAGCTGGATTCGGGTACTGGAGAGCAGAACCTGCAAGTGACAGGTGTAAAAAAAGGCAAAAGATGTCACATAAAGTCATAAATTAGAGGCATACAGTTTGAATTATTGAATTATTATTACTGGGTTTTATTTTTGCACAAAATCCAGTTCTTAAACCCACCGATCTGCCCGGCAGAATCGCTGATCCACAGCGTCTCATCTGGACTTTCTTCTTTAATTGTGAATGACACGGCTGTATCCTCGATCTCAGGGAACTGAATAAAGAGATGATTTAAAAACAGGAGACCACTGTCAGAATGTAACAGCCATAAACATGATGATATGATCACAGTTTATCAGTCAAATACATCAAACCAGCAAAGACAAACTATTTTGTCCACTTAAGGGCAGCAAAAGAGTAAATGCATTAATGAGTCACTTTATGAGGTAGATTTGCAAACATGTTAGCAAAAAAGTTACTTATTTCTGGGTCAAATTAAAAATTGACCCAGAAAACAGACAAACACTAAAATTAATTGAAAGTCGAACTTTCTGTCTCCTTTCAGCTCTGCTTCCCCTTCAGCAACTCCAGTTAAATAAAGTTTTTTTGTTTGGTATTGTTTGGTATTTGTGTTTTTTTTTGTTGCTAAGCACCCAAAAGGACACTACCGAGATGAGAGGCTGACGCAATAACGTAAGTTTCTACAATAAGGCCAAAGAGTCAAGCTACACTTAATTACGTCATAGAGCTGAGAGGAAGTGAGGTCATTGTAAAAGTGATGCTGAGCTTCCTTCTTTTCTGCCCATGGTGGCATAACTTGCTGCTGGGCCTCTTTTACCCCTATTCATCCCCTTCACTGGGCAATATTACCTCAAACCTCCCTCGGGGCTTGTGGTGGTCTCGGGGCAGTTGCCCACTTTGCCTGACTGATAAAACCAGCCTTCATTCAGGTGCGTCCAGATGAATGTTACTGATTAATGGTGCAGATGTTACCAAAGTTTAAGACTGATGAGGAGAAACTGACCTTAATGTCTCCTGTGGGATGCGGACAGTTACCCCCAACATCAGTTCCTCTGTCCATGTAGTTCTCTGGTGCAGAAAAGGTGATAATTAATTCAACAGCTGAACAAAAGTGAAATTAAAAGTCATCTTGAAGCAGAAAATGACAACGTGAATTAAATGTATGTAAAAAAAAATATACAACTCTCTTGCAGTGCTGCCTTAAATTAATCATAAATGTAATTACATGTCTGATACTTCCACATTAATATGCATGACATTAATTTACCAGAGTCTTTAATTAACACACACACACACACACATGCAGACTAACGAGTCTCACCGAAGCCGCGCTGCAGCTGTGCGTTTTTGTTCTCCATCATCAGTAATTTCCGCCTCAGCATCTCATTCTCGCTTTGCTTGCGGGATATTTCAAGATGCAAAAACGCACATTTGTCATCGACTAGTTTGGATATCTCTGTCACTGCTGCTTTGACCAAAACCTCCATTATTGAGGATAACTGGGTTTGAAAGGGAATGCACGTCGCCATGTTAATTCATGCAAAGTAACACGTGAGGGGGGAAATAAAAGAGAAACGTCCGTCCGCGCAGCGATTCGTTTAAAAAATTGCGAAAAAGAGCGACGCATTAGAAAAATTTTACATCCCTGTGTGTGTTTCTTGCTAGCTGAACCTTTTCTTCCGTGTAGCGGAGACGTCTACCGTAAGCACACGAGCAGACGCGCAGTGAAATTTCCACCAACAAGGAAGAGACGGACAATAATGATGCTTCTGCACGTTTTTCATCACTCGTAGGCGATTCAGGTAAAACTACAGGTGAATTAGTTTAAACAATCTGTCAGATGACTTTACATCCTCAAAGTTGACGGATTGCTAATCGGTTGGCATTTTTAAATGTATATTTTTTAATGATATTTCTGAAATATCATCACTGATTTATCTGAATTTCCTTTCCCTTTAAAGCTGTTCATGACTTTTAAACTTTTACAAATGTCTATAAATGTAATGGAAATTGGAGTTTTGATTCCTTTTTGTGGTTTTTGCAGATCAAAAGAGTTTCTGCCTTTTCCAGAACTGCGAAGGACTGTGGGAGGAAAAGGGCAGGAGAGATTTAACATTCAAAAATCATGAGCGCTCACTTGTTAATATAAAAACAATGAGAATGCAAGAATTCACAATTTTTAAAAAAGTGAATTTATTTGAAATACAAAAGTTAAACAAAGACATATCATATTCACCTCTTCAAACGTGATCTTGCATAATGTGATAAACTGTTGGTGCAAGCGTCATGACAAACCTGTGAATCATGCTACTCATCGATCAGGGATCTTATGTGATTAAGCACTGAATTAAAGTTCATTTGGAGCTACTTTTTTGAAAAATGACTGCAACGTTCAACATGGAGAGACATCTGTTTTTGAGAACAATGTCAGCTTCTATCAAGATAAAAAAAAACAAACTTTTTTTTGAGTGGTGTGCAGAGAACAACCCAAAGCTCAGTGTCAGGAAAAAAACCCAGGATCTGATATTTGATTTTAGAGAAAAAGAGACAAAGACACACACATCTGCTAGTCAGTGAAGCTTCTGGGATTCAACATCACAGAGAATCCGACACAAGCATCCTTCATCTCCAGACTGGGAAAGAAAAATCCCATGCTTTGTACTTTGAAGGAAACTTGAGACAAAGTTTAAGTGCTAAATCCTGTCAGTTTTCACAGAGACACAGTGGGAACAGATGAGATCGACTCAGGCCAGGACGGCTCTGCAGCCGCTCATCGGTGCCCTTCTTGAAAGCAGCACAGAAACAACCTGTTCACCCTGCTGCCGTCTGCAGGAGACACAGAGGCATCACCTCATCCTCTGCACTCAGATACAAAAACTAGTTTATTTTAAGACTGAATGTTGTTAATCAACGATCCCGTAAACAGGATAAACAGTTACTTAAAATAAATGTTATTAATCCATTTTTTAACTTTCTGTTTTTGAAGCAGCATGTAGGTTTTACAGACTTCATCTCACCATCCAACCCTGTTGTAAAATGACAAAAAAAAAATAAATCAAACTCATAACACTGAAGTGTGAAGGATTTTTGTGCCGTTGGCTCGAGAAAGCTGCTCCGACTGTGTGCTTATCAGAAGTGTCACACATTAGTTCTGCCAAACTGTTTCAATGACCTCTTCAAGTTCATCCAGCTGCTTAAAACAGATGCAAACTGCAACATTTATAACAATTTATTCTACCAGTTAAATATTTCTTCATATTAGCTTTCAATGCAAAATGCTAAACTCTTGCTGTTATTTGTTACAAATGATGACTAATGTTATTAACAATTGTTATACAAAAAATATTTGCCCCTAAATAATTATAAATACGTCTGTGGTGATCATCGGTATCACTGAGGTATTTCATGTTTCTTTAGATTTCTGAACATAATGCACAAGTTCCCTAAATTGAATTCTCTGTAACTTGTTTCTTCTCTTGTTTTTGTCCAACAAAAACATCACCATGGAGTCATTTATCATTTTTGGTTTATAAAACTCTGGTATATTTGAAATCTAACCCCAAAAAAATCACAGCATTTGCTTTTAGTTTGTGTGAGCAACATGAAGACAAACTGGCACAGAAACACAAAGCTCTGAGGGCAGCAGTGAAGAGGAATACAGTGCATCTTTATGTGAGGACTTTGTTCAGTTCAGCTTCAAATAAAAACACTAATGACGGTCTGATTTACCAAACAGTGAACATCTCTTTGAATATTTAAAACAATGGCTTCAAAAGGCGGAGAAAGAAAAGAAAAATCAGGCATTATTCCACATTTTCATTATACAGAACACCGATGTAGATCTGCATAACAAAAGTAGTAACTTCATACTTTGATTATTAGTAAACTGATTGATTTTACATCATTTTATCAGAATGGCACCGTAGAATTGAATAGGGAAGAAACTCGTTCTTTATCTCTAGTTTATATGGAAAATCCACGAGCTTTAAGTGTTATAATTTGTTCTATTTCAGTCACATTTCCCTAAATACTTTCTAGTCATAAAATAACAATGTCGTCATTTCTGTACATTATTTAACTACCTCACACACTAAAATATGCTGACAGTTTTTGTTGGACAAGCATGTTAATCTGTTTTTATAAAGAAATTAAGCTTCTGTGCAAAATTCTTCATCATTACTTGAAATTCAAAGGACACTTTTTAGATAAAATCTTGTTAAAGGAACATGGCAGAGTTTGGTCCTTCATAAGAGTAAAGCTGGTTCAGTCTGACTGAAAGACAAATTACAGTAACTGGTGGTTCAACTGGTTTACATTCACTTTAACTGTAAAACAGTGGAAACGAAACATAAAACTGGTATTTCAGTGACTGCTGAGGGTGTCAATAAATAGTTTAACTAGTGTTTGATTAAAGGCTTTGGATGATTTGGTCTTTTTATAATTAAGTCATTTTTAAAGTGACTCCAAAGCCCAGAGCGAGTGTGCTCACCATCGGATCAGTCGTCTCTAAAAGGAGCTACAGTGGATCAAAGTGGCAGGAAAACATTTCGTGCGAGTGCTTAAAACGTTTGGCTTTGAGGAGTTTTTGGGACGTTAAACATGAGAAAACAACTTGCAATCTTTTGCAGCTCAGTTCCTTGTTGTGTCCGTTGCAGATGACTTTATTTAACGTGTAGTTTAAGGTGCAGTTTCAGGATGCTCATCTGATTGAACACCTTGCCACAGATGTCGCAGCTGTACGACTGGTCCGTGCTGCTGTTGCACTGGTGCGTCTGAAACAGGCTGAAACTGTCGAAGCTCTGCCCACAAGCTGAGCATATGAAGCAGTTCTGAGCGGTGGCGTCTCCTCCTTCCAGCCCGTCTGAGGTCGTCATGTCGAACTCAAACACGCCTCCCCCCTGAGTCCTGCCACCCGCCACCGTGAACTCGTTCACAGTCACCTCCTGTATTATGTTCTGATCGTGCAGCTCCGGTGCCAGAGTCAAATCTGAGCTTCTGGTTTGGATTCCCATCAGTGAAAACGGATCCTCCTTCTCTTTGTGGTCTAGAAAAGGCAGATCTTTGATGGGTGAGGTATATCCCTGCTGTCCATTGGTCACTCCGGCAGCAGGACTGAGGTGATACTTGACATCCTGTAAGAGGATGCAGACATTTTGTTCATTGCCGCTTTTCTCCATTGCAGATGTCCACAGCTGGCTTTGGTCTGATGCTCCTGAGCCATTTTCAGTCCCTGCCTGATTCAGGATCTGAAAATCCTCCCCGTTCGGCTCCAGTTTTACCGTCACCGTCTGCTCGACGACTGGCTCGCTGTATGCGGAGCCTGGAAGCTGTTCTTCTAAAGCTGCAAGTCCGGTTTTGGGTTCCACCAGGTTCTTCAGCGGTTCATTATCAGGCAGGGTAAACATCAGATGATGCGTCTCCAACAAGTCTGTGTTCTCCCCTGTTCGGAAGAAAAAGGCAACAGAGTAAAAACAGAGCAAACAAATGATGAACTTTTCTTTTACTTTTTAATGCAGCTTTTAATCTACAAAACAAATTTTAAAAAGAAATTGGCATCTTTGGGACTCTAGAAAACTAATTTTCTGACAATTTATGGATCAAATAAACACATGAAGTAGAAAAGGAAGGACACGGTTTGTTCCTCACCGTTTCTGTGCGTCTTCATGTGGCCCTTGAGGCTGCTCTTCTGATTGAAACACCTGCCGCAGATGTGGCAGCCGTACGGTTTCTCCCCGGTGTGAATCCGTAAATGCCTTTCAAGGTGGCCGCCGCGCTCAAACACTTTGCCGCAGTACGAGCAGACGAAGCATTTCTTCGGTTTGATCACCTGAAAGGACCTGCTTCCTCTCTGCTGCTGCTGCTGCTGCTGCTGGTGATTCAGCGTAGCTCCTGTCACACCATGCAAGCCCGCGTCCCCTGACAGCATCAGTGCGTCTGATCCGTAGGGCGTTTGGGAGATCATGCTGTTTTTAAGCTCCCCAAACTGTTTTCCCGGAAAGGTGAATGTGCTGCAGGTAGCTTCGACAGGTGGCGGGAGTAACTGAGCTAAACCTGAGAAGGTCGACACACTCTGCGCTGAGCCGCTGAGATACTCGGTGCCGCTGATCTCTGTGCTGTTCTGTCCTTGTAACCTCGACATCCACGGCTGGTTGTCTCTCTCAAAGTTCTCCCTCAGGTTGTCACCTCCGTCCATCATCTGCTCGTTCCCTCCGTGAAACAGAGGTTGTGCTATATTTTCCTCTGCAGGCTCAGATTTTACCTGCACAGGTGTGAGTGTGTCCTCAGTCTTTGGTGGGATGTCTTCAGTTTTTATCTGGTTTGCTTCCTCTGGACGTTGAGCTTCAGCACATGGATTCAACTCAGGAAGCTGCTTCTGTTCTCCTACTGGGATCTCGACTGTTCTGAGCTGAAGACCTGCTCGAGTAGAAAGAATCAGCATTTTACACCTCAAATCACTTATAAAATCATCCAGTTATATGCAAAACCTGTCTGCTGGCACAGATCAGGTGACCTGAGGCAGCAAGTTTTTAACCTCCACACTACTTCGTACACATCTTGAGGGATTTTTTACTTTAGCAAAAACTATTTAAATCTAATTAGAAAAGTCTTTCCCCCTGAAGATAAATTTGATCATTATATTACACACTTAGAATAAAAACTGCAGCCTGTGATTGGCTAAGAAGGCGCTTTAAATGGACGTGGTAAAAACAGTCACAGTTGCCCTGAAGGATTACATTGCAGTCATTTCAGCCATGTCACAGCTCCCTCTTGAGGTGATCTACATGAACATTTACAAAACTTCTGGCATGTCCCAGTCCACCAGATCTCCACTTTAAGCAACTACGGACAATAAAGTATTTTACTTACATCTATTGTGGATCTTCATGTGCTCCTTCAGGCTGCACTTCTGATTGAAACGTCTCCCACAGATGTCACAACGATACGGTTTCTCTCCCGTATGGATCCTTTTGTGCCTCTCCAGGTGTCCGGCACGCTCGAAACATTTACCGCAGTACGGACAAATGAAGCCCTTTTTAAACATCAACCTCTTCACCGTCCTCCTCCGTACTGTGTTGTACAAATTACGATACTGACTGAAACCCAGCAGGCCGCGGCCGGACGGGCTCGGCTGAAACCCGGCGGAGCTGCTGCAGGAGGCAGCCAGGCCGCCTTCCAGAGAAGCTTCAGGAAGACACAAGAGGGAGTTCTGGCCTAAATTTAAATAATCTGAGCTGCTGTGTCCTGTCTGGGTCTGAGTGGTCGGCCTCCACTGTGTGTTGTCTCGTTCATGCAGGGCCAGCTGGTCCGGTTGTCCTCTGAGCTCCTCATTTCCTTCTTCTACAGGTTCACATTTCACCTGCACCTCAGGTAAGGACAGGCTGCTTTGGTCCTGACTATCAGCGTGCAGCTTCTCAAGAGAAGTCCTGTCATCACCAACTTCACTCTGACTGTCTGTGGAAAAGACATGACGAAGTGTTAGAACAGACTTTCAGCTGTGGGGTTGATTTTAATGCATCAATGTCAACATGTGTATTGAAACTGATCAGTAACTTAATTTTGACACTATACGATCAAGAGGAGGAGAAAATAATGGTACTGACCACTGAAACCCCCCTTTTGTGATACTCAACTTACTGAAAAAGTTATTTTGCACTTTAATTTCATTCATTATTTTTCCAAAGATCATAACTACATGGTACGAAGCACAAACAAAACATAAAGTAAAGACAAAATATTGACAAAGAGCAAATAATACGAAAGAAGGACGTCCCAATATGCCTTTGATTTAAGGTTTATTCAGTTGTTAACAACAAAATTGCACAGCAAACAAAAGATGGAGAGTTTACATAATACTTTGGCAGACACTTCTCTCTGTAAATGATTATGTTTACATTCTCAAACTTCAACAAAATATGAAATTTGTCTCTCAGACACTTCCAGTGATCTTGAGGATTGAGGAAGTGACAAGTGACTTGTCTGTAAGTTTAGTTTCCATGCAACAGATACTTTTGGAATCTAAGTTTTGTTTGAGTTTTATGTTTAGTTTATTCATATCACATGATGTCATAACTCCAGCATGAGCTGATCTCTCAGCCCTTGTGGTTGAAGCCAAAGGTAGGACAGACCTCATCCATCCACAGCTTTTGTTTGCGTGAAAACAGAGGCTGTTGTCACCATGGCAACCGGTGTTGGTCTGTTGGCACTGTCGTAAATCAGCAGCAGAGTTCAGGAATCCGTCGCTCTGCTTTTTCTCGCTCTGCGTCCAAACGATATTTAAACCAGAAACTTTCATTCAGTTCTTAAATCAGGTTTCTCTGAAATCCTCAAAACTTAACATACAAAGGGATCATAAAAAAATCTCAGGTTTTGGTTGAAAGTATTGTGATGTTTCATTTGAATCTTTTCCACTCAGACTTGTGCAGCTGCTCCTGCAGAAACCGGAGGTGATCATGTCGGTGGGAAGGGTCAGAGAGGTGCGCTGGTTCATGCATTCACCCTGTCCTCATGTGTCCCACATCTGTGCAGCTGTGTGACAGCTGTACTCTCAGGTTAACGCAGTGTGTGCAGTGTGCCCAGGTGTGTGTCCAGGTGTGTGTCAGCTCTCACCGTCTCTGCCGTGGCTCCGTCTCTCCCGCGCTGATCTCAGCTCGCTGTGCAAGACCTCGATGTTGCTCTTCAGCTTCTTGATCTCAGTGTCACGCTGACACATCTCCAGCCGCAGGACCACCATGCCATCCTCCACAACTTTGGCGATTTCTGTCACGGCAGCTTTGGACAAGGCATCGACGATGGAGGCTATCTGAGCCCGCAGAGCCACGCTGCTCAACATGGTCACGCAAACCGCAGCTGTTTGCGGAGCTTCGTGCGGGTTTTGCCGTGCACCACTTTCAGCTAAGAGCAGCTAATTGATGTGAAGAATTATCCATGAACAAAGGTTTTCTTTTTACGGAAATGACACAAATACCGTAAGTACACGGGAGAAAGCGCAACGGACATTACCGAAGTACTTCCGAGGTTAGGTTCCCTTTTTTCAGTTAGAACAACATTTTAAAAACTATTTCCAGACGTCACACCAGTTTAAAACGTACATTAAATTACCGGAACAACAGTGACTTGTGAAATAATTGATTATAATAAACCACAAAAGCTGTATGAAGTTAAGAGGCATAAAAACGCAATTAATAGGTAAATCACTGCATAATACAGTGGCAGAGTTAACTGTAAATTAACACAACTTTAGAGAACTTTCTTACATATTTGAAGTGAAGATTTTAATGGATTTTCAAACGCTGAAACATTGAAATGAAATCAGAGTTAGAACCTTTATGACAAAACTTGAAAATTAAGGTTGCGAGAGCATGAACATACTTCAATATCAAGAGAAAACAAATCACTACAGACAGATTTAAAGTGCAAATATAAAACAACAATCATTATTGCATAGGCAAAATCCTCCATCCTCTTTAGTCTGACACTTTTAGATCATCACTTGTGCACCAAACGGATTTTAGAGGCCACATTTTAAAAACTACATTCTTTAAACTTGACATGTAATGAAATTTAAATTAATATTGCCATAATTAAGCATCATAAGCATCACTGCACCACAGAGTTTTTATCATCTGTTCACATTTATGCACAAGCATTCGAGAGCAACTGAACAATTTACTGAGTGGGGGAGTTGGCAGATGAATAAATGGCTTTTCTTTAAAATAAAGAGTCTCACATAAATAAATAAATGAACATGCTTGTCCACCAAGGTCACAAAGGAATCTTTCAAGTCTTCATCAGGATCCCAATCACAGGGAACAAATTAAGTAAAAATGCAGGATAACCAAATAAACAAGCACTTTCTCCTCTAAATTTAAACAGTTTTTAAAAAGGATTTAACTCTTTCTCACAAAAAAGTTTGCTAAATGGTTCCTGCACAGTTTTATCTGCTTTCATGTATATCTGCCTTCCTCAGAGGTAGATACATCAAACATCTTTAAAACAGGACATCATGATCTGTTCACAGGTCACATTCACTTTTAGTTCAGACGCACAGCATGTGTAAATGTAATATCTAAGACAGAATTAGCAGAATTATTTTCCACACACCTCCTGCTGTGCAACATCATGATAAAACTGGAAAAAAACTGGGAATTAACTCTTCCAGCTTTATCTTTGTTCTACTGATTTCAACACCTAAACAGAGGATCTCTGCTTACAGAGAGCACTGATCTGATGACAATGTTCTTTTTTCCAAAACTTCATGGAAGCAGTTAAAATCATCGATATCTAAACTAATGTAAACCAAAGGAAAAATAAGATGGCAGCTATGAATAGTGTGTGTTTAAGGCGACATGACACCATATAAGCTAATTTATTTTAAAAAGAATTGTCATCCTTCAAAGTTTCTGCACCAAATTCAAGAAATCTGTGATAGCTGGCAAACGTTGCATACAAACACAAACATATATTGCATCAGGGGATTTGAGCCATATTACCCCTAAAAAATCTGCATCTGCAACAGAAGCAGAGCACTGGTTTGAATAATAAACAAATATAACAGTCAAGTTTCTCCTCACCAGTGGTTTGAACACTGCCAGCAGCTCTTCCATGTCATCGTTTCATGGTTCCATTCAATGCATTAAAACCATGAAAGTATATGGACGAGATAAACAGGGGTTAGTTCATATTCTTTGTCACAGAATCTGAGCGTTATCTCCCCTGCAGGTGAATCTCCTGGTGCATTTTGAGGTTTCCCTGCACCGTGAAGCTTTTCCCGCACTGCCCACAGCTGAACGGCCTGAGCCCACTGTGGAAGCGCTCGTGTCTCAGGCAGTTGTCCTGTCTCGAGAACATCTTGCCGCAGATTTTGCAGCTGAATGGCCTCTCGCCCGTGTGCACGCTCTGGTGCGTCTTCAGCCGGGTCTTCTGGGTGAAAGATTTCCCGCATTCGAGGCACCTGAAAGGTTTAAGGGCTTGATGGGAGGACTTGTGTTCGTCCAGCTGAGTCAAGCGAGGGAAACCTTTGTTACAGACCGAGCAGATGAACTGTTTCTGATTTGCTCTCCAGATATTCATCAACCTCTTTGCTCTCTGACTGTTTCTGCTGAGGATGTGATCATCTGTGTTTAGTCTTGATGTACCTGGTGTAGACCTCTGTGGAGGAGGCGGGGCTTGCGAAGCAGACTGCAAGCACTGGTCCTGACTGACTGCAGGTTGAGACACATGTCTAAACTGGGCCTCATGAACAGTTTGTGACTCCGAGGTTGCACTTCCCATGCACGTGGGTCGAATGTCCACCTCTACTTTTATTGGCACATTTAAGGAGTCATCTGCAATTTCTTCTTCGTGGGTTGAAAAAGAGTTGAGGGAGCTTCCTGTATTTCTATGTGCATCATACTGCTCAGCGCGAGGGGAGAAAATCTGCGTGTGCTGCTGCACTGCAACAGAGCTTTTCTCAAATAAGCTACAAGCAGGAGGAGGCCAGATTGGATCACCTCGCTCTCCCGCCTCAAAGCGAACGTCAGCTGCTGGAGCGTTGTTTGTTGCTTCCTGGGGGGGAGGATCATCTGTCAGCTCGTGTTTCAGCACTGGCCTCATGTCATTGCTCTCCTCTGTTCTATGTCGGGGCTCACAGACTGAAGCTGCAGTTTTTGGCTCCAGATACGCTGCACATGTTTCCTGGTCTTCTTTTATGTCTGCAATTGACAGAAATAATATTAAAGGAAAAACAAATGGGGCAAATGCAAGACAACGAAGCAAGGACAGGAGATGCATCTCTGTCTGTTTTGTATGTGTTTATTCCTGATTACAAACAGCTGTATGAAAAAAAAATCAGATAAGTTGTCGAAAGGTTGTTATGTCAGTAAAAGCATTGTGCAAAAAAAAACAAAGACATAAACAAAGTGCAAATGAAACAGGTTATTGCTGCATTGTCAAGATACAAAATATTCACAGATGAAAAACATCAACAACTTTGCAACCTTTCTTTACTTATTGTCTGAATGATCTGAAATGCCATACTGCCATCAGGTTTTCCATCACTCCTGTAAATAATGTACAACTTTTTTCTTATTTTGTACATTTTTATTGTTCCTTATTCTTATTGCTGCTTTTGATATTCTGTCTTTTACTGTCCACTTGCTGCTGCAACGATGCAATTTTCCCCACTGTGGGACTTATAAAAGGATATCTTATTTTATCTCATCTCACATGTGACCTACTTACCCTGTTTACTGGGTCAATGTCTGGAAGATCAAGGCCTTACTTTTGCCTAATACATTATATAAGAATTGGTGGTAAAATATAAACCTTCTTGCTTTGGACTGTACGTTGGATAAAATAAGTTATTTGAGGATGTCATTTTGGACTTGAAACATTTTTTAATCAAATAGATCCAGTCTAAGCTGATAATTGAACGATTTTCTGGGTACTGCTTCCGAATATAATAGGTTTTGCTTTGGCCACAACATTTTCCACAAAGTAATGTTTTGAGTTAAGCAATCAATGGCTAAAATGAGTGTCAAACGGTCTTAAGTAATTCACCTTTGAGCCGGATTTAACAGAAGATCGTGAAAATCGCTAAAGATCATCAGATATGTTCTACCAAGCATTGAAGACCTTGTATAAAATAAAAAGTACATATTTTTTGATTTTTATTACAGAGGTTTGGTGTGGCGGTTCTTAACAGGCACTGATGTGGGAGCTCGCTGTCAGTAGTTGTTTCTCACCTTTTCGGTCGACCGGACTCCCGGCTGCTGTTGTCTGCTGTGCGTCTCCGGCAGCTCGGCTCGCAGCTGCTTCCTGAGCTTTGCAGAGTTCAACCTCCATCAGCTTCAAACTTCTTTTAAGCTCCTGAATCTCGCTGTCCCTCCGACACATTTCTAGGCGGAGGACCACAGTCCCGTCCTCCACCAGCTTTGTTATTTCGGCCACCGCAGCTTTTGCTAACACATCCATGATGGCTGCGACCTGAGAACCAAAGGAGGAGGGGAAAGACATCCTGCCGAGTGACGATAAAAACTTAGAGGAGACAAATTTTGAAGCTTAATTTAACAACTAAGGGTCCAACAGTTAGGCTACCATCTCCCCCTGCGTTTTTATTTTGGTTTACGTCCGGGAAATCAGAGGGCGGATGTGATGTAGGACATAGCGACGTAACTCTCCTAATGAATGCGAATCTAAAATATCGCGCCTTCATTAGGAGTGTGTAGAAACTGTTTTATACACGCTCACACACGCATACACATTATATATATATATACATATATAGAAAGAGAGCAAGAGGAGGATGTACAAAACAGACATCAGCTTGAAAACATCTTTTTATTCACATACCAAAAACACTTTTGGCAGACGTTATAACATTTTATTTATGTTTATTAAAACTTTTTATTTAACCACAAACTTGCAAACTTGCTAGCAGTTCATTTATACATATAACGCCTTTGTTAACATATATTTTACCTTATATTTTTCCAAAGTACTGGATAAAAAGACTAGTTCGACCACAAGTGAGCTGGATTTAAAGCTTTTTTCAAATTTGCTCAAAATATTAGTTAGCAAATGAGGGGATGCTTTGTTTTTACAGACTGGTATTATGGAAGCTAAAAAAATTCTTGGTTTATGTAGAAATCTTTCTTTACTTAGATGGATTGTCAAATATTTTATTCTAAGCTTGTTTAAGCAGCACTCACCTTTATTCTCTTTTGTTTTCAGTTTTATTTAACCAGGAGGTTTAAAACTCAAACCATGTTATTTCACATAATCACATAGTTTAAGTCCAGAAAGTGATCTTTGCTGTGTGTCATCTCCTCTTTTTATTACTTATATTCTGTCAGCTGTACAGTTTTGTCTAATAACGGAAGAAAAATCCCCATTTGAATAACGAAAAACCTGTTAGTTTCCTGTCTTGACATGGAATTTGTGCATATTAAAAAAAAACAACAAAAAAAAACATTTTCAGTAGTACTGTATAGACAATACTGTTGTTCTGTTGTATTTTAACATAAACTGGAGGAAAATCCTCAGTAAGTTAGCAAAAAAAACCTTTTTTGCTCTCCTTCTCCTTCTCCTTCTCCTACTCCTTCTCCTTCTCGCACTCTTTCTCTTTTTCTCGCCTCATCGTTGCTATGGCAACAGCCTCGTCGAAACACATGCTGAGGGGGCTGTTTCTGCTCGAGTCCCTCATGTTTTCATCCCCATCCCTCCTCCTCTCCCTCTCTCTCTCTCCTCCTCTGGGAGGCTTCTCCTTTTTCCCTCTCTCCTCCTCTGTCCCCTGTCTTTCTCCACCTCTGTCCAGCTCCATCGGGACTTTCGGCGAGTTTTCTCTCCCTCTGTCGGCTTCTCTCCTCTCTCTTTCCTGCTGCTGCTGTCGGAGGGTCAGTGCTGTGATCCTGCAGTGCTGCGGCTTCGGAGGAACGACAGGCACGGCTTTCACCTGGTAAACTTTGGGATGTTTGGAGACGACCAGCTTCCTCCCAACTCCTCCTGGGCTGCTGTCACGCTCCTCACACTTTCTGCTCTCTTTCAGTTCCTTCATGTCAGACCTGATCAGATCTGCACTCGGAAGTGTTCGTTGTTTCTCAAAAGCTCTCTCTTTGTGATTGTTTTCTTTGTCTTTTCGAATCACTTCTTCTCTGTCGTGATGCTGAGTTTCATCACTGTCTGCCTTCTTTCCTTGTAACGCTTCATCTAGTTTAGTTGTCTTTGGAAAGTTTGTCTCTTTTTCCTCAAACTCCTGCTGTATCTCTGCGTCTTTTCCCTTTTCTTTAGTTGCTACTGTCGATTCCTCCTCTACATCTATTCTAAGTTTGGTCTCGTCAGTCCCTCCTCCGTCTGTTTCCAACATTTCCTCTTCTGAAACCTTCGCTATCTGCTCTTCCTTCTCTCCAACTTTACCATCTTTGTCTTCTGCGACACTTTTTCTTGCATCCTTCTTTTCAACCTGCTCACGTTCTTCATCCTGTATCACTTCACATATAACATTCTCGAGTTCCTCCCAGATTTCATCACCTGGCCCACACATTGCACCGTCTTCCTCTATGCCATCCTCCTCAATATCTCCCTCATATTGAATGTCAGTCATGTCAGTCGCTTTATCGCCTTCCTCAGCTGTTTCTCCCCACATGTTCTCCTCATTTTGTTTCATTTTCAGAGCTGTATCCTCTGTCTCTTTGTGTACCTTCCTGTCTTCATCACTGTCTCCACCTCTAACAAAGCTTCTGGGCTGCTCTGATGCAGAAAAGTCTGTAGAACCATCTGATGGAGGATCAGCAATTTCTTCCTGGGTGTCAAGCGAAACTGCAGGACAAGATGGAAAGTCACCGTGAAGATCATCAACCGCTTTCTCCTCCTCCTCCTCCACCGTTATGTCAGGCAGAGAGTTTGATTTATCGTTTCTCTGCAGTGAATCGTCGGTGCAGCTGTGTGTCGACGTCTCCGAAGCATCTCTGTGAACTTCCTCCGTCGCTTTGCTGCAGATGGAGAACAGAAAGAAAAAACATTTAGGACATTTAAGTCCACTGTAAGAGTGAAGTCCAGTTTATGTAGTTTTAACATAATATATTAGCTGTAGTAAGAATTTAATTTATGTGATTTAGGAGAAGAAATTCTGTGATTAGGATAAACTTTTATAATTCATTCATGGTCAGCTGTGATTGGTTTAACTTTATTTTTGCCACAATATCGACAAAATTTACTTTAGCCTAGTGGCCTCTAAGAGTGACTATGTTTCTTATGCATGAAGCTGTAATTTGGGAAAATGATAAATTCTAAAATGCTAAACAAGCTAAATAAGTCTTGTCAGTTATGCAGAAATAACGGACTGAGGTTTGCGAAGACTGTGGGTCATGACAGACCAAGTAAGCTAACAGCACCAAAAGCAGTGAGTTATAGCAGTCTGTTTGTTTTACTGCTTATAAAATTTTTTAAAACCTACGTTAGTTTTTTTTTGGCCACTTTGAGGCAGCACAACTTGTTCTATACTTCAAAATATTATCACCTTAAAAGCATAATATGACAAACTCATTAGCAAACAGTAGCCTAATCAGAGAATTAGATAATTAGCATTATCAGGATTAGCATTGATTTCGAGTTGTGTTTCCGCTTCTGTTTGATAATTACTCTCCTTTTATTTCCATTTTGTAATATGTATCTTTGTAGCTTGTAAATATTACGCTGTGTTAACTAGCGAGTCTCTAACTTTGTCTGGTGCCCTGCAGTGAAATTTCTGTAGAGCTTATTGTCTGAAAACAGCTGCCTGCTGCATTTGCAAACAGGTTTGATGGGCACTGAGAGTAAAACATTGTAACTTCACAGGCTATAAATCAAAGATATTTAACTTCAGAAGCAAATATGCTGTGTAAATCCCTGTTTTTCCTCTTCTGAACGGTTTCAAAGTAGTGTAAAAAAATGAAGTTCTAAAGGTACATTTGTGGTTAATACTGACAGAAATGCACTTGAAAAACAGAGTTAATTCTGCGGACAAAGTCGACAGGTTTGTTCCACATATTGTGTCATGTGCTCAAAAAACAGGAACCAGCTTCACCTTTGCTGACCGTTTTCCCATTGTTCTCTTCTCTGCTGAACCTCATCCTCCTTCTCTGTTGTCTCCTTTTCTTTCAGTCCACCTGTATCTTCTTTGTCTTTCACTTCTACCTGTTTCTGATCTCCTGCAGTTGTTTCTTTACATGTTGCAGCTTCAAGGTTTTCTTTTTCCTCAGAAATCTGTAACTGATCCACAGGAGCTCCATCCAGAGTGTTACTGTCTTGTGCATCAGCGACTGAGTTAAACCCGTCTAAAAAGAAATCAGCTGGGAGGCTTTTAATAAAAAAGCTGTCATCACTGTCGTCACCATCATCACTGCTGTAATC